>VZRQ01001710.1:2090752-2181073 GCA_013397975.1 Machaerirhynchus nigripectus | reverse complement strand
AATCAGGGGTAACCCGATCTGTTTTGAGGTGGCTCCCCGGCTGGGTTGACAGATTGCTCAGATCCACTCAGAGGCGGCCCTGCGAGCTGAGATATTAGCTAGCGAGGGAGAAATTTCCGTCGTGATTGACGCTGCAGGCGCCCGTCGGGGGAGAGGGGGAGCGCCGAAGCGCGGAGCCCGGGCCCCTGCTCCTCGCCGCGGGGCACTGCGGCGCGGCGGGAAGGAGCCGCCGTCCCGGCCGGGCCCCGCCGCCCCGTCTGGATCCCGTAGCCCCATCTCGGCCCCGCCGCTCTGGACAGCGGGCTTTGCCGTCCCTGGCACCCGCGGCTGCGGTGGGGGGAAAAGCCCGTCTCCGGCCCTTGCAGAAAAATTTCTTTCTAAATGCGTTCCCTTACAGCCCCCCTCCCCAGCGCCCAGTAACCAGTGTTGGAGAGTTTTATAAGAAAGGGGCCTCTCATGTACAATGGAGACCCTGTTCATGACCTGGGATCCCATTACGCTTCTCGTACCTGCCCGGGAGCGAGAAGAAGGCACGATGATAGGGGCAGGAGAGGGATCGCCTCTCCATGAATCGCCGGCCGTGCCCCACCAGGCTCCGGCGTGAAGGGCGCTGGCATTTGTGATCACTGGACGCCGGACATTTATTTATACTCGATTTCCAAGAGCGTGTCGGGGTGTTTCATCCAGAAGAGGAACACGCATAAAAGTGTAAAAGTCAGAGACACTTTGCTTGATTAAACAGACCCTTATCACCCACGCGTGCCCTTTGCACACCGCGTTTTAAGTTTACCGACTCTGCGGGGCAGAGACCCTCATCGTTTCCCGTCCCTTGTCGGTCTACACAAAGTGAAAGGCGAGGGATAGTGGTTCTGCAAGCTGCAAGGTCGAGGGAGAGGGTGCGATGAGCGGCTGAAGGGAGCCGCGGTGCCTTCTCGGGAGCGGCTCACGGGGTGGCTGCCAAACGGGACCGCCGGGGCGGAGGCTGGCGCCGGGGATCGCCCAGGTGAGGGCACTCGGGAGGATCCTCTCGGCCACAAACTCAGGGTAGTTTCCATGGCCTGTTATGTTCCCCTTTTGCTGAGAAATAATAATTAATCCCAGAAGCTCTTTCTACGCTGTTTGCAGTCATGACAGGAGAGGTCTCTGCAATTGTGGGTTCCTGCCACGGTACCTTTTTAGCCGCCCCGGCGCGTCAGGCATTTAGCGAAGCNCCCGGCGAGGAGCCGCGCCAGGGCTGCGGCCAGGGGAAATGCGGCGGGGGAGGGAGGCAGGAGGAGGAGGAGGAAGAGGGCGGGGGAGGGGGGCAGCGGATCAACCGTGTCCGGCTCCCAGCATGTCCGAACGCCTGTGCATATCCGCGGCGTATGCCCGTACTTTCTCGAGTGTACTGCGCTGTGGAAGCTGCGTGTCCTCCTACCTGTCCGGCCGGCCTTTTCACGAGTGCTGCCATAAGAAAACAGTGGCAAGCGGGCGGTTCCCGCCCTGGATCCTCCGGGGAGAGAAAATAGAGGCTTCTTTTTCAGGTCGAGAAAAGAATAGCTCAAATTCGTTTAAAACAAAATCAGGCATGTTGGTGATGGGTCGGTAAAGCCCCCTCGCATGATGCTCCCTCCGTTCCTTTACAAAATGAGCTCTCGCCTGTTTACTGCCTCGATTCCGGCCGATCTGTGCAGGATTCAAACCATGCTTGTTTGTAAACGAAAGCATCCCGATCCCAACGCTTCCTAACCAACCTAAGCGGCCGGATAGTTCGCGGCCGCAGCTGTAGCGAACAGTGACGGGACGGGACAACCGCTCCACTTCAGACGCTGCTCTGAGCAGAAACAGCAACAGAAACACAAACCCCCTCTCCCGTCCCCGACCTCTGCGCGCACACACCGTGTGCCTTCCGCTCCCTCCCGCAGTGGGGACCATGGAAATAATGAAAAGTGCTAGCGAGGTCTGAGCTGTGTCTCCCGCCTCCCCGCTACCATGCTCGGTCGCCCCACGTTTATTAGGGATATACCTGACTCCTCTTCTCTCCTTCCATCTCACAACCACAGTGGTTGAATCTGAACGCGAGCAGCTGTTAGCCCTAGCTGGAAAGGAGACGTCAAAACCTGTTGCATAGATTTAGACCTGAAAAAGAGTCTTCTTAGCACCCTAAAATGTGAGTACAGGGTTTACACTTCAGCTCCTCCGTAGGCGCTTTCACTTTAGGCTGCCTCAGCCGGGCTGCAACTCGCATGTAACCTAAGTTCACTTCCCAGAAGCTGGGCAGAGGCAGGGCTACCCCCTTCCCGGGCACCCTGTATCAGCTTGCGTCCTAGAGCAATTGTAAATTAGTGACATCTGGATCCGAATTCTGCGTAACTGCTTTTATCTTTAGGGAAAGAGAAAAACTTTCCTACGTGCTAGAAGTCAGAGCAGATACTGGCTGCAAAGCCGCGGCACGGGGCGAATCGCATTGTAGTGTCTTGCGAGGGAAACAGGCGATCGGGAGAGGAGCTTTTTATGGCATTTGCGAAGGCTCTCGTTCCCTGCCATTATATTTCAGAGCAGGAGGAGCGAATCGCTTGCTCACGTTTGCCCCCGGACCGACGAGATCGTTTCTCCTGACTGCTGCCAGCTCTCTCCCGTTTAGCTGTCGTGGAAAGTTTTAGCTGAGCCGACCCAAATTTTTGCTCGGCCCCGCTGCCGCCGGGCGGAGAAGGCCGGGGTTTCACCCCGCTCCGGGCCCGGATGCCACTTTGCCGAGGGCCCACTCGGGAAGCGCCTCACCCCTCCGCTCAGCAGCGTGCGAGACCGTCAGTGTCAACACAATCTTTGGGAAACATGAGTGAAATAAAAAGGTGGTTTTTATCGCGACGCTCCTTTCATTAGCTGTGACACAGACTGGCTGAGGAACAGGGTGTGGGCGGCCGGTTTTCTTGCGAGGAGCCTTTCCTTGCACGGAACTGCTCCGTGCCCACGAGTGAGTGCCAAAGTAGTGCTGCAATTACCTGGAAATCGCCTTTTCGTCTCTGCCTTCACCGTCCCCTTGTAGACAACAGCCTGTGTGGGAGGCTGCAGGCCCGCATCTTTCCTGTTAAAGACTGAAGCCGATTCACCCAAGCTCCTGCCCGACACCTTTCCTCCAGCCTTCTCGACCACTATCTTTGCGGAGCCCCTCATCCTTTTCACCGAGCTGGGCTCGGGACAAACCTATCACCCATTCTCACAGGGCTGTGGGCACGTCCGCTCCTGCCAGCCAGCCTCGGCTCCACCGTGGGCAGGGCAGGGAGACAGGGTCCCTCCAAGGGCGCTTTTATCGGCAGGGGTAGTGAACAAATGATAACCCCCACAACTTTCACATGCCAGAAAGAAACACATCTTCCCCGCAGATGTCCACTACCGAGGCGAGAACTGTAGCGAGAGCAACCAAAATGACAGACAAGTCCAAGTTTTCGTTTCTTTCTTTCCTTTATTTCTTTTTCTTTTTTTCTTTTCTTCTTTCTTTCTTTTTTTTNGGCTAGGTTTATTTATTTATTTATTTATTTATTTATTTATTTATTTTTAAATAAGTCATAGCGACATTTGCTATGGGTCGGCTGGGCCTACCTGCCCCACATCCCCCAACCCGGGGGCTCAGCTCAGTTTCCCCGGGCTCACACGTTTTTCCGTGGCAGGACTAGGGCTCCTTTAGGCGGCCAAAGCTCACCCGGGATTCCCGGAGGCAGTTTTGCAACCCGGATCCGCGAGTTGTTCCCCCCGGCACGTTATTTATTCACACTTTTATTTATTTTTGCGTTTTGTTTAAAACCCGAATCTATCCCACTAAGATCCTGTCTCGACTGAAAAAAAGAACACGGCAGAGGATCACTGCACATAACTAAATTAAGACGAACAACAATTGCTTGTTGTTCCCTGATTTGGGGAGAAAGGAATAATTCAAAGCTTTTGCTGCTCGCAATGCACTGTTCCTCAAGGGGACGGGTCAAGGATTTCAGATATGTAGCGGGTAACTCGATTATGCTAACAAACTCCGCTTGGAAGAGAACGCTGGTGGGTGCGGGGCGCGGAGCGGGGTGCTGGGGGGACTCTGCTGTAAGCCGACGGGAGCGGAGCCTCTGCCCCCCGGAGCCGCCCTGCTCCCCGCGCCCGCAGCTCTGCCGCTCCTCTCCAGCACGGAGCCGTTCCCCCGCCGGCTGGACCTGAGATGCTCGAATAACATCTGCGAAAGAGATGTATTAATTAGGAGATGGGGGCCTGATGGGACGTGACTGAGTTGGCCTCGGTGAACCTTCCCTCCACCGCCTCCTGGCCGCCCCTCGGTAAAATGGGACTCCGCGGGCGGCACTGTGTCCCCAGCTCAAGGTGCTGTAGCCTCCCGAGCTCCCCACGAAACACGATAGCCCCCCCAGCCGATTAATGGGGCCGGTCCTGAATAATTTTATATTATCCTTTCTCAGTCTCGGGCGAGGGGCTGAGAGTTTTCACCCACTTCTGCCATCAGCACCCTCCCGGCCGTTACCCCCAGCATCAGTATTTATTTGGGGTGTTCCCCCTCCGCGGCCCACGGATCCCGCGGAGTCCATAGTCGGCTGGGGCGAGGACAGAGGGGGATAGGAGGGGGGCTCGGGCCGGTGCCCGCCCAGCCCCCGCCCCACTCCCGGTTGCGGGGACCGCCTCAGATGCTCCGCGGCACAAGGGGACTCTCTCAGCACACAGTGTACAGCTAACAGACAAGACAACAACAACAACAAAAGGCACATATGGTTAAAATAAAGAGAGAGAGAGAGAGCTTTCTGCCTTAGGGGATTGGCAATAACTAGCCAGAAATGCAGGGTATTGAATCTAAACTTCTGGTGGGCTTCTGCGGGATTGACAACTTAAATCACACTACAAGCATCAATTTGACAATATTTGTAAACTTCTTGTTTCCAGGGATCTTCTTGATCAGAGATAGACCAGGTTGGTATGAGTTCCAGCCACGAAGGTCTCTTTATTCCCTCCTCCTTTCCCCTCTTCCGAGTTGATGAATAGCGATCATGTTTCTTTTAATGGCTGCCCCCTATTCTCACAGCCTCCCACAACTAACCCAAGAGCCTGTTTCCTCGACCTCAGTTAATTCCGCTGATTATTCCAAGATGATGAGGAAAGCACGAAGATTGTTCACTGTTCCTACCGATTCAAGGCATTTTTGTTACCATCTCCATCCGTGGCTCACGGGGATTTGACCGGGGAGTATTTTTAGGAAGAGGCTGCCCTCCCTTCCCTCCTGCCTTCCCCTCCCCAGGCGGCAGACAGCTCCGGGGGCTCCGCCACAGTCCTGTCGCCGCGGGTGCGCGATTCCCGCCGCGGGGGCCGAGCGCAGGCACCCTTCGTGCAGCAGCAGTGGCGACGGCCGGAGTGGTCCCGGGCCAGGGGCACCGCCGGCATCTCTGGGCCGCTCAGGTGGCGGCGGCACAGGTGACCCCGCGCTCCCGCCGGGCCTCTTCCTAAGAGGAACAAACCGCCGGCCATCTCCCGCAGCACCAAAGGGAATTTCGGTTCTCCCCGAGGAAAGAAAGCGACTCCTTCGGCCACACGGGCTGGAGGCGAGGATCCACTCCGAGAAACCTCACTAGAGGGCTCTAATACCCAGCTCCGATCGCTGCTGAGAGGAAATAAGGCTCGTCCTTAACATCCTTTAGTCTTCCAGATAAATTAAGCCTGGTAAAGTCTTCCCCAGTCTGTCAAAGGTGATTCACATACGTCAACACCATGAAAAGAAATCCCTTATCTTAAGCAGCACCCACAAACTATCCTGCCTACCTGCGAGTGAGAGGAATTCATGTCCCCTTATTGGTGCATAATCATACAAGAGGATTTTGGGGGTCCTTTCCTCTTCTGTATCCACGGCAAGAGAAGGAAGTGCAGCCTCTAAAACAACCAAGGGCCCCAGACACAGGTATCCTTGCCAAGATTTAGGGACCAAGCTCTATGCACAGATATGTAGATATTTTTCCCCTTCACTATGGAAAGAGCTTGTGTAAGTTCTTCCATGGTCTGTGCTATGTAGTATGCTCATAAACATATCCATCTTTTAAATTCTGCAAGACTGAGGCAAGCTGAAATGTACTGTATTGTTGGCAAGTAACACACAGAGACATTAATGTCAAAGACTTATGGATTTAGCTACAGTTTGTTCCGTTTTGAGACTTTTTTTCCCTTTTAAGTAATTGGTATGATTTGTCATTGGGAAAAAATAAAAACAAGACAGTATAAATTAAAGCTAAAACAATTATTTGTTGTAAGGGAAAATTCATAGCATTTCAGAATACATTCAGGTTGTTTCAACTCCAAATAGCTTTTGTAATAAATAAGTAAATTGCCTTATTTGCAGAAATCAGAAAGTGTAATTTAGTTGCTTGTCATGTCTTGCAATTTTTCTGAGAAATTTTGTGTACAGGTCAAAACTACAGGAACAGCTTTGTGGCAAACTAGATAGTTTAAATAACTTAACATCAGTTTAAAACCGATCAAATTTCCCATGGAGAATTTGCTACTTCTGAACTTGTGACAATGTTCTGTATTTTCCTCTATGGATTGCTTCAACCTCCTTTTTGCTGCGTTAATTCTGTCTCTGTCCTTTGATGTCTTCTCTGCTTTATTTCACAGGTTCTTGAATCAACTCAAATATGCTGGGGACCTTCCCAGAGAAAAACCTAGTATCCCTTTTCATTCCTTTATTTTTTTCATCAGTTTTATTCTCCTTATAAACAAGGACTTTATTACTAGTCTAAGACTGACTTTGTTGCTTATTTAAGATATAGAAAAGGCCAGTCCAGTGAACACCGAATTGGTTTCAGTCAGTTAAGTCACTTCAGCATGCAGGACTAAGATTGTATATCGTACCGGTTAAGAAACAATCTGCTGCTGGGGTACCCTACCCACATCATATTTCCTCCAGCAGCCAAGTCATGTGCACATGGTGAGGTGCATAAGGGCACAAAATCTCCCCCGGAAGCAGATGCTGGTGGCAGCAAACACTGGTGCTACATAGTGCAAGAAGGGGGCATGAGCTAAGCACACCATTTGGCTGCTACCATGCACCCAGGCAAAACTTTGGTTGTCCTAGATGGCACCTGGTTTGACTCCCGCTGTCCTGCACTATCCTAGTCCTCCAGCACTCTTCCAGAAGTTTTTGCTGTCCCAGGAACCCTTCCATGCTCTCAGTGTGCTCCCTCCTTGGCTTCCTGTTATGAAAATATCACTGAACAATTTACAATGCATTCCGTTATATTATCTCCGATACTCAGAACTAGAACCCGACAAGAAATAGGTTGGTTTTTGGTTTTTTTTGAACCACAGAGACACCAAAAGACCCAGAGACCTAGTGACAAATGCCACTTGGCCTCAGGAACAATAAGGGGTTCTCAGCCCTATTTTATTTAGCAATAGAGACCTAGTTCAAACACCTTTGCAAAATGGGACTTTGCACCGTCTTGAGACTCAGCAGTTCTTCGATCTTCTAATAGAGTTTAGTCACTGCTGCAGTAATTTTGAGTTGTTTCATTCTCACCAAAACTTGCTGAAGAAGCTGATACTAGGCGTAGGGCTGAAGATTTCATTGAGTGACAGTGAGCTGCAAAGCATGGGATTCTTGTGCAACTACAATTTTCCTATATCTGCTACCTGCCATGGGCAGAAAACAATAGGGAAATTACTCTTTAAAGTGTGTAAATACACACACACACACATGCATGAATTTATGTGTATTTATGTAGTCTGGCTGTTTTAATTCATATTTGTTTAACTTTAATTAATGGAAAAACAGATTGTAATTTATTCAAATCCAAAACTTTTCTTAAACAGTAGGATAACCACATCAGAGTGACATAACCTGGCAAACATTACCTTAACTTTGAACTCTTTTTCACCTCAATCATATAAGTGGTGGAAGAAATGAAGAGAATGTGAAATAAGCTGGAAAAAGTCTAGGAAGAATTTTAAAGAACAATTTTAAAGGATAATATAATTTTTCTCTTTTTTTTTTTTTTTTTTATCAGCATCGTGTAACAAATGCAGTTGTGGGTAAAGATGATGTGTTCCTGTTTATTTTTTAAGTGGAAGGAGATTACCAGCAGCATTTGGCATTCACTGAAGAAGTCTGAGAACTGAGCCTTACAGTCACCATGAAGTGACCTTCAGCTTTCAAGAAGAGAAGTAGTAAAGAAGTGTAATTGGGTGAGTTATGTGAATTATGATGTGGAAGCTGTAATGTAATGAGTATGTTTAATGCACATAAGGAAAGGAAATTTTCTCGGTGCCAAACTGGATGCTAGATTCATGGCTGGCAGAGGTGAATGAGTGGTATGAACACATCAAGGAGAGGGATGTGTCTGAAGATGGTTTTCTTAACCGGTCAAACTATTCTTTGAGACATTTCAATCAATACAGAGGACAAAGGTGGGGTCATTAGTTTGAAGGATCAGGGCAAAAAGAATGAACAAAGAATGCAAACTGAAAGGTCCAAGCTTGGCTCCAGCAACGTCCTAGAGGAGCGTGTAGCTATCACAAGTGATCCAGGGGTTGCTGGATGCTAGCTCCGGGTGACTGCAGAGATCTCTGGTCTTAAATAAGATGAAGTCTTCAGCTAGATGAGAGAATATTGGAGAGTTGGGACAGTATAAATTTTGTTGATAAGACATCTCTTTTCTCCACAGCGGAAGAATGAATGAGGATGTTACGTCAGGGAGGAAGGTTTCAGCCAGAGGCAGTTCAAGGAGACAGAGTGCCTGTGGTCACCTCAAAATCCTCTGTGACCTGGGGAGGAGACAGTGGAGTAAGGAGCCAGGAGCTCTTTTTATTTTTATACGCTCATTTACAAAGGCAATAGCTTTATTCTTTTTCTCCAGCTCCAGAAGCTTCTGAAAATCCCTGTTGAATAAATAAGCTGTGGCCAACTCCAAGGTAGAAGTGCGCAATATAAACCTAAAGCACATTGACTGCATTCAGGTAATTGAAGGGCTTATAGTTTGCCTGACATTAGTAACTCATTTGGTTTAGTGTTTCAACCTCACATGACAAAAACCTCTATGTTGATGAGTGTTGCATCTCTGACAGAATTTTGGGAACATCTATGGACCTTGTTCCTCATTCCCATATCCCATAAGATACTTTGTATTTACTATCATTAATTATGCAAACTATTTAACCTTGTAACATGCATCCAGAGACTAGGAAAGAGTTTTGCTAGTCCCCTACATTAGCTGTGCAGTGGGGGAAATACCCTGAGCACAAAAATTTAATGGAGTGTGTCTCAGTAGGTCTGTAAGGTCTGGATCAGGATTCTGAAGCAGTTGAAAAAGTAGGAGGGAAAGTGGATTTTCCATGAGATAAGAAGTAGAAGGAAGTTTATGAAAATAAAAGTTTGAAATTGTGTTGATGAACCTCTCTCAGGCATTTACCAATCAGGCATCTGGCACACAGAGTGGCAGACGCTCTGGGATGACACAGATCTTGGCAGTATTATGGGACTAGCATTGTCACAAGGAGGAACTGTTTCTGAACAATGCAT
Organism: Machaerirhynchus nigripectus; assembly: GCA_013397975.1. Lineage (NCBI taxonomy): Eukaryota > Metazoa > Chordata > Aves > Passeriformes > Dicruridae > Machaerirhynchus > Machaerirhynchus nigripectus. The sequence continues at coordinate 2,171,550 of VZRQ01001710.1, read as the reverse complement.
AAACCTTTTTTCTTCAGTGTCAGGCAGGAATTTTAGGAAGAGAAGTCACATTATTATTAATTATTATAAAATTATGATTCTTAAATTGCTTCTATTCCTCATGGACAAGAAAATGAATGTTTCTGTCTCTGGTTATGTCTCTTAGAGTACATTAAAAGCAGCTAAGAAGTGCAAGATCTTGTTCCTGGTGTGTATTTCCTTTGTGCCAGTCTTTTAGGACTCTGAAGGTGTTGAGATGTTGTTGATATTATGTAACCTTCATCAATTAAGCACACGTAAGCGTTTATTTTTCTTCTGAGAAATCTTATTTGGTCTCTGGAGACCCATAAGGTGATTCTTGCTCAATCATTTTGAGCACAAAGGGCACTTCTCTAAGTACTATAGAAGCTGCAAAGTTTAAATGATCATGATATTTGGAAATTGATGAAGCAGACACGTTTCCTGCCGTATGTTAAATGAACAAGTAGTTACTGTGTACTGTGTGGTGATACAGGTTGATAATCTGATGCTGAAAAATATGATGTCATGTGAAGACTTAAACTATTTCCTTATATAGTCCCCAAGAAATAATATTTTCTTTGCCCACATCTGAAAATTCACAGGCAAATATGCAACCAATCAAATCTTGCACAAATGTTAACACCCAGATGTGTGTGTTTCTGCATGGAATTAATGTACAGCTAGCTGAACTGTTGGATGGAGAAATCCTGTAAAAATACAGATTAGGCACACATAAGTTAAATATGTCTAACTAGTCTGCCAAGAATGTATAGTTTTATGAAATCTGTTTTAGGTACAGAACTCTCAGTATTTCCTTCTAAAAACTTACCATTAGTATATGAGAGTGTAGATTTCTGTAATAATCAGCAGAACCTTCCCATTTCATGTAAACAAACTAAAAGAACCATACGACCTTACTTCCAAGGGTCAACCCTTGCCCTCCAAACTCCCATTAGAAGTTAGAACTTGAGCAATCCATTAGTATATTGATAAACTCTACGATAAACTCTTCAATAAACCCATCCCATTTACCTGTAATTATTAATAGTAATTTGCATGTTGGGTAGAACTTTTTGAGAAAGACTGTCCAGTATTGGCTGTGCTAAAATCCAGCACTACTTGATTTGACCATTTAGAGGGTCAATTTAGATTCATAACAAAGACGGGAAAGAGTGCAAATAGAGAGAAAATACCCATGTCTGAGAAGACTTGTGTCTTGTTCAGCTTGATACACCTTATATCCTCAGTAAATTATAAGGGGTATTTTAAATTCGGAGAGCCACAGGGGGTCAAAATCAGATAAACCTCAGAACGATAAACTCTTGTAAATTCTTGCAGAAGTGCAAGCCTTCATGCCTTACAAACTTCCATTTTAGACAATAACTAGTTAGCCAGGAAAATGAAGGAAAGATTTCTCTCTGTGTGCCTGTACGTGTTGTACATGCACATATATAATGTAGGCACACATGCACACACACATGTGTATCCAGACTTAATATTTTTATAAACGTGGCCTGAACCTTGCCTGCATATTCTCATTAAATCAGTGGGAAGTTCGCTGAAACAAAGGGTTCTGAATCTTGCTGCATCAGATCTATTTCTTTCACAAATGGTGAAGCATGCAGTAGAGTTGACAAGCACATGCTGTTGTGGTGAATCTACTGACCTTTTGAGGCCAGCAAACAGAATATGCTCTTTATTGATGTGTAAGTTAAATTCTTTCATTGCCACCTGGTTTGTTGAAAAAATTGGTGAAAAAGTGAGTACTTAGTAGATTTTTCTGTAATATCTTCATTGACATACCAGCTTGAGTTAGAAGGCCAGTGAAGAAGAAGAAAAATCAGCATAAAGCTACATGTTGCAATATGCATTTGAAACATGGATATTTAACATAGGACTTTTTTGCACTTCTCTTAATGTTCCCTACTGCCATGCATTACATTAATCCAGTGTCAATTTAGGAAAGATAACGAGTGAGTAGCTTGTCATTAGTTAAAATTTATGGCATATACAGGGCTATTTATCTCTTCCTAGGTGCACAGTACTAAGCATTCATGCTCGCCTACAACAGAAAGGCGAGTTCCTTTTCTGCCTGTGGAAATGAAATGCCCCAACAAATGCGAGAACCACCAGCAAACCCCATGACAGCCAGTGGGAACTGGCTTTCTCCATTCCTTCATGTCTATGTTTTGAGTTCCTTGTAGAAATGGACTCAGATATTCACATCGTATGAAGACGATTCACCCTTTCGGACATGTAAAAATATAGTTTAGTCTGAATTGATACAGTGGGGTCAAAACCAAGCAAAGCTGCAGGATTTTAAATCCAGTCTAAACTCTGGAGTTCGAGGCAGGTTTATTTCATTCTGATGATGTTGCTATTCAGCATGCTGTTAGTGCTCTTCTCATCTGTCTCTGATTCAGAGACCCAACTTGATTACCTGAAGAGAAAGAACCTGTTTGAGAAAGAACAACCTTGCCCATGAGATTTCCCATTTCTGGCCTCACTCCGACACCATGTGCTTTTCACGGACAGATGGTCATTGACTGATCACAGTACTTTCTGGGTATCTTCTGATGGCTGTTCACCCCCAGAAACAAAAAGGGAAAGTTGCCAAGTCCATTTGCTGTATGTGACTCCCCACTTCAGTCACACAAGAAAAGGCCTTGCCTCTTTAACCTGGGCAGTTGATGACTGGGTTTTCTCTTCATGTATATCCTCTAAAACTGATCTGTGGATTTGAGAGGAAACAAGCTTAATATGCCATGTGCTTCCTATTTGTTGGAGGCATGGATGCTGAAGCTCTGTTGGCATGCTAAAATGTGAACATTTTTACAATGTAGCAGGTTATGGAAGCTGCTCTTGATAAATCCCAGTAACAGTATTTTACACTCCATGTGTTCCTTTCTGTGAATGACAGATTGCACTATTATGTCTCTTAAGAAGCTCTGGACATGAGTGATTCAGGCACAAAGAAAGTGGAACACGTGTCTAATTCAGTGTTGCTACACTCCCTCGCGCATTTACACAGGACTGTGATCTTGTTCTCTCTGATATACTAGAGCAAGACAAAACACTGTTCAGTGTGAGTTAGACACTCCCTAGTACCATCGGAGCCTCTGCTGATGTAAACCGAAAAAGAAACCTGTGAATATGTTTAGCTCTCCTTCACTGTTGACTGAATCTAGAGCTGTATGTAGAAGTTCACCAGATTTTTTTCCTCTTAGCTGGACATTAGGAGAAGGGACTGTGGCAGTTGGACTAGAGGTAGATGATGTGGCTTGTTGGATAGTAGGGATTGGAGATTAACCAGTCTACCTGAGTAACCGCTAGAAGTCTTTGTGTTGAAAATAGAGTAACTAGGTAAAAATAATTGACAAACATTCTGTATTCTGAAAGTGCTTCTTGCAAGAAGATAGTTCATAACCTTACCCAGTAGGACTCTTTCAGGCATAGGAATTGCTGCTGGTTTTATCCATTTGGTGGAAATAACGGGAACAGATTTCAAAGATATTTTATTGTTTGTGATTGACTAAATACTTAAAACACATATCATTAACCACTAAGTGCTCTTTAAAACAGCACGCAGGTCCAGTTGTAAATACTAGAAACACTGTGCCTGATTTGGAAACATTCAGAATAACCCTAGCATTCCTCAAATGCACAGTTTTAATTTTGCTCAGGTCTGTTTTGTGGTTTTTTCTTCAGCCTTCTAGGTGGATGCATGAGTTTCCATTTTAAGTTTTAGCTTAATGACTTCACTTCAGAAACAGGAGAAAAGGAAAGCTGTATGAATTAAACATTACATGGGATTTGGCAAAGCACTTACAGTAATTCCATAAGGAAGAGTAAAAAAACCCCAATCCCTACACAGTTGCACGAAGTTAGCAGTAACAACAAATAGTGCTGTTACCCTCTAAAAGTACAGCCTTTTCAGTCAGCCTTGGCTGGTGAAATGCAGAAGCTTCATGTGGATTACACTTTTTAAAATCTTTCAACTTCAAAAATAAAAGACCTCTAGTGTGTTTTTGTTTCAGAGTACTTTGCATGCAATCTCAAGATAAATTGGAGATACTGATTGTGTTTGTACCTGTGCCAGACATTGTCGTTAGATATTTCTGTTTTGTTTCATCAGCCAGATGAACTTACCCGGGGACATTGATCAAATACTTGCATTTAAAAGAACACAGTGTCAAATTAGTGGATAGAAAGAGCACATTATGAGAGAGAGAAATTATCTGGTGAAAGATTTAAAGACTGACTCACTTGTGTTTTGTTTCATTAGATGTGGGGTAGTCCCCTTTCATTTTCCATTTAGCATGAACATTCTTGTACTCCATTACAGTATCAGCCTTATAAGAAACTAACTGGCTTGGGATGCATATGAGCCTCCTTGGAAAAAATACAGCTTCCCTTATTAGAGATTCTAGATTACCTTAAAATATAGTGCCCGGGCTAGCTGATCCCACAGGCCTTCCTGGAGATACTCCCTTGTACTCCAGTAGGTCTCATGGCTGCAAAGTTTCATGGTGCACTGCAGGAGCCTTCCCAGATGGCCAGGGTTGTGGCTGCTTCTCCAAAGGGAAAGGCTTGGGACAGCAAGAGCTGCATCCACCCCTCTCAGGGACACAGAATATACTCTCAAGAGGAAAATGCAAAAATCCCTAGGAAAACTATTCAGACATTGTCTTTCCCCTCCTCCCTCTTAGATGCTCTTGGAAGAAAATCTTGATTCTTGCACTTAGGGTCAAGGGAGCAGCTCATGGTGGTAATGGAGGGGTGAAGATGGCACTGGAAAGTGAGCGTATGTGTGTCAGGGGAGATCCAGATGAGCAGAAAAAAGAACAAAATGGATTTTAAAAAAGCTTCAGAAGTTACAACTGAGAGTATTTTATCTTTGTTTTGGTAACACTGGGTAATGTTTTCATTCAGGTTGGCTAAAAACCCTTGCTCTTCAAAAGAGTTGCTAAAGATTTATTTTATAAAAATGTAAACAAAAGACACACTAAACACTTTGTGTTTCATGTTTTTTAAGTATTTGTCTCAGTGGTAATTTCTTGCTGTCTATTTATTATACACTAAGTATTTCTAGATAGAAAGTACTTCTGTTTTCTGATTGATATCTATATGACACACATCTATTTCTCTATGTATATGTGATCTGTAGACATGTACAGGACCCAGTGGACCCTGGAACCAACTCCCATCCTGCACAGCAAGAGCAGGCCATTGCTGGCCCAGGCAAGAACTCGGACACTTCTATTCCTTTTCCTCTCAGTGGCAGATGCTGAAAGGCATTTGCCTGATGTTGCAAGGAAACCTCAAGTTGAGGTGCTTTGGGAGAACCACCTGGCTGTAACTGAGGCTGTTCCCTGTGTGTGCTTGTCTGCTTTGTGCCTTCCAAATGCCATAACATTCCTACTTTGGTGCAATATCGTGGTCCAAGAAAGAAACGTCATTAAGTGCTTCAGTTGCTTGCTGAGGCCATGCTCACCTTCAAGCCCCACACCTCAGGTATCTGGAAGCTGAGCAAGCAGGCATGGAAAGGGCTCACAGCAGGCTTTCACATGGTAGAAACCCAGTGTTACTAGTCTTGTACTTGGCCTATTAGCCCTCACAGCCAGTTGCATATCGGAGCACTAATGTGAGCTCCTTGCTGTGAGGGATCCTGGCAAATGGGCCACTCACCTTGCTGAGGAGGAGCTTCCTAATCTGGGTAGTACCCAGACAGTTGCTGTTCCAAAGCCAGACTTCATGGCTCAAACTCACACTTTGTAGAGAAAGTGCCCTGTCAGCTTTGAAGCCAAACCCTTTCCCACTTAGCTTGCACAGTAAATCAAGCTTTGATGCTACTTTCCATCCAGCTCCATTACACAAGTAGTCTGATTTAGTTTTATGGCAGAAATGTGTTTCAGCTAAAATGGTATTTTTCACAGAGTGAGGGATAAACATGACTATTTTATTTCTAAAGTGAAAGGCTATGAGATGGTAACAGGCAGGCACAGGGAATGCAGGTGCAGTTTCAAATCCCTGCCTGGTTGTCTCAGTACCTGGGCTTGGTGCCTGAATTCTCTCATGCTTAGATCTACAGCAGCACCACAACAAATCAGAACCTTCCATGAAAGCTTGTGAAAGCTCATATTCAAAAAGACATTTCCATAAATGCCTGTGAAATTTTTCCCTACATCTCTTGGAAGTGAGAAGAGCCAGCCCCCAGAACTACTGTACCATCCTTGTTCCCCAGAAACGTTAATTCATCACTAAAATTATTAAACAGTAAATGGCTGAGATGTGTTGTTACAAGCTTGAAGTATTTCCTTTGATTGTTTAAAAATCTCTGTTTTAATTTGAGTCATCTATTTTTTTTCCTTTTACAGTTTTGAGTGCTCTATCTTACCATATGTGAAACATTTCTTAAAGGTGTCAAAGTGACTTGTCATGGGTTTGGAATGAGAACTAAATTAAATGTCCATACTGTAGCATACTTATATAAATAATGAGATATTCCAGTATAAACCATTCATTTGGCAGTCATTTCTACATCAGCAAGTACTAAGTGCTATAGAATTCCTGCCTAACTTTGACACATGCAGAGAAAATCAGGAAGGAAAATGTGTGTGTGTGTGTGTGTTTAGAATTTTATAGAAAAAGACAGCCCCTTGTAGTCCATTGCCATGAAAGTATTTCTAACATTTTTGGAAATAGTGCAAGGAGTTTAACAAAATACTCTGGATTCACAGCAAAATGCTGGAGCATTCATCTGTCTCCCACTAAACTCCAAAACTTGTTTCCATAATTCAGAAACAGAAATGGATAAAAAAGACATTAATGAGCACATGAATGATTTATTATTGGTGACATAGTGTCACTGCTTTTAAGAAAAAATACATTAAATAAGATTTCTTCATAAAATAAAAAGTGGTTCCTATTGAACATTGCTCAGAATTTGCTTATTAGTGTATTATAACATCACATTGCCAGGTCTGGCATTTCTCATCCAAATAACGTTTCAAAGTGCCAGCAAGACTTGTGGGCTGCAGAGCAAGCCATGTTAGGAATACTGCATGTACAGAAACACGACAGCAGCAGAGTTGGTTTTGCTGGGATTCTGGAAGTAGTTAGCACTGGTGGGCCCTTTTGTCTTGCATCAGCTTCACAAACTTGCTTGGCACCAGGCTAACAATAATCAAAAATGGATGATATGTACTTAGTTCTAAGCTGTCTTTCAAACTGCCTAGCTGCTTTAAGCCAGTTTTTAGGCTAAAAGTCTTTCTCACTCAAAGGCCCATGCACACATGCATTGAGATCATGTGTGGTAAACAAATCTTGTACTCCAGATGAATTTTATCTTCAGACAAAAGGCATCCACTGTCTGTTCTAATGGCAACCTGGTTTGATGGCAGCAGATCCTGCACCTACTGAAGAGAATGTCCCAGACCCCCAGTCTGACAGAGACTGGCAGTCTGGCCCGAGGCAACCACAGAACTCTCTCACAATTAAAGACACACTTCAGGTTTAAGTCTGAGATGTGCTGGTTGGGACATAGAGGGATTATTCGCTGGCACCAGGCATGGCATAGCTGTCTATCTGTCTTTATATTTGCCCATGATTCATCTCCAAAAACTGTATCTAGTATCTTGGATGGTCTCTGAAATTTCTCTGGATTAATAAATAAATAAATAAATCACCCATTCCACTATTTGTCTATGCCTCAGTGACTTAAAAGATTGAAATAGCTTGTCACTTGGAATCAAAGTTCATAAATACAGCTATTAACTTGTAGCTTTTCCAAGACTGCTTCATGTAAATGCAGAAGTGTTTCTAAGCAGTTTACAGGTCCATTTCAGTTATCTTCAAAACATGGTTAGTTACATGAATTTACAATCTTCCAGCAAATAATTTGATCTAGTGTCAATCTTCACTGAATCACGTAAAGCAAGATCATTTTTTGTCTTTATTCCAACAGATAGCTGAAGTTTATGGCCAGGAAGCACAAGCCTTCCACTGAACTCTTCACAGTTGAGGCCCCAGCCTATGATGAAGAGAAAAAAAGCTATCTGTGGTGGAATTTGGGAAGCACCAGAGTCCTAGCAAGGATAGTGGTGTGCCTAAGACAGCTACTCCTGGTCTGGGTTGCACCTATAACAAACAGGAGCTCCTGATGGCACCAAGCACCCCAGATGACTCCAGAGCAAACGAACAGGACTTTCACTAGTTGTTAAGTTAGACTCATGAGGTGTATTGGGATAGGAACTACAAGCTTCTTTCATTCTCTTGGCATCCTCAACACACTCTTGCAATAACACTGCAGGACTTTCTCTTTCCATCCATCTACTCAGAGTAATTTAATGACAGTTCATTGCTCACTTGTCCGTGGGTTGTACAGACTTCATTAATTAAACACCTATTTTTGTAAAGATTTTAGACCTATATAAAGCAACAAAGTTTCTATGAGCTTTTTGCTTAAAATCCTCTCTGACAGGAATCTCACTAAATATTTGCTGATCTCAACTGTGTTCCTATAGCTTAAAAACCTGTATCAATAACTCAAGGGTACAAATGTGTCAAGTGGCTGCAATTATCTTCTAAACAAACATTGGAAAAGAAAAAAGGCACAAGCTAAGCCATAGAAAAACATGGTTAATGCACTCCAATTTACCTTGTCCAATAGTGACTCCATTGCATAATGATGTATTTATGATGAGTGCATAGCAGAGTCTGAAGCCTTATTTTTTTAAAACTGCTTAGCTTTCATTTTTTTTTCTTTTTTTTTCTTTTCCCCCTCCTTAATGGTGTCATGACTCAGGGTGGAATTAAAAGACAACTAGAGCCATATTGCACAATCAGGTCTTAAGCACATTTGCCCCAGAGTGTGATACGTCCCACATGGAAAGAATCTTTTCAGCTCCTGCTGCCCGCTCTGCACTAAACTGCATGAACACACCAAGTGGGACAGCTGTGGAAAGTGATTTTTGTGGGTACCAAAGCACTTAGGACCTCTGCTCCATCATCACATCCTCTGAACATTGGCCAGGAGGTTTCCCGTTTCAAAGACTGTTGGGGTAAAGAGATGAATGGGGAAGCTGATTATGTATTGGCTACTGATTCCAGCTCTGAAAGAGGTGAAAGTCAAATAAAATTAATTATTTTATAACATTGTCATGGTCTTTTAAATATATTACACTCTGAAGACTTCTGGAAGTCCCAGAGGAGTATTTTGATATGTTAATTTGAAAAAAATGTATTTTGAGAGAGTTCATGGAGACCTAATATTTTCTTGTGTTAGTGTTTCTATTTTTACATTGCCTTGCCTGAATTTTATTTCTCCATTAATTTTAATTAGGTTCTCACTGGATTTCAAGTACCGTAAAAGAACAGAAATGGGAAAGCTTTCTTGCCAAGACTGACCAAGATGTCACAGAGACATAGTCCCACATCCTCCCACTCTTCGTGTCTAAGGGTTTATATTTTCAATCCAACACATACCCCTCTCCTGCTCCTCCACCCCAGATCCAAACACTGATGGAATCTGTAGTGTGTTGACAAGTTCTTACATTAATAAGGTAGCTATTTATCAAACAGCAACACAGACACTAAAATTTCCCCTTGTCTCTTAATACATTGCATTGTGCCATTTAAGGAATATTGGTGGTGTCAGATTCTCAGTGCTGGGAGGAGGACACGAAGGGACATTAAATCAGCGTCACTGCACCTGGGAACAGCTGGTGGAGGAAGCAGTGCCCTCCAAATCAATGAGTACAGCCCTGTAAGCCAAAGTGGGTTTCTGGGACCATGGGCAAACCTGTGTGCCTGGGAATCTCTGAGGTGGCTCTTGTAGCATTGTATCCAGATTTGCCGGTCACAGGGTTTGGGAAGAGTGAAGGTGATAGTGTAGGATCTGTGCTCCATGGACTTGGCTTTGGACTAAGCAGGGTCATGCTCATCAACATGGATGAGCCCTTCACGCATTTGGTGTTCTCACCATAGCCAGACAAACCACTGGCCATGTCCAACGGAAAATACATGGGACATTCCTGAAAGATACAGTTTCTATCAGAGATGTGGGATAAGAGTGGATGCTTAAAATTGTACATTTGTTCTAATTACTAACAATCCATTCTTCTGCATGAAATGTTGTATAGAGATAGTGTTTTCTGTAGCTGAAATCACAGCCACATTAGACTGCTATTTTAAAGGGACAAGGCAACCCTTTTCTGCCTGAAGTCGTGGTGAGCTGGAACAATGCCACCTTCACAAGGCTGAACTGAACAGGAAAGTCTCTGGGCTGTCCAGAAGAGCACTTTAAATTTCTTTTCAGCACAACCATGAGGAATGTGTGTGGAGGGGGTTATGGAAAGGGGACTGCTCCTGGCTGTGTACCTGTCCCTTACCTGACTCTTGTTGGATAGCCCCCTCCTCATCCCCTCAGCTACCCAACAGCCTACTTTCTGCAATGGAAATCCCATTCAGAGAACTTCCCACCTTTTTGTTGACCAGGGCTGAGCTTCAGGGCATATCCCCCTCACCTCCTTTTCTATAACACCTGGCCAAGAGAGCAAGAGAAAGAGAGGAGATGAAAAGACCTAGAGCCTTGTCTGCTATCACATCTTTTCCCACCACCTGGATCAGGGAAAAGGGAAAGGAATTGGAGCTCTGCTCCTTGGCAGCATCCCTTCCCCAGCCAAGTCTGGGGCATAGACTCAGAGGAACAAAAACATGGTTGGGACTGAAGACCTGACGTGGGCAGTGGGACAAAACTTTTTCCTGGTACTGACTGCTATATGGGCATGACATCTCCCTTGGGTGAAGTTGTTTTAATGCTACAGAAGTACTGTATGCCCTTGTCTCAGATGCTGAGGACTTTCCTCAGTTCTCTTAGGTAGACCTTAGAGAAGAAGTTTACCATATAGAAATGCAAACTTAGACAGTTCCCTACTACTCGAAAGTCCTTGAACGGGATCCAAATGATGTGGGCTCATGAGAAAGAAAGACTGAGCCATGGTTACAAGTTAGGGGCTGCTTCAAGATCACTTCTACTCAGACAAATATTTACTTCCCACAGACACAAAGATATACATTCTGTAAGACATTGCATTACCTTCCAGTATTTTGAATCACCTGATCTGTGTTTGGTTGATCTGATAGCTGCCTGAAGTATAGGTCACAATGAGTTATCACACTTTTCTGGCAGCACTGAGTGGAAGGAAAAAGCTGTAAGAGAAATGATCTATAGTCCTCAATTGCATGAACTTGGCATGGCAGATAAGAAGCAGATCCATTATTTCCATCTGCAGGAGGCAGCCATCTTATATATCTCCATGATCTTTACTGTAGATAAAGGTGAAGTAAACTTCTTGCCTTACAGAAAGCTCTCTGTCCTTTTGGTTTGGAGCATAAGCTCCCCTGGCAGTGTAACAGGCATAACAGTGAAAAAAGCAAACTTTTATTAATACCTCCCAAAGAGAATATGCATTTAATCATATGCTTCATTTTGAGCTTGTGCTTGAACTTCTATCACTTTTTAATTTTGGATGGCAATAAAAATGCTTTGTGAGATCAAGTAATTCATAAGTGTATTTATAGCTATTATTTCCCAATTCACTCAATTTCCAACCAATTCTTGTTGGCAAAGAGAGATGTGGGGTTTTCTGTCACTGCTAGGTTGCCACAACAACGAAGGTCTCCTTTCAGTCCCTTTCCAACAAGATTGGATTGATTAACTATGCTACTGTTTATTTTGCTGTACCTGCCAAGTATATGGCAATGCAGAAATAGGAAAAATTAGCCTAATGTGAATATGTGGACAACAGAGAAAGCCAGAACAAATATCATCCCTGAACATGCACCAATTCCCATTTGATTTAATTTCAGGACACCCATGTTTAAGATGCACCTCCCAGACAAAGAAAACATCAGTTTCTAATTCAAGTTGGTTATTTTGTAACAACATGAGTTGAGAACATTTACCAGCAAATAGTTTTATTGAGAAGTAAATTACACCATTTTTTTCCTTTTCCTTTCCTTTCCTTTTCTTTTTCTTTCTTTCTTTCTTTCTTTTTCTTCTCTTTCTTTCTTTTTCTTCTCTTTCTTTCTTTTTCTTCTCTTTCTTTCTTTTTCTTCTCTTTCTTTCTTTTTCTTCTCTTTCTTTCTTTTTCTTCTCTTTCTTTCTTTTTCTTCTCTTTCTTTCTTTTTCTTCTCTTTCTTTCTTTTTCTTCTCTTTCTTTCTTTTTCTTCTCTTTCTTTCTTTTTCTTCTCTTTCTTTCTTTTTCTTCTCTTTCTTTCTTTTTCTTCTCTTTCTTTCTTTTTCTTCTCTTTCTTTCTTTTTCTTCTCTTTCTTTCTTTTTCTTCTCTTTCTTTCTTTTTCTTCTCTTTCTTTCTTCCTCCCTCCCTCCCTCCTTCCCTTCCTTCCTTCCTTTTTCTTTTCCTTTTTCCTTTTTCTTTCTTGTCTTGTCTTGTCTTTTTTTCCCTCTCAACAGGGTCAGATTTGCCCAACAAGAACCCTGATGGGAAATGGAAAAGTGTATGTTCAAAAAGGTAAGGAAAGGAAGGAAAGATGCAGACACAGTGTGCTTTCAGAGCCTTAGGATCTTGTTTTAGGATTAGGATCCCAAACCAGTGTTCATCTTCTGTGAAGTAAGTAACAGAGTTAGAGAAGACAGGAAACTGCAAAGAAATGTTTCTGCTCCTTCTTTTCAACTTGATGTTGTGTGTGGAGAAATACTGAAGAGTGTCAATGGTGGTGGGGAAGTAGGTGGTCTTCCAAGCTGGAAAGCCAACCCTCTTATTACTTTTCCCTTTCTCCTGTCCCTCCCTGTAATAACCCATCGGCAATACTCTGGATATGTGGCTGGACAGCTCGGCATGAACCCGTCATCATGTACTGATGCCCTTCAATTTCAATGAAACTTTTCTATGGAAACACTAAAAGAATTGAAGCAAGAAAAGTCAGGAAACAGAAATTTCTGCAGCCATTTCCTTTCAGATGGAACAGTGATCATTTAGATAGCAATTACCACTGTTCTTCTTCTGATTGTATTATCAGTAGCATTCTCAGAAAATGGGACTGAGGTCAGAGCTGAGATTCAGGATGTGTACTGCATGAAGAACATAATTACCTATTGCCATATATCCCAACCTCACACACAAAAAATCTGAACACATTTATTGGTGACAAAATTTTACTAAGAGTTCATATCAAATTCTAAGAGCAACCACTGGACTTTGAATGGTTTGGATCAGAGATGGGAGCAGTATTTCATACTCAGTTCTTACAGCCACAGTGGACCAAATCAAAAGCCTGTTTCACATTTTCTTTGAATTATGAGAGTTCAAATTCCAGATCATAGCTCTGCTGTTCAGTGGATATATATTCATTGGCATTAGTGTTTCTGAATGGATTAACTCAGCCATTGTGGATTACAGATCCTACAGTTTGCTTCAAGATAAGCATGAGCAGTGTTAGAACAAACATTTTGGATACCTTCCAAGAGAAAAGGCTCGCTCATGGAAACTAAGTGTTCTGTAGAGAAGCTGTGAATTTGATGAGTCTGTTGAAAACAGTCCAGCGGGTGTCTGACCAAAACCTATTTTTCAGTCACTTCACCTACGTTCCTTTCCCCTCCCAGGCTCCACCAAACTCCATGGACTCACACAGCCCCACAGAAGAACTGGGAAAAATCAAAGGCAGCTTTGGGTTTCTGGGGAGCATATTTTGGTCTATAGGTCCAGAAACATTTACAGTGACAATACTTGACTGTTCCTCAGGTAGAATACTCTAGGATTTTTGGTTACACTTTCAACAAGAAACATGAAAATATCCTCTAAAAATGTTTCTGCTCTCTCATCAGAGGAAATTAATTTTTGATATGTAATTTTGTGTCATCATGCAATCCACCAGAGTTCTGCCTCAGCAATCACTCAGGGATGTAGAAGCTGTTTCCAGGTTGCTGATGTCTGGACTTTGCCACCAGGATCAGACTCACTGCAGAAAGTGAGGCCAGCATGTGCTCCAGCTTCCCACAACACACTGGTGGGAATGGAGCTATTCAGGTTCTTGGGCTGGGACTAACTCCTCTCCTGATCTATCCTAAACCCAAAGAGGGTTCAAATGCAGCATAATGGGGTTTTTTGTGTACCAGAGAGGACAGCTCAGCAGAGGGTGCCAACTACGTCCCAAGAGCCAGTAGATGGAAATAAACTTTGGTAGTTACTGAGACATGCTAGATATGACCTCATTACCCAGAAATGGAAGGCTTTCTATATAAACCATTTACTCAAGTAAAATTATGCCACAAGAAGGAATATGCTTACTTTTCACCGTCTCTATTTATTAAAAACATTGCTAACATGTTCCTTGATAACTTGATTTATGAAGTTTGTGACAAATTGCTTTCTTAATTGAAATATGTCAGGTTTCTAAATACTGAAGTTAATTATCCCTCCTTTTCTAGTTGAAGGCTGACCTTTAATTATACAATATTAATCCACATATTGTATGAATTATGTGAAATATCCATTTTGTATGTAGAGGGAGACATGTATGTGTTATTGTAGTGGAGTACAGTTACATAATTATTTTTAATTTAGGATATCAGTTTAATTAAATACTTGCAGAAACCAAGCTTTTTCAGGAAATTTGCAATTACAATCAATATGAATGTACAGCTACATTAATATGGTGACAAGCCCAATAATAAAAACGAGCTAAGTAATTATGGGCAGGTGCTGAACAGATGTGTAAATAGAAGGTCTCTGCATGGAACATTGTTATATATCATTTTGAAAAGCAAAAGAAACCTGTTATCCATAGCCACTCGTATATGCAGTTGTAATCAGTCACAAAAAAGTTAGTTCTTTCAATTTAGATAAATCACTTAAAAATGTGTATGGCACTTAGGCTTTCATTTTCTGTTTCTGGAAAGAAAGTCTAGTTGATTGAAGACTGCTGCTCTACTGTACTCAAAGAGTCTGCCGCGCTATTGAAATATATTCTTCTTTCAACACGTTTATGATGAGTGGGTTTTCAGTTTGGAATGGTTTAACAGTCAAAACAATTCACATTCCATATTACAAGTTGAGCTTTATTTAAAGAAGGGGGAAGGCTAAGACTAGTTTAGAGTTGTTTGCTCAAGTTATCAGATTGCCAAAAACCCAATTTAACCTCCAAATAGTTGGAAAACAATGACATTGCATTACTACTGTGAATTGCTTTTTTAGATAGATTTTCAGTGCTTTTTTTTCTGTGTGTGTTTTAGGGGTTTTTTTCCAAGCCAGTATATTAATATACATATTTTTTCAAGCCTTCTATTTTTGTGTGGTGCGTGAGAAATAATTATATCTGTGATGTACACAACTAAGCTAAACTGAAATAGTTTATATAGTAATCATATAGAAAACCCAAGGAAAGACTGGAATCTAAGGAAAAGGGAAGGTGAGCCATCTCCTTGTACAGAATGGGATGCCCTAAGCTGTCTATGGAAGAATCACAATGCCTAAAGCAGCCATGTCTAAGCAAGGGGCATGTCTAACCTAGACTGTTTCAGGAACTTAGATGCTTTATTCCAAACTGCAGAGATCTGCCTTCCTCTCCCCAAGGTTTATGGCTCTGAAATGGATCCCAATGGCCAAGCCAGACCCTTCTCAAGCAATACTGGAATAGCAGTAAAGTACTTTTCCTCATTTTCAGGAATAGTCACTCCAGCTGTTGGCACTGAGGAAACCCGTGAGCAGCAGCTGGAGTTGTGCACCATTCTCTTTCGTATCTCACCGTGTGCAGGGCCATCCTCTTACCTGGAAAGGGAACAACTGACATGTCTGGAGAGAAATTAATAACGGAGCAGTGCTGCTGCAATAAAAACTGTCTGGACAGATTCCACTCATCTATTTAATTTGTAAAGGGGTAAACTTCAAAAGCATGAATTTGTGTTCCAAATGTGCCATGAAATATTTCAGGTGGGGAGGGTGAAGTGGGGACCTCACAGTGTTGCATCCTGCAGTCCTTTGCAGCTGAATTAGCCCCATGGATGACATAAACAGCACTGACTTTTACACTGTGTGCTGGTATAGTGCTCTTCCACACTAGCACAAGGCCATACTCAGCCTGTAGACTGTATTAGAGCAGAAAGATGACAACATTTGGTGTAACGAACTTTCTCTCAATTCCAAACTCCAAGATACGCCAAACATTGTGCGTAAAAAGTGAAAAATGGAGCAGTAATTATTTCCTAGGAAGAATGAACAAATCCAAAGCAGTGGAGCAGACAAAACAGTCTCAGTTTTGAAGACGAAATCCTCAGGATGCTTACCAACACCATGTGTCCTCCTTGCTACAGGATCATGGCTGAAAGGATGGGCAGGCTCTTTATGTTCATCATGCCTCAGCTACTGGATAATGAAGGTCTATTTTAATGAAAGATTTTGTGTTTCAGTCAGAAAAGTTGGAACACAGATTCTGTCTTTGTCAGAGGAGGATCAAATAGTCAGATTTGAATAGGAGTTGTGGGAAAGAGGAGTGCAGTATTTGGCCACATATGATGTCTGGATTTTCTTTCTTTATTCATGGAGTCCAGTAAAGTGGGATATAAAATAAACCTCATACATTCTGGCATGGAATGATTTTGCTTGTCATTTCAAAACCAAAGTGGTTTGAATTTCCTGCATTGCCACAGTTAGCCACACATTTCTCCTCCTAACTCTGCTTGCATTCCCCTTCCACCCACTCCCATAATCTCCCAGTTCATCCATGTTTGGTGCCTGAGGAGGCAAAAAGAGAGATTCCAGAAGAATTTCTTGTGGAATATCCATGCTACAGGTGCAGAGAACACAAGCCAGTTCACACCCAAGGGCAGCGCAGAGATAGTCCTTTTGACCCACAAGAGCTAGCACCAGCACCAGAAGCAAGATTCCTGCTTCTGCATCATGCTGAGCCAACCTGGCCATATCCTTCTCCAACTGCTCCAGCAACACTGCGTGACTCCACAGCACACTCTATTAGTGTTAGGGCAGGAATCTTTACAGAGTACTTGGGGCACTTGTGGCCTCAGTGTCCTGGTCAGAGAACCCAGTGCCTTCAGCTGCATTTTAGTTGTGTGGGAATTGTTTGAGCTCACTCCTGTTGCCACAGCTGCTTTAGGAAAACATTTAGTTAAAGATGAGGGTAAGCACACATTATAGATGTAAGCATATGGCTGTCAAACTGCTGCCCAACATCTTCTATAGATATGTGGCACGTTATGTTATCCAAACCACTTGGAATTTTTCAGATAACAAAAGCTAACGAAGGCAGCTATTACAGCTTTATGTGGCACTTGCTTCCTGATAGAGTTGCCAGTCCAGTGCTTTGAATTCTGTGCCAACAGCTTTGACACAAGTGAAAGAGCAAGCTGTGCTTTTAACAGATGCGAAAGCTTCGGTTGCAGTGATCGCTGCTTTTTCAAAATCATTATCACATATGGGGGATTGCAGATGCACACTTTTTCCAAAGTGACAGCACCCAGGCAACTGGAGTAATTTTTGCTGGAATAGTTGGAATAACTTGCACTGGAAAGCTTTTAAGAAGCAAAACCAAGTGGCATCATCTAGCAATTATTTTACTGTCCTGCAAGGGCTTGTATTGAAAAGACGTACAACATGTGGCTGGCGTGGCTGGCAATGTCCTGCATTGCAGCCAAAGTGTTACACCAGCAGCAAGCCATGCTGCTGAATTCCAGGGAATCTGCAGGCCTGTCATGACTGCAGAACGAAGACAAACACAACAGCATTATACATTAAACTACTGGTTAAATAGTCTCAATTTGAGGACAGTTCATCATCTAGTTTTAGCCTGTCTCACTCTATTTTTCCATGTCTTAGCCTAGGGAATGGCTACTAAAATAGGATGACATTTCTTCCTCTGCTTGAACAAGGTTGTCACAAAATCCTAAGAACCAGATACTATCTATTTGGTTCTTTTAATGGCAGTTTTAGCAAGGAAATAACAGTTTTTATGTCTGTGAAGGTGAAGAATATAACCTAGAGATACTGGGATGCACAAGACTGTCTTCCGTGAGAAAATCTCATCAGCCAGGAGTGCCTGATGTTTCTTCAAAAGGCTGGGGCTGACAAACAGTTGTTTTGCAGAAGGTGTGCTCTGGCTGAGGAGCTGTGCCCCAGGTGAAGGACTACAGGAAGAAGTACAGGAACAGGCTACATAGTATTCGAGCAAATGGGCAAGAGATAGACCAATTGTTTTCAGAGGTGCTACAGTCTCAAGGCTCTCCAGGGACTTGAACCTCCACTGTAGTGGAGAAGCTGATGGACTTGATGGAACACTGCAGGGTAATTAATCAAGGGACTATTAATCAAGGATCTGTTAAAGATGAAGGCTGGATATCAGGAAAAGGTCCTTCACCCAGAGGGTGGTTGGGCACTGGCACAGGCTCCCCAGGGAAGTGGTCACAGCACCAAGCCTGACAGAGTTCAAGAAGCGTTTGGAAAACACTCTCAGGCACATGGTGTGACTCTTGGGGTGTCTTGTGTTGGGCCAGAAGCTGGACTCAGTGATCCTTGTGGATCCCTTCCAACTCAGCATATTCTGTGAGTCTATGATTCTGAGATTGTTACATTGTTAATTCTAAACCTTTGCTTCACACGGACAGGATGTGGCAAATCCTGGCACTACATGCTATTTGTCAAAGAAAGAAATAGTCCAGACTTCATAGAGCCTTGACCCTTGAAGTTCTCATGCTGGGCTTTAGATGGCACATGGTGTGCAGTCCAGTGCAAGTGAAGGTTGGGCTGAGGAACCAGTGAGGTTGTGCTTTGAGTCATCTGCTGAACAGAAGCAGGTCCTAGCACAATTCCTTGCTTCAACAGATTCATCACTAAAGCAGAGCATGATCTGATTGAGAAAAGCTATGCCATTTTTTTTGGTTGGCTGGGAAAAATAATTTCCCTGTCATCTTTTTTAAGCTTAGTTACAAATGAGAAAAACCTGTATTTTGCAAGATGAAACCTTCTTTTAAGGTGAAACCCCCCAAGTTTTCTTGACTTTTTCTTTTTCTGACAAGCTTTGCGATCTTTAAAGCAGTAAAAACAATGTAATCAAGTTAGCACAGGTTCTCCAGAACATGCTGTTTAGGAGGAAAAGGAAAAGGGATTCAGGAAAATTTTACTCTACTGACACCAAAAGCCATGTCATAGAGTAAAAAGGCTGAATCTTCAGGTAGAGACATTCAGCCTGTGCCCTTTCCAGAGTAAGTAACCAAGGAATTGTGCTCTCATCAGCCCCTACTCTCCTAAACTTTTTCTTTCTGCTTCCCTTCTTCCTCTTTCCATTAATGGATTGCTTCATATTCAAGCTGTTATTTCTGAATGTGTGACTTGCAGCTTAACGTATAAATAAATAAAAATGTTACCCATGATCAAATTCTCTCTGATCAGAACACTTCCTTAGTGACTGTTCTGGCCCAAGTCACAAGCAAAGTACAGAAATAGTTCCCCCTCCTTGTTTGTTAAAAAAAACCTGCAAAAGTTGGTCAGCACATACAGGGTGCGAAGTAACTCTGATAGAGCTGGAGGGTTTGTCCCAAGAATAAAACACACCCTTTCTGAGCATAGGTTCTCTCTGAGCTTTTATGTTGTCCATTTAATAGAAGCAGAATCTTTACAAGGTTCTCTTTTTCAATCAAATCACCAGGTAAGTTAACGACTTTTCTGTCATTTTCTTACTTCCGTCATTTCTCTTACTGCAAAGACCAGTGACTAATCTGCTATCATAATCTATAGCAGTACCATATGGGCAGCTTCTGTAATGCACTGACTCTGTGGCTCAGGGTGTCATTCCTCCCTAGCTGCACCTTAGGTCGCTCCTGTACCAGGCAGGACATCTCAGGCGAGGTGGCAGCATGTTGAATGTACGTGGCAGGCAGGAGGTTGACTCAGGAGCCACTGAGCTCACCTTTTGTCAGCAGAGCTTGTTTGTAAGTTCACACTGGCCAGGACAGCTGCACACTTCAAGCCGTGCCGAGCCTAAAGTGACCTTGTAATCAATGCACTCACATTTGACTTAAACGTGTCCTATCACATTTCAGTTGATGAAAAAGAGTTTGTCTTACAGTTCCTTGTTTCAGTGGACATGGTATCTTCTCTGAAAAATGCGAGGAGACACAGGAAGACTCTGATTACAGACTTACAGTGGGTTTCCACAGAGACATCCATCTCCCCTGATTGCACAGATGCTTCCCACTTATGTCCATAAATGACACGGCCTACTCAAACAGACCACTTTAGACTTTAACGTAAGGTAAGATTCAGAGTGCCTAAGATACTGGGATACATAACGTACTCAGAATATCCTTCCTGTTAGGGTTCTCCATGCCAGGGCTCCAGAAGATCTTGCTCCCAAACTTTCTCCTAGAGTATTTAGCTATAAGCCAAGACAATCCACTAAACCAATGTGTAAACCTCTAAAATGTTCAATATGTATCACAACATGGAGATATCTGGCTGACAGAAGACATTGGGCAGGGCTTTCAAGCTCCAGAGGATACACAAAGTCCATTATTAGATTGGTTCTTCATTAGCCTAACATCTGGCTCTCAGCTTCTCTCATGGTAGTGCTGTGGTTGGGATGCTACCTCAACTTGTATTTTCATAAGCGACACTGTTCAGTGATTTATATCAGTCTGCTTTTAATCACATCATGCCAAAATTAACCAACTGTAATTGTCACCCAGGGTAGGCTGCCTTCTGGAAAGGCCATAAATGAGATTAACTATGAGGGCAGGATGCAGCTGCATGGCTATGAAGTGGAAGAGCAATCTGTGCACTAGCTTGGCCTCTACCCCATTATGTAAGTGAAAGAACATGGCCCTAATGAGGAGAAAGGACGACTGAAGTATCTGTGACTTCATACTTCCCCCATGTTCTCCCCCCAATTTTCATTATGTGTATTTTTCAGCTGCAGAGAAACGAAAACATCTTTATTTTTGTTTAATTTCTCAACCACTCTGTTTGCAAGATCAATTAAAATATTTAACTCCAAATCTCAAAGTACTTCCCTCTCTTCCTCTCATAATTTCAGTTTGTCAGCAAAAATGCACCCATAAACTCATCATGTTCACATATGTGTGTACAGCATCCAAACCACATTGAGCTCTGTGGCGCAGTGAGAGCTTTTGTGTATCTGGAAAGAGCAGAAGAGTGGGATCAGAAAGGTGGGAAACCTTTGGAGCATAACTTTTCCTTTTTGTACTTCAGACCTAGCACTGCCCGAAGTCAGAAAGTGATCTTCTAGCAGCTTCAGCAGGCTTTGGAACAGGCTCTAACAATGGAGTTAGCAGAAGATAATGGTTATGACATCAGCTTCATAGTAGTTGCCAATATTTTTTTAACTAGGAAATATTAGCAAATGCGATAACACAGTGAAATGTGGTGACAATAGGAATACTGTTCATATCTTGTTCATTCAAGTTACGACACAAAGTAGAAAATAAAATTAAAACCATGTGGTGATCTTTAAAGTATCTGGCTTTGTTTAAAACTACCCTTATTTTGCAAGATCAAATGTAAAACAAAGTCTTTACAAATAATTTTGTTAATCAGACAACGGTGGCACAAAGATCACTGTAAGCACGAAGAGGAGAGGGAGCCTGGCTTTTGTCCTGCTGCTGCAGAAGTGGAGGGAAAAGGGATTGGAACAGAGAAAACGGGAGGAGAAGAGCCCTCTTCAACAATCTCTGCATAAACCAGCCATATGACTGGACTCTTGAAGGTCTTTCCTGGAGGGAAAGAAAGAGGTTATCATACAGTTAGCTGGCTTTAGAGCTAAAAAGAAAACTGCCACATGAGCCCAGCCTTGAAATATAACCAATGTAGCCAGTAATCAGTAACAGCTTTCCCCTTCAGTGGAAGACGCAAGAAACCCACAGCACGTTCTCAGCAATAGTTTTGATGCATGCCTTGCTATAAAGCTGTTCAAAGAGAAACTTAGAGCCCAAAACTGTTACAGCTATACTCTATACCCTACAGAGCTAGATCCTATAATCCCATTGATGTATCTTCTTTTTTTCTTATGGTCAAAGGTCTGCCAGATAAAGACTGATTTATTGTTTATACTTCTATAATTACCTCATGGAATAGAAGCCCTTAGATCTAGCAAACACCTCCTCTTGTAACATCACACCTATTCTTTCCTCTTTCTCTTTTCCTGTCTTCTCACATCTTTGCTTCTTGCATCTCGATCCTTTGATGTTCAAATCACTGTCATAATTAACATGTGCCAACTGGTCCCCATCCCCATCCCACTCCCCTGTGAGCAGGAAGGCAGGGAAGCATCGCCCACTCACTGTGCTTACCCCACTTGTGCCTTTTCTCCTTGATGTGCAGAAGAGGAGTGAGTGGAAACCAGCTGGTGTTTCTGCTTGTACATGTTCATGGATGAATGGGAATAGTCAGTAAAGGTCAGATGGAATAAAGAGCCCCAGACAAACCCAATGCATCCTGACAGGTGTCTACTAACAGGGAAAAGCCACCAGCAGAAAAGTTGTCTACAATTTTCCCGAGCCATTGATGGCTCTTCAGTATAGAACAACAGCAAAAGAGATTGCTGAGGTCAATGCTATTAATATGCCTGCTATCTCAGATGTGTCCTTAATGGTCATTGTCTAAGGCAGCTCTAGATTTTATATTATGAAGACCAACAAATGAAACTTTGAAGGAGCTTCCTCTTTTAGATGGAAGGATGGACTCAATGCAGTGACACTTGGCAGATAAATGTGTAAACTGAAGCTCTGACAAAGCAGAATTGAAAACTAATCTCCAGAACAAAGAGTGAATTTCATTTAGGCCTAAAACAGCTATTAGGAAATTGCAGATAGTATGACTTTAACTAGACAAAAATGCTATTACTAATGTTCTGTGTATGATATTGGACCTGGTTTAGAAAATCATTCCATAAGTGAAGACTTCCTATCTGTACATGGGAAAAGGCCCCCTCACTGGAGCTCTCAGCACTTATGCACTATTGCTAAAGGGCACTGCAGGTGAATTTTCAGGGACAGTAAGCATCAGATTACCTCTGGTTCCTTAGTGCAATTCCTGCTGACTTCTGCTGCAGTAGAAATAGGACAAGGCAAATCAATTCTTACAAGGCTTCACACACTTGTGTTGTTATTCTGGCTTTACCCAGTGAGAACTGCCACAGGGACAAGTACTGCAAAGGGGGAGCCAAGCACAGCAATTCAAGGCAAGAATGGGCTGTCATACATAAATTAAAAGGTAGACTTCTAAGCCCGAAGCAATTGAGGTGTCCTTCTTACTAGATAGCTTATGTAGTGTTTGGCTCAGGAAACACCCAACCCCAGGGCTCAGACCTGCAGCTGAGCTTTTCAGACTGACAAGTTGCAGAAACATAGTATATGTCTCTATTTCAAGCCACAGAAAAACTTTGGCTTAATTTATTCAGTAAAAATGGCACACACAGAGACAGTCACTGAAAATTTTCTGAAGTGTTTTGTCTTAATCTAGTCCGTAGTGAAAGCCAGTTGCACACACAATTTCTGAAGCTTTTCTGGCCCAGAAAACAGTGTATATTTGGCACACACTTGACAAGCATCTTGTATGATCCCATCAAATTACCTTTTGAAATAGATCTTAATTCCAAGAGCATGGGCTTATGGCACGTGCGAAGCACGCTTTACCACATGGCATTCAGGACTTGGCTCAGCCAGTATTGCATTTTGACAAACTTTCACGTATTTATCACAGGATCACAGGAAGGTTAAGGATGGAAGGGACCACTGGAAGTCATCTAGCCAAACCTCCCTGCTCAAGCAGGCTCCCACAGGGCAGGTTACTCAGGATTGTCCAGAATGCTTTTGAATATCTCCAGTGATGGAGACTCTACATGCTCTCTGGACAGTCTGTTCCAGTGCTTGGTCACTTGCACAGTAAGGAAGTTCCTCCTCACTTTCAGGTGGAACTTCCTGTGCATCAGTTTCTGCCTGTTGCCTCTTGTCCTAATTCTCAGCACTACCAAGAACAGCCTGACTCCCCTTGATGCCCTCCCTTCAGATACTTACAGTCACTGATGAGGTCCCCTCTCAGTCCTCTCTTCCCCAGGCTAAGCAGGCCCAGCAGGCCCAGCTTCCTCAACCTCTCCTCATAAGTAAGAGGAAATATATGCAGGGGAAAGCATGTCACAATTTAGTCCATTTCTTCCAATTAGGATTGTCTTTCACAGGTAACCAATTTATATTGGGAAGTCCTTATTTCCTGACACTTTGCTAATATTTTTCAGTTAGAGTGTTTAAAATATTTATATAAAGTCATCATCTTTATTATTATAAACTCAGCTATCAGCTGAGAAGCCTCCTTTTGCATAGGAAAGCTCTACTAAGTATGATGCACTGGACATCTACCACAACATTTATCAGAGAGGTTCAAGAATTGGTATGAGTTGGTACGGAGCACCTGGAAGTAAACCAACTACAAGTGCTCCAAGTTCCGGCACAACTCTTGAGTTAGGCTGATTTTCTCAGCTGAGAATTGCTCCCAGGTCAAAATCCAGGCTTCGGAGCAAGTCCAGCAAAAATATTACTAGCAGAGAGATAGTATCTAAATCAATGATGAGTGCCCAGCATACATGATCACCTTATAGTTAAAATATGAAAGAAGGGTTTTTATTAGTTTAACAGTTGTGAGTAATATTTTCAAGTAATGCCAAATGTGTTACAGATGTTGATAGGAACAACTGCTGACTACAGCGTGCTCCAGCACAGAGCTGAACTACTTTGGAGAAATCCAGATCAGAACTTTGCAGCCAGCCTCCCTGTAAATCACACACAGCAAGATACTGTAAATAATACCAAGCCAGTCCAAGATCCTACATCCAGTTCAAGGTTTTGGGGAATTCACTAACTTTGCTGACAGCTGTTTGTGAAGGGCTGAAGCAATGTTCTCCATCCTAACACAACACAACTTGATGAAAGTCCTGTCTTGGAGCTGCATACAGAACAGAGAATCTTGTTAAAGTGCTGGCAGGGTAGTCAATGTGACGTAATAGATGTTATGTACTGCATTAAACTATTTTGCACATCAAACATTGACTCTATGGAAAAGAAGACACATCGTATTCCAGTGCGTGATGAAGATGGTGCCTTAAACGCAAGGGAGCAAAGAGTGAATACCAGGATAAAATTCACTATGTCTTGAGCTAACCTGAGAGACAAACTGGTACTGCTTCAAGAAAGAACAGTCTGCCAGCTAGGCACAGTAAATGTCACCATTATGATGGGAGGCAGACTGTTCCTCATTCTCTGTAAAGAAGACATGAACGGGATATATTTCCAAGTGTTTTGAGCAGTTTTACTCTGACCATCCTGTCCAGGATATATCTCACCAATTCCACTTGGGACAGGACTCCAGAGACCAATAGAGCTTATTCCAAGGAAATTGTTTTAAAAACTAAGTCCAAATTTTCCATCTTTCCATCTTCAAAACTGACCTCTTGAAGTTTGTTGTAACATTATGTCACACGCATATATTTTTAAGCAGTCTGTTGAGATAATACATTTCTGATCATTGAAGTAACTTGTGAACTGAGTAAAAGTAACACGACAAAACTAAAAACTAGCCCGTCTTCTACGTGTCACTCTTTTAATGCTACTTAGGTGTCTGCTTTTACACTTCTGTAGTTCCATTTGGATTTTCAGCTTATATAAAGGCCTGGAAACATTTTGCTTCAGAATGGAAGACTTGTAAGGCACAGTGGAAATTCTTGCTTAAAAAGGCACATGCACACCTCTGAGCCTGATTTTGGGATGTGGAAGGTTCCTTCAAAATCACTTATTTTAAACTTTCAGCAATAAATCCTACAGTCTGATTTCTAGGCATCTCGACTTTGCCACTAATAACATTTATTACAGTTTTCATGTGAGCCAGCTCTAATATCAGGCACATTCATGTTTCCCATCACACAAGGGAAATATCTGGTGATAACTGGAAAAGCCTAGATAAATGTCTTGCTAATAAGTCAAACTGTGACAATTACCAATTTTCCAGGTGAGTTCAGGAATGATCAAGAGCATAGCAGGACTCAAAAAGGATTAGAAACTTATAAGGATAGTAATTACAGCAGATCAAAATAAAAAATAGATAGAAAAGCAGTCATGTGTAAGCCCATGAACTGTTTTGGCCCGCAGTCCTTCTTAAGTTCAGTGTCTTATTGGTGTTCCAGCATCACTGGGCCGTTCAGGCCATGCAGGACACATCACAGGGCTAAGACATTGGTCTGTGAAGAAACTCCTGTCTGGAATGTTTTTTCTATAAAGATCTATTATGTATGTTTCTTGGGCTTACAATATCTTGTCAACCTTAAAAACAAGGTAGTGGAGTCAGGACCATACCAGGTCATGGACAAAAATTATCCATGCTGAAGGTGTCAGCCTGTAGCAAGGAGCAGCAATCACCTATTTGGCTGTGAATGTGGAAAAGGAGGTTAGCTGATAGCTTGTCCAGCTAACTCTGCAGTTCTGGGGAAAGGCGAAGATTTCAAGGACGAGAAAAGCTAGACAGGGCTGGGAGAGCCAGCACTTCAGGCTCACACTCAGCAAAATAATCTTATATTACAAAAACCACTGTGTTTGAAAGAATTTATCTCTAGGACTGGATAAACTCTGCTTTACTAACAGGGCTGAGAGACTGCAAACTGGCTCTGCTGGGATAAAATAAAATCATAGGTTTGACCCTAAATCTGTGTGCTCCATGTAAACTTAACTTTGCTCCAAGCAAACTTAAGAGGACATCTGCACTTGTTACCGTCGGGGATGGCTTTCTTCTCTCAGAGAAACAGAAAATCTCAGAAATGCGGGATTCATTTATGTGATGTATAAATACCTTTACAATAAAAAAGCAATACTACAATCATCTTCAATGAAGTGGGAGTCCCGTTTTCCTAGTTCTCTTACAGTTCTAGGATGAAATATCCATGACTCCTTGCAAGAAAAAGGATTGTTTTGTTGTTGTTGTTTTTTATGGGAACTTTTGAGTTATTCAGTGAAATTCTACTGCTGAGTAAAAGCAGTTTAAAAGTCTGAAACATGAAGTCCTAAACTGCAACAGTTCAGAATTTACTTTTTATATTAAATTTTCTCTAAACTCCTATTTATGACAACGAAAAAGAGCTCCATAAAAGGGTATTGTATCCCATTCTCACATAATTAATATTTATGTACATTAAACAGAATAAGGAAATCTAATGGCATGGGAGAGAATATGGAACTAAATAACAATTTGGAACTCTCTAACACTCTATCTTTTTATGCTCTAAAGCATATGTGGGGTTTGTTGTTCCTTCTGAAGATGACAGGCTTTATTTATCTCACGAAATGTACAGTACGTCCTGGTAACATCTACTGTGTCATCTTGTCCACTTCGTGCTACTCTGTTAACATGGCCTCATCCTGGTTAGGGAGTCACAGAAGACAGAAAGAGGCATTTAAGATTCTGTGCCCTTATTCTTATTTATGAGGGTTTCTAGCTGTGATAGAAGCACCTGTCTCCTAAAACCAGGAACGAGAATAGCTCCTCGTGTGCGTACACTGGATTGCACACTCACACATTTAATTTATCAACAGCACATCCTACTGCCATGTCCTCACCTAAATATCAGGGAAAAATTCAAACAATTCTGCTGAATAACTGAACCACCATGTTGCCAGTGACCTAATCAGTGTGTGTGGGCATATGTATGTGCATGTGTCTATACACGTGTATCAGAGAGAAGAGAACCCTGAAAGCAGGATTCTACCACACAAGGTGAGCTGTAAGGATGTTGCTCTATGAACTCTCTAAGTAGCAGGACACTTGGCAGACATATAAACAACTTGGATTTTCATGAAAAGAGAGCAAGGAAGAGTAAGAATGGTTTCCAGAGTACGGAAGTCCACTCTTTGGGTTGGTTTTGGCTCCTCTTTGTGAACCTGTCATGTCTGTTAATTTCAATGATATTTTGGTGGCTGATGATACTTAAAAGATAATGAGATGGGTATGTTCTGGTAGAAAAAGTGGAAGAGATGCTTATAAAAAATTTGCTTTCCTTCAGGAAATGTTTATTTCTAAGCAAGATGCAGAAAGACTCACTGGGATTAGCATGCAGCCATTTCCAACAGTATTATCTACCACATCTGCACCACCTTTCCAAACAAACAAAAACATGTGATACTGCCATTTTAACATTATCCTTGATATTTTATTTCATAGTCAAAATTTTAAATATGTGGGGTTTTCCCACACAGTGAGTAGTTTAGTCTCACTGTATCTTTACACAGCTACAAATACCTCTTAATATCATTTAATAAGTATGCAAAAGAAATAGGCCTGAGAGCCTCAGGAAGATTTACTTCCTATAAAATCTTGAGTTACTGTATTTTTACAGGCAACGTCAGCAGATGGTAGTCCATATGAAGTTATCCTGTCTTGAACTCAGAATGCATATTCTCCCTCTCTCTTTTGGGCTCTTTGGTATTATCTACCAGGGATATTCACCTGTGCTGCTCTTCTCCTGCACTTTTGTTCAGTGCTCTGTCCCCACCCACATTTATCCATCTCCAATCTCCTTCAGGCAGGCAGCCAGATAATGGAGCATGATGGACACTGCTACTGTGGTCATTGCCACAGTGCATGAGTTACTGCTCCTAATTTCATTTGCAGCCTTGTGGTTTATTTACTCATTTTTTTGCAGGAGCTTTTGGCCTCTTTTGCCTCAGACCCGACATAGTAATAACTGCAGTTTTAATTTGACAGTCCTGTGTTGGTCAGAAAATTTTACAAACTGATAACTAACTGCAGCTACTCCGTAAATACCACTGCCTCTGATGTGAAAGGCAATAACCCTCAAGAGGACCAGAAGAGAGATTGCTGCATGCAGCAAGTCCTTGCAGCAGGCAGAGAAACTATGGCAGAGCTTTAGGTAAGTGGGATATAATTAGCCATGTTGGAATTTGACCAGGATATCAGGGTTAACACCACTGCTCCTGTGGGAAGTGCCTTGGGAGTTCCTCAGCAGCAGGCAGCCAGGACCTCTTGTTTTCATCACATTCCAGGCACTACATGCCAGCTACCCAAATACACTTTGCCTTAATGAAACAGAAAAGCGCATGTGATACCTACAATTTCGAACCAAGGTATGAAATTTATCCCAGACTGGATTAATTCAGATTTTTGAATTATTCAGAGTGAAAAAGGACTTCTGTATCTTGGTTCTGGACCTTATCTATGGTGAAATAGTAACAACAGAATCAGTCTGGTGCAACTGTGGAGCCCACAGGTTTCTTAAACAGCTCAATCTGCTTGTGGTTGACTGGTAAGTCTGGAGGTGGACATTCCTTGCACTGAGCTTTTATGCGTTGCCTGCACAATCTGTTTGGAAAGAACTCTGGTAATGGGCTTTACACAGCTCTCCGGGCTGTGCATGGACATTGATGTGCAGGCAGAAGTCCCCGTACTTACAGCATCCCAAAAGACCCGCCCAGCTGCCTCGTCTGCATGTGCCTTTCAACTGCTTATGTTTCTATCTTAACATGAGCTGCTCTAGCTCTTGCACTATGAGCTGGGTGCCTTCCTGAGGTCTGTTCTAGCCCCAGGTTTTTACTACTTTCCTATGAGTCATGCATAACAGGGATTGATGCTGCTCTGCCCTGCCCAGGACTGTAGGGCCAAAGAGCTACTGGTGGTGGGAGGAATGAAGCTTCTTTAATTCCTATGATAAATCTCTGCTTGCTACCAGCAACAACCAGAGGGTTATGGAAAAGTGGCCAAGGATTTTGCACTGATTAGTGTATGGACAGAGACATTTGCTACATACTAATGTTTTCCATAACCCAAAATTATTAAATTGGGTAAACTGTATTCACCAAGGTTCAAACTATTACATTTGTCACCAGAAATTTCCAAACAGTTGCATTATTCCTCCACAGACAAGAGATTGTGAACACTGGCAAAGTTTAGACCTTCCTATTTTATACATGTTTCCATATGTTGGGCATGGAAGAGAAACATATCATTTGTCTCCCAAATGTATTCCCTCCTGTGTAATGTGAATGTATTATGTGTAATCATATTCCAAGGCAATAAGATTAGACAAATTACTGTACTCTAAAAAGTGACATTAAAAATTGCCTCTCCATCTTTATTAGCTTACTTTTTCTCAGTTAAATCTGTTTGGCTTACAAGAAAAACAATGTTTTTCATTCTAACCTCAGGCTTCCCAAATTCAAACAGAGCTATGGGTCAATAGCTGAATGAGAAAAGGTTTGTCAGAATGATTCAGATCCTTTTTGACACCTCAGCATCTTCAAATTACTGCTTATGTCAGGCATTGGTTATGCCTGACAGTGAAAGGCTGGGAACAAGCACATGGTTCAGATGATGATCTGTGTGCAGGAATTCAGATAATGTCGTGGTAGCTCTGCTCCACTCCATGTGAAATGAAAAAGGAACATAACTTGTTTTTGTCACCATGGTTAAATCAGAAGAGTAAGACAAAAGTCAGCCAATGTAATGAGTTAGAAATGTTTTATATTAGCTTTACATAGCAGAGCGAATGTGAATCTTTTCTTCATGTTTTGTGCCAAAAAGTGTTTTGGAGACTATCTGTAGGCCATACATGCCAGGGAAAGTGATTTTGCCACATGGTTATTAAAAAAAAATACTGCCATAATTGTTTGGATAGACAGGCCTATACAGAAGCTGTCTTCTTTCTCATGGCTTTGGGCAGCAGCAGAAATCAGGGACTCCACATAGACTCCTGTGTCATTGCAAACCCGACAGGTTTCCCTCCAACTGGCAAGAGCCCAGGAGCAGCTTCTTAGGTCTGTCCAGGCTCTGCAGAAGGATGGCTGTTTGGTAGAAAAATGAAATTATCTCCTTTTAGAGATAATTTCTCTAAAAATTAGATAGAGCTGAGCATGTAGGTTTTGGCCTTGAAATTAGCATTGATCACAAGATGAAGGGCAAAAATAAGATATCCACGAAGTGGCACATCCAAGGCGATTCACAACCCACTGATACAGCTCCATTTAGAGACAGCCACGTCCCCATGTGCCTGGGCTAGCTCCCCATTTCTGGGCAAAGAGGGGTATGTGTGGTTGCTGCAGACTTGCTGGAGGACTGGGGACCCTTCATGAAAGCAGGCAGGGGACCTCCTGTTCCGTCCTCTAATTGTGGGGCACTGGGAGCTGAAACAGTGACTAAAGGGAGAGAAGTTTGCTCTGGAGTTAGGAAAAGTGCAATTAAGGAGAGGTAATATTGAATCAAAGGAAACAAACAAGCAGCCAAAATGCAGCAGCCCCTGGTGAGGTGGAGGACATGGTGGCCAGTTCCACACCACTGGCTCAGCATTGCTTTACGTTGTGGATGGGCTGTTTGTGCTTTCTCAGGCTCAGTGGCTTTGAACAAGGGGCAAAATTGCAGGGACTATTGCGTGCAGGCTTTGGCTGTGGCTGAAGGCGGATGTCCAGGCTGGTTGAAGACACCTGGCGGGTCAGAGCAGTGGAGCAGTGACATGTGGGTGGGACAGCATGGCCACCATCACTGCTGCTGGCAGGTGGGGGTGCCACAGCTGCCCCTCCTCGCAGTGACAAATTCAGCTGTCTCACAGGCAACCAGGGGATGGCAAAGCTCTCCAGCCTGGCTGGAAATGGCTGGGTGGCAACCCTTGAAGGAGACCACAGAAATGCTGCAATGCAGAGGCCGTGTGTTCTATTCTGTTTCATAGCAACCAGCACATGGCTGGAACTCAGTAAGCATTAGCTAACATGAGCCGTTTTACGCCTTCCATCAGGACTCTTTCTGTATGCTTTAGTTCTTGCATTTTCCATCTTCTGGGCATTGATAGAAAGCTGTAAATAGGAGAACCTGGGCTGAGCACCAGCAGGAAAACAGGAGCTCCCCAACGGTGGTCCATGCTTTCTATAGTGGCCCAAGGCAACTCACTCAGCATGACACCATATCAACTTCCACTTGTGAAAATAGGAATAACACTCACTTTCCCCTCCCCATAATCAGCCTGTTCGCACAGTTTTGGGAAATTCTAAAACTGCTTCTTGAGCGTAATGACATTTCTTTCCTGGAAATCCCCAGGATGACAGTACATCAGCAAAAAAGTATTGACATGGTCTGGGTGCCCCCAGATGTGCTGTGACAGGAGGCTTCATTGCTGATGATACTGGCACAGCCCGGGTAACTGGCACAGCAAGGGCAAATGGAAAAAATACACAGGGTGGGGTATTTTTTGGTTATGGAGTAAATTGGAGAAACTCAGTCCACAGAACCGCTTTTCTCTCCAGGAGGAATATTGTGATGTGGGATTTTGTTCTCTGATTGTTTTATGTAGAACATTTGTTGAAAATTAAAACAACTAATTTGAAATAGGTCACAGGCAGCCTGGGCAAGTAAGTGAACTATGTTTTAACAAAGTGTAATTACATCAACTCGCAGCTGGCATTCTGAATTTTGGAAAGCTCGTTCTGCTTTAAGGTTTAGCACTTGGGATTAAAGACAGTACTGTATAACTTAAAAGATTTAAGAATTATACTCTAGGAAGTCATGCTGTAATAAGCTTTAGATCAACAGTTCATATAGCATCATGGGATTCTCAGACCCCCAAGAGAAAGAGTCCTAATATACTGTAACCTACAACTTTCCCCTTGAAATGTCTTAGTTCTACAAAGCAATAAACCAGTCTGGACTAAGTTACTGAAGGTCTTTGAAGTACTGGAAGACCCATAAATAAGGTGAGTACTTTGGAAGGGGGGGCTCATTTTGTGGTGTACATATACAACTATTTCATAGTCAAGTTGATTTGTAGCTGCCTGTATGTCAGTTTCCTGGGAGCAATAAATCTTCATTCAAGCAAAACTAAAATGTCACCAGTATTTATTTCATGCATTTTTTACCCCATCAGGAGAAGAAAAAGTCAGCATTCATGTAAACTTCTATGCCCAACTTGCAGCCCTGTGCTAAAACTATGCTTCATAGTATGAAATTTTTATAAATCTAAAATGTAAACACTGGGTAACAGATGTACCATTGCATGGCCAAAAAAGAGTGGTAACTGTCACTGGAGAAATAAAACTGAGTTATTGTTTCCAGTTTCAAAAGAACAGCAACAAGTCTAAAAAACTATATGTGATCTTTGTCCTTTTTTCCCCCTCAGACACCTGCACTCATCTAATGTTTCACTGAGCCCTGAAAAATAAATGCATAGCTTCAGTCTCCTAATCCATGTGGCTCCAGAGACCACTGTTACATGAGAACTTAAACTGATGATGCCGAGCGTCCTAGGGGCAGCTTAATCTTTTTTAATTCAAATCAACTGAGTCCCATGTGGAGCTAGGATGATACTCTATATGCTGCAATCAGACTGACCTAGACTTCTTGTGCTCTAAATGATTAATGAAACTGCCTCCTAGTTTGTTTCTATGGTGATCCGAAACTTGACACGATGTAGGAATCTGCCATTCACGCTGAATGAAACGAGGAGGAGATAGCCCAGGAACAAAACTCCATCAGTTGTACAGAGAAGGCTCAATTTTAAGTCATTAGTCTCCTTGTACTTGGGTTGTTGACTCTTGAAAATAAGAGTGAGATAAAATATCCTAGTTAATATAGCTTTAATTGGGTAGTTTACTAGTAAATTGTTTCAGTATTAGAAAAATGAGGTATGCTGAAAAGGGCTTTCTAAGTTTTCTTTTGATGGGCAAATGTGGGACAATGCTGAGCAATAGCCACAGAGTTTGCAGGTTCCTATAAAGAAGCTGATTCAACTGTGAAAGCCCTGAAATGCCTTTAAATACTGTAAATAATTCTCTAAGGAAAAAAACCCCAAAGCTTAGGAAAAAAAAAATCTATGTTCAGGTTTTATTGACTCCATGAAGAAGACTTCTTGTATCCTGCATTTTGGTACTGATATTTCAAATAAGGAGTGATTTACTTCACTACAGTGCTTTGAGGCTTTCAGAGCAAATAAATGAATTTCAATTTCATTTCCAGAGGGAACACATTACCAAACTTTAAAATATTTTAGATAGTCCTGGAACCACTGATGAGTATCTTCAGTCACACTTAGGTCTATCTATAGCGTTAAGGTAAAAAACGCTTGAAAAATCATCAGTAAATTACCGTAGCTGCTTCACCAGCCACAATACCATGAAGCCCAGATCAAACCATCTACCTGAAATTTTACTCAGAGAGCCAGGGTAGCAGCCCACACTGGATTCCAGGAGGCTATGGCTAAACTGTAGGCAGTGCTGGCATTAGTTACTTACTGAAGTTGACTTGGTTGTGCTGCTGAGGTAGCTTGAGTGCATTTAGAACAGGCCTCATCTTTGCTCCTTTCTATTCCCAAACAAACACATTTGAGCCCTTGTTGAGCCAAAGACCACCTAAAGATGTGCAAAAGCAAAGGTTTTCTGAAGAAAGTGAGAGCAGTGGAGCCCTACAAACTCTGAGATAATTTGGGGTGCTCTTTCTGCCTCTGTCACTTAACATTGCCTTTACTGCCCCCCTTCCAAACTCCTGAGCACCGAGCACACCACTGTTCTTTGTCCTTTCACCAGATCCTGTCTCTCGGCCGACACAGTGAGAGATGCTGCTGCTCTTTTCCCTTCCACGTCTGTTTAAAGGGAACACTGTTGGCTGTGTGTTTGCCTCTGGCGAGGCTACCCCGGTACTGATCTCACTGCATCTCTCAACAGCTTTTCAGGAGGGCACAGCACACCCAAATCATCTCATCGCTTCATCTGGAATCAATCACAGTAGGTCTACTGATGTCAAGAAAACTATGCTCATTTGCATCAGCACGTGACCTGGTCCTATCTCTTTGTGATCTTTAGATCAACAGTGCTCCCATTGGGATTCATGATCTCAGAGGAATCTAAACCCACTTTCTAATGTATTTAACCGCTGTCTGCCATTTTTCTTTCCTATCATAAAAAACATTGTGGCCACTGACCCAAATTCGCAACAACTCAAGTTCTTTTGATACGAATCTGAGGCATTTTTCTTAATGTTGCACCCTGCATTCCGAGACTTTAAGGATCCAGACTTAGCAGAGTAACTGATACTATATTTCTTAATGAATCAGTTACCTTTGCAGATGTAAAATACTTCATGTCCAGGATTTTGAAAGGAATCTGAAGCACTTAGTATTTTCAAATGTGACTTGATAGACGTTGCCCTGTATTCCTTCAGCTGTTTATGAAAATCTTTGTTTATGTAATCGCCAGATGAAGATATTATGGTACAATGGTTTGCGTTTTTACCAAGTTTCATTTCCTGAGATCAGACAATACTGTAAGTACTTCAATTATCATTCTTAGAAGAAAAATCAGAGAGAAACAGAAGTTCTTTAGGATTCCCCAAACAACAAAATCTACTATGCTGCACCCAGGTTCCATTTTTAAGACAATTCTTATTTGAGGGAAGAGTTTGAACTAGTTTTGAATATCTTTGATCAGCAATAACAACTCCGTAAGTACACGTCTCACTGGGGTTCTTAGAAGGATTTTTGGAAAAACAAGTAATTTTCTTTGGGAACAAAAAAAAGGTTTTTGTTTGCTTTTGCAAGAAACAGAGAGAAAAGGAGTTCAAACAGCATAAAAATGTTTGATGGCTTTATAGGTCTCTTTGGAAATGTGTGAGACCACGTTCCTGTGATGCCTATTTGGGAGAAGCCTCCCTTCATGGGTTTCCTCATACTAGGCCTTTGGGGTCTGTTTATTTTGCTTCACTCTTATAAAAATAATTTATCAGAGCAGTGGAAGAGGGACAGTGACAGCCTTCTTATCAGGGCGCTCACCTGGGATGCAGGAGACCCAAGTTCAGCTCACTACTTCAAACCATATGGGCCAAATTCCTGCAATTTGTGTCTGCAGAGCAGCCCTTCTCAGATGAAGATTCAGTGACCATAACCATTACAAGCCCTGTCTCTTTTATGGGTAAAACTACCCAGGAAGGAGGTGAGAAACTGGACAACAGCGAGATCAATTGTTTTGGCTCATGTCCTTTTTTGGAGATAAATCTGCGTGACAAACCTTAGCGTCCCTCTGCCACTGCCATGCCAGGGAGGCAGCATGCTTCCAGGGAGGGTAAATGAAGTACAGTCTTAACTTCTCTGTGTGTGTCCTTTCCAAGCAATTAAACCTGAGCCTCCAGGGCAAAAATTAAGAACTTGTTTACATGGGTGAGCAGCAGAGTTGGCTTGATGAGGATCCTGCCAGGGCAGCCAGGTGAATTTGATGCCACCTGCCAGAAGACACACTGACAGAAATTTTCATTCTCTGAACTTAAGGCCCAGGTTAATTTTGGAATAAAACAGTGCATTGATCAATGTATCAGTGCAACTATGCTTCTTACATGCGGCACATTTTTGGGAAAGAAAGGCTTTGCATCCTCTCAGGCAGGAGAATGCTCACTCTCCTGGCAAATTCTTCTCTACACAGTGAGAGCCACAAGCTCTCCTGGGAGATATTAGCAGACTTCATGCCCAGTGTTTCAAGAAAAGTACGTCCTCTAACCCTCACAGGAACAGAAAATACTTGTTTTCAGTTCAGGGATAGAGTGCCAGAATGCAGACATGAAGAAAAAAGTCCAAACAGGACTATAACGATAACGCAAATAATCCCTTGAATCTTCATGACAGGAATCTGTCTTGTTCCAGTGGCTCCAGTAATATTTTCCCTGGGACAAGGATAACTTCCATTATTCTCATGCTTCTTTTCTACATCTTCTGAAGACTACGTGTGCAGAGGGAAGGGCGAACCTTCGTTTCTGGAAGAGAGTTGAGGCATAAGTTTGAAATCACTCACAGCTGGGATATACTTAAAGCCCTGTAAATCTGAGGAACCAGTAACCACATGTGAGTACAGAAGCTGGCAGTCTGGTTAGGAGGGGGCATTGCATACCTTTTTTTTGTACAGAGCAGCTCCTGCCTGCTCCCGTTGGCAGCTGAGGGACAGCCTGTGCTAGCACATGGACTTACAGAGCAGCGTGAGGATTTGCAGTGACTAATTACTTGAATATGAATCAACAATGCAACGCTGTGGCAAAACAAGGCAAATGCTCGGCACTGAGTCACATTAATAAGAATGTCACGCATAAAAGAAAGAGGTAATTATTCTGCTCTACTTCACTTGATAAGCCTCTGTTGGAACGCTGCATGCTGTTGTGAACACCACATTAAGAAAGAAATACATACTAATTGGAGAACTCAGAAGAGAACAACAAAAATGAGAAATGATTTGGAAAATAACCCTTATGTGTATGATTTTTCATAAACACATGAAGTGCCATAAAAAAAGGAGCAATTATTCTTATTATCTTAATTCTATACTAATGCAGTCATTAAGTATGCAAGAAATTGAAATGGGCAATGGCAGGTTTACAGGCTGAAGTGCAATATAGAAACAATACTGTCAGTGCAAGAGGTCGGAGAACCTCTTGGCATCACCATCTGTAGAAACAGTCTGGACTAGCCTGGACATTAGAACTGGCTGGAGGACAACTGATTTCATTCCCCAAATGTTTCTGAGGTTTCCAAATTCAGCTTCATGTCAAATTAGAAAATGTCTACATTCTCTGTAAAGCAAAATGCTCTGAAAATGGCACATTAACTGAAAGTTTTCTGTTTGACAAAATGTATTCAAAATTAAATTATTTTCTATTTCATGCTATAATGAAAAGTGATATGGAAAGGAAAAAAATCAAAGCAGTTGTCCTGAAGGTGATGAAATGGAATATCCTCCACAGTATCCTCATACATGAAAAGGAGATTTAAAAATAATTAAAAGCATGATACCATAAAATAATTTCAACTTTCATTAGAACATTATTTTAAAATTAAGTGTATGATTTATTTTATTTTACCTAATTTTATTGTACCCATTTTTATTTTATTTATTTTTTAAGCCAACTCTGTGAGTCACATG
Source organism: Machaerirhynchus nigripectus (assembly GCA_013397975.1). Taxonomy (NCBI): domain Eukaryota; kingdom Metazoa; phylum Chordata; class Aves; order Passeriformes; family Dicruridae; genus Machaerirhynchus; species Machaerirhynchus nigripectus. Next base: position 2,133,586 of record VZRQ01001710.1, on the reverse strand, counting down.
CTCATCAGGGAAGATTTAGGAAATTTATCTCCTGTTTTGAGACTTGTAAAGTTATTGTATAGCAAGGGAAACAAAAGAAGGTCTCTGAAGGTTGCTTTTGAAATTAGAAGGTGTTTTTGGAGATGGTACTCTTTACTTCTTCCAGTTTTTAACAATTTATTTCTAGTACTTGTAAAATACTTGAGAAAGCACACAGATTTAAAATTTGTGCAGTGCTATTGATTAAAGGAGCAATTTAACATACACAGTGTTAGTTTTCAGCAGTAAAACTGTCCAATTTAAAAGCTCATTATGGCTTTTCACATTTATGTAGGAAAAAGCTGACTTTTAGAAATATCCACTGTGAGCTACTAGAACGAACAATGAGAGGGACAATTCAGCTGTACAAGACATGTACTGGATGCTGCTTTTTGGCCCTCGTGGTTCTGCTGCCCCTTCTTGCCTTCAGATTGCTGCATTAGCAAATTGCCCGTCAGTTCTCCGAGCGTGGCACTCGGCCTTTGCAGCCCTGGGGATATCGGTAACACAAAGATTGCCCCTTGCAAGCTGCAGTGACCTGCGCCCTACAGCTCTATCTATCACATAAAAATGTACTGCTCTGCTACTGTCACTTTTCACAGCTCCATCTCGATATCGCTTTTCAGGTTTCCTGCTGACTGACAATGTCAGTTACAACATTTCACACAATTTTTCTTCTCTATGTGTGAAATTACATATCCAAGAACTGCGAAAAGAGAATCAGCAGGTTTCTGGTGCTCTTTCTCTGTGAGGAAGAAGAACTAGCCACCATCTAAGAAAGCAGGACAGGGCAATAGCTCCAGGGAAAAAAAGTACATGAATACTTGTTCACATTTTAAAACACATCTGGTATGAATCTCTTCAAGCTATTTGTTGTCAGAAAAGAAGGCTCACTACTTACTTTAAGCAATTTTAAAAGATATTACCAGAGATTAATTTCTGAATTCTTATCATTTTGACTGGAAAGACGATTCTAAGGACAGCGTTTATCCAGACAATTCCAAGTTTTGAATACTGCTTACTGACAATGTACAGACTAAAAATTGTTTGCTTGATAATTTCACTTAAGAAAATATGGCAGTTTTATAAACAGTGCACAGGACAAAAAGGAGAAGAAATGTATTTACAGACAACCATTATCTTATTCTGTTCAGCAAAAGTAAAGTGGGGTAGATGTTGTAGCCTCAGATCCATGGCTTTTTGTTCTACATCACTGACTTAGTTAAAAGACAACAACTTGTTCACCAAAATACAACCAACCCATTTTCATTATGTTTCTCCCTACGAGAGGTCAGGTGAGTGTACTGACCATGGTGAAGATATGTGGAATGCCCTGCCATGCCCCACACCTCTGGCTTGGTTTTTTTGAGCCACTGAGGTTCTGCCCTTTGAGCCACAATATCAGCACCACTCATAACAATGGGGCTATGGAGGCTTATGCGAGTTGAGACGTGCAGTCCTCACATACATTTTCTCACATACTTCCTATTCACAAAAACGACCTCCAATCAAACCAACAAAGAAAAGGAATATCAACACAAAAAAAAAATCCAATTTACAGTTAATCAGAGACACAGAGCAAGGACTCACTCCAAAAAGTTCATTTCTGCTTGTAAAGCAGCAACCGAATCCCCACCTAGGAGGCATTCATACCATCTACCTCGAATGCTTACACAGAAATACCAAAGGCAAGAGGGCATTTTGTAGAGTCTTTTTGCTCCCATTAATGCAACTGAACATTTGGGAAACAAGGACAAGAGGCAGCTTCTTACTGATGGCAAGAACTTATTCTGGGGGTGTTTGACTGAAATCTGAAGAAAGAAAACATTTGCTCTTGAATGTGTAAAGTGGAAATGGAAATGTGTGTGCCCTGCTGAAACACTGTCTGTAATGTAGCAAGCAAGTGAGGTCACTGATAACAATGTCTGCCACATAACAATTTCCTCCCTCCCACTTCAAATAATTTTACAATAATTTATTCCTATTAATGTAACTTGGATTTTGTAGAAGTTTTAAAATTGTATTTCTTGCTAGAGTTTGTTCTTTTCTTTGCCCATTTCCTTAGCAGTCTTTTTCACTAAAACAATGTTTTTATGCCTAAATTATGCTGCTCTTAGCATCAAATTTCAGGCAGTTTTTAATTATGAAAAATTAGCTATGTAACTTGGAGCTTCCCTGGGATACTCCTTGCATATGTTACCAGGACTTAACACAACAGATTAAAATAGGTCTTGCAGCCCTTGGAAGAGGTCTGTGGGCTATATTGTTACGTGAATAAACTGTTCTTGTACACTTTCTCCAGTCTCTTAACATGAACATTCTCTTCTTTAGTATCAGACAGAAAAGTCCTCTCTGATTCGATCTGATTGTCAGGGTGATGTATTTAACACATTGTGTGCTTTGTAACAATTTATGTCTATGTCCTAGAAAGTGGTAAAGAGGTTTTTATTTTAATTAACAACAAACACAGTCAATGAGGGTTTCATATCATACTGAGGCCTTTTTTCCCCTGCAGGTAACTGAAGAGGAAAGCAGAACTGCAGGATGATTGATACCCTTCCTAAACGTTCCTGTGTAAGTTATTGCCCTGGAGACCTTAAGTGTTCACGTGCCACAGGCAGCACTGTAATATCTCTAGAAACAAAGAAATATTTTAAACCCCAGAGACCCATTCAGGTTACAGATGACCTGACACACTATACTGGTAGATTTTCACAATGGGTCCCAAGATTTGGTCCTCCAAACCCAGTTTAGTCAGGGCTTGTATCTAAAAGTCAGTCCAGGAGGGAAACGTGTGTGTCAGCCTTGATTTCTAGCATGTCCTAGTCACTGAAGAATTTTTCTTTTGCCTTTTGAAAACAATGAGACAATTATAAGTTTTAATTTTTTATCTGTTCCCTTTTATAAGTGAGTGTCCAGCTCTGAAAGGCCATTCTCTATAACCAGTAATATTTCATCTTTTAAATGTGAGCTTTTGCTGCAGACTACCATGCTTCTGTGCTGTGTAGGATCAAACTATTTGGCAGAGCAGCAAATTTGATTTGCATTAGGAAAGGGATATTATGCATATAAAATTTCACAGTTCATTTTATATCCTAATCATCAGAAGCCCTTATTTGAGGTCTGAACCGGAGGGATTTGCTGCTCAGAAAATCAGTGTATCCAATATCAAAATATTTCAAAAAGTTAATTTCATTTCATCCTTCCAAAGTCAGTTAATGAAAGGTGCAATTCTAGAGAACAGTCTTTGGTCACAAAACTCTCTGAGTCCTCTTTAGTTTCATTAAGAGAGTGAATTATTGTAATGTTAGATGCTGACATTTAAGGGTCACTGCACTCCTATACATTGCAATAGAATGGATACCCATTAAAAATATTATAAGACTAATCCTGCAAAGGGTGAATCAGAAGCTGAGGATGCTCAGGCCTCTTTAGGGGCTACAGATTTCTAGCCAGATCCCTAATGACTCAACTCTGCTCTTCTGATGCTCATGTTCTTGTGACTGCTCCCTGTTCCTGGCTCACTGTGAGCTTCACAGGGATCAATACCCTGCCTTCAGGGAGGTGCCCAAACACATATCCATTTCCACTGACGAAATGATTAGCGTTAGAAAAAACCCTGCTACTCAAAATTAGGTGAGTGAATGTCCTCTTTTTCCTTTGTTGAGGTAGTTCAAAATAGAGGTGATTTGCAAACTCTGTGAGACAGACCTGTCAGCATTTTTCCTCATGGTTACAAAAAGCCAGGAAAAAAAAGAGCAGTTACTTGGATGAGATTAATCTGTCATGGTAACTGTATTTATTTTACTGACCTAAATCTTGGTTCTCCCACCTCTTCTCTCTACAGCTGTGGATCATTACTAATAAATCTTTCTTCATTTATAACATTCCGAAGTAAAACAGCTTTAATGTTGCTGATTTTTGGAACCGAGTGTGTCCGAGACGCCGTGCCACTGGGAGAGCAGAATTTGGTCTTCTGGTACAACCCACAGAACCCTTGGCTCAACACAGTCTTTAACTGCTGCACCCGCACAGTGGGTTCAAGGTGCTGCAGAGCTTAAGCTGATGCAGGGGATGATAATCACACGGTCTCAGGTCTGTTCTTCTGCCCCCATTAGTGGGTGTCTTCACTGTGGTTGCTGAGCTCATCCAGCCCTCAGTGTCTCATTGAGGCATGTGTAAAAGTTGCTGGAAAATATATTTTGATAAACAAAATGAAAAAGCTTTGCATGTCTGTCTTGGTGGTCTGTTCATGTGTTGCTCACACAGCGTGAACTCAGCAGTTCGGGGTGCTGAGGCTGTCTTCTGACTGCTGCCAGTGACTTCCTCAGCAACAAAACCCCCTTCATTGTTCAGAGCTCCCCACCCAGATCTGCAGAACTAAACCTCTGAGTCCAATCCTTAGTTAGAGTCCTCTTAAAACCATGCCCAAAAGCAGCAGGGGGAAGCTGAGAGCTCGATGCTGACCCTCAGGTCAGCATGGACCTGCAGTAAAATCAAAGCCAAGTCACTTCATGTTCAGTTGTTCTACCTGTACTAATTTCTCTCTGAACTCTGAAGACCATGACTGAGAAATGAATTGAGGCATCAAACCTAAGTACCAGCCTTAATAAAACCCTAACAGAAGAAAACCATTAAAACCTAACTAATATCCACACTTTGACAAATACCTATGGAAAATTATTAACATTTTGAATTTAATAAGCTACTTTGTGTTTTAAAATGTCAAAATAATAAAATATGATTATTATGATTCATTCAGTTTTAAATCACAATCCAGTTATGATTAATTTAAACAATGTGGGTCTTGATATAGACATTTAATAGGGCAGATAAAGTTCTAGATAGATTTAAAAATGCATACATCAAGCCAGAATCAGGCCTGTGTTCTGTTGTATCATGCTGACCTGTTTTACCTCTGAAGGTTGTCGGAGCTTTGAAATAATTGTTAACAAAGTGAAAAATAAGAGCCCTGTGACTATCTTTACATCTAGAGGACAGTACCAGGGAACTGTGCAAAATACAAGTCATCCAGGTGCATAAATCAGCGTCAATATTTCATTACCACAGCTTGTGTCCAGCTAATTTTCCAGGCTTCAGCCAGCACTTGTAATGAGTCATTGACAACTAGCAGAGGAAGTGCACATCAGCTAGAGGCTTACCAAGGATGCTAAGTATGAGCTCAATTTTCAAAAATCCCTGAGATTTTGGGACAAATAGTCACATGCTGGGAGTTCCATCCATGCCTCCTTGGTCTTCTGGTTGAGTGAAGGTAAATGGCATTTTTCTGCTACTGTGACCACAGCAAGTAACCACATCCTGTAACCACAGATGGTAGCACCACCCGTTCAGAGGAACTGCTCTTTCCCTTCTTTCTTCCTCATACCTTTCCCTCAATAATTCTTGTGCTACAAGGAACGTTTCCACAGGACTCTGTGGGTTTTATATATTGAAAGATCAAAGCCTCATATGGAGAGCTATCAGATCAACCAGGCTAACATTTTACAGTCCCCGGGCACCAAATTTCAAGACTCATTTTCCAAGCCCTTTTTCAAATGGGGCACAGGAGAGTTTGTACAGTGCTGGTATCCTCACAGTTCAAGCATATATCTGAACAGAGAAAACATTCATCCTTTTTGTTGCAGACACCCGATTGGATATGCTGTGTTCTTTCAACTGCTTGATTGCTATTTGGCAGTAGTTTCTGAGCAATTTCAAATTTAATAGTTGTGTGTATCAAATAAAACTTCTGCAGTAAAGCAGACTCCAAGAATATGCATATTGTATGCTTAGATCTAAAATTAATAACTGCTGTTAGTGCAAATAAGTAAAAGAAGTAATATGTCATCGCTGGACTTTTGCTTAGACTAATTTGTGTGATGTCTGGTCTACATCATGCAATACAAACATTCTTCTCTCCAGCCCCGATATTAGTACATGCATTTGGGATGAAAATAGTTTAAGAGGAAAATCGACCTGCTATCCTTTTGATTTTGACTAAAGTAATTTTTTTCAGGAAAAAATGAATTTATTCAAGGTAGTAGAGAAACACTGTTCCTTACCTCAAGAACTTCCCAGGCTCTCCTCTGAAGCCATGGGGATTTGAGAATAGTCTGGGTTAATCCATAGGTAGGATTCAGTGAGGTGCAGAAAATACTCACAGTGAAATGTATGTCCATCCATCCGTCCATCCATCCTGAAAGTCACAATGCAGGACTAGAGAGCTGGTCAACACCAACCAGAGAATGTGAAACCAAAGTACTGGGTCCTTCCACTGCTTTCAGAGACTCAGAAAATAAAGTGTTGTTAATTCAGCCATTGCTGATTTTAGTGAAATCAAGTGAGAGGGGAGGTAGCAACCCATACACAAGGGATAGGATATTTACCACGGAAGCAGTCTTGTGAACAAGGGGGAAATGCACAAAAGAAAGCCTTATATGTCATGGAGGTCTCTCCCTGCGGCTTGACAGAGCCTTACTGTGCACCATTTCCTCAGAAAGCCCTTCAGAATCACTTCAGGCACCTTTATATGATAAATATTCAGCTAGGTCATTGGCAGAAGACTAAAGTTGTACCATAAATGACTTCTGTCTGCAGCAACTAACAGGCTACTCCATGGAGGGAGCAGCAATTTTTTATTTAGTCCTAAACAATACCTGGGGCCTCCTTCAAAATGAAGGATCACTCTTTCTGACCATAGAACACTTGAAATCAACATTCCTATAGCAGTGAACAGCCAAAATTGTATTTTTAGAAGGGGGAAGTGCATAAAAGTGAGAAATCCTGTTAAAATGGAATTTAAAAGGAGAAACCCAAAAAAAAAAAAAATTGCAGATCCTGTATTTATACACACTATTAAAGTTTCAGGGCAATTGTATATCACATATCTAAAAAAACCCTCAGAAACCAAACCTGAAAGGACCACACAAAAAAGGCAGCATGAGTCTATAATATAGTAAGGGCAGCTAATTGGGGTAAAAAGAAATCCTTCAGACAGTGGAGCTCATGGGGAGCAATGAAGAAAATAGCAAAGAACATAAACCATAATAAGTCAAAAGTTAACTTGTAATAAAGCTGGCCAAAAAGACTGTAAGGAACAGCGCAGGAAAGGAATAAAAAACAGTAATAATTTTTTTTTTTCCCAACACATTGGAAGAAATTCTGTCAGAGACATTTTAGGGTTGAGAGATGATTGTACTGTAATGCATAAGCACTGTAGTGCTTATGAAAGACAAAGTAATATACATAGGGAGAGGAACCCTAATTGCACACACTCAGTTATGAGCTCTAGATGAGCTACTACTACTCGAAAAGAGATCTAGTAGTTTTTGTTGTTGTGGGTAGTTCAGTGAAAATGTCAGATCAGTGCTTAGCAGCTACAGAGTACCAAGCAGAATGTTAGAAATAACTGAGTAAGGAACAGAAAAATGTAGAAAATGCTGAATAAAATTTGCAAAGAAAAAAGCCTAAACCTTGGGTTCTAGGTACTATGTGTTGCTGGGGAATGGTGAGCTGTCTGTGAGCATTTCATTCCATCTTCTTTCCATACCTGAAAAACAATAACTCAGGGGTGATCTCAGTGATATAAGCTTGGTTTTTCTTCTTTCAAAATAGCTTTTGTAGTTTGTGCAATGAAGTGTATGAAGTAATGCTCTCACTGGAAAAAGACAATCACAACCTTTTTCTCAGCTTGATATGACCATATGTTTAGGCATCTTGCTACTTAGGAAAAGGCATTTTCTGTTATTATGAGCCAAAATTACTGACCAGTTGCTGGGTGGAGTCAGGTGCTTACACCAGGTTTCACAAAAGCTACCTTCTTGAGTAGGGAACAGCCTGGTGGAAAGCTGAAACTCCTGCCAAGGACCTCTGTGGTGTGAAGTCTCCCAGGTCAGGTGAGGATGCTCCACCCTGAACCTCCCCTGGTGGGAGGTGTCCATAATGCGCTCATTTCCTGGATGTGGCTGTGTGGAGGGATAGCAACAAGCCCTCATTTCCTTCCTAAAAGGAAATTTAAGCATTCCCTTGAAGCACATGAGATCTAGATTATTACCTCTCTGCCTGAAACGATATTCACTCCCAATAGACAGTGCTTGGTATGATTTGTAAGGTTTTTGTAGGTGGGATATTCCAATTTCTTCTGGAGGAGGCTGCTCCAATCTTTCTAAAATATTAAATACCGATGAATGAGAAAGAAAGAGGACATGATTCTACAGTCTGGTGCCTGAGTCACTTGTTGGGGAAGGTGAGGAGATCTGGATTAGAACTGCTGCTCTAGTTTTAGCATGCTCTCGCCACATTGAAAAGTATCCTATCCAATAAGTGACAGGTACTTTTTCACTGTCTCCATGTATTGGAGACCTTGAATCCGAACATGTCTTCTTGCCTGGTATTGGGGAACCTCTCTTGTTCAGTGCATTTGAGAATGGATTTGAGTTCTCAGTCTGTTAGTAGTGAGAATAGCAACCTATAGTAAATACTGATTAGTTGTAAGGGTCAGCCTGCTCAGTGCCAGTATGATCTGGATCACTCTGGGTTGGCCTCTCTGTGTTAGGGGAAGATTCATTTCAGAAATACAGCTGTCTGCAAACTCGTAGGTATTGAGGACTTACACACCAACAGTGGCAAGAAGGTTCACAAGTTGTTTTGTGGATTTTTTGCCTACCTAGCTGCTGTCACCAGTTTCAGTGAAGATGATCCCTGTGGGACTATCACCTTTTTGCAGATCCAGCTTTTAGGTCCCCCATTGTAAATCCGACCATTTTTCTGATGACTTTCTTCTGAGTTCATGCATCTCGAATAGCTTAGTCTTACTTGAATCTTCATCTTTTTGTTGGGTTTTTGACAGTATTGAAAGGAAGCTACAGACAAATTACCCTATTGGTGGGGGACATCTTCTGGAAGCCAGTCTAAGACTGGAAAGAATCCTTGTTACACCAGAAAATCCCACGTACCTCTTTAACTTCTCTTCCAAGTGCAAAAGAAACTCCCCCAACCTCACTTCTCTACTAAACACATAATAAAACTTCAAAAAAGGGGTTTTTACACAAATCTGTGCACAACTTCTTCTTAGGGAGAGAAAGAGAGCAAGAACCACACAGGGAACATTGCTTTAAAGTGCTACTGGATAGCCATCTGATCCTGCTAATGAAGGGCGTGGCACAAGAGCCAGAGCAAAACAGAAAATGAGACATTGGATTTTACATTACCATTGTTTTTGCCTTTGAAGAAAAACCAAAAGCAAGTTAGAGAGTTCAGATGAAGAGATCCTTTTTATGGTCTGTGCCTTGGAATTCCTTTTGAAAGCAAGTTTACTTCCTTTCCAAGAACTGACCGTCAGGACAGTTTTTTTGTTGCATATTGTGTTTTCTCTTCCTCATTTTTCTTGTCCATAGATAGGCCAACAATATTACAGCCTCTGGAATTCTGAAATCTTTGGCAGAAGGAAGAAGTTATTGTTTAAATCTACTCTAATAGGTCAGAATCTCAGCTGGTGTGAATTGCTGCAGCTCCACCAGAGTGTTGCTGATTTACACTGGTAAATAATATGGGTCTGTTGCTCTAACTGCCAGAATTCATACTTCCTTTAGTAGAAATACCAGGTCCCATTAAAATCCTTCAGTTGGTTTCTGCTGGACAAGCAGAAGCCCTGTTACTCTGTTCCAATATCTAATTGACATCTGGAACCAGTAGCAACCACATGAGAATGTTAAACTGCAACACTGAGAAGCCTGCCTCTGTTTGGGCTTGATTCACTGCTGCAACGTTACGTCTGTGTAACTTCAAAGAGTTGAGTGGAGTCCTCCATGCTGAATTCAGTGCCCTGTACTTGCCTAAGCACTTTTTTTTACAACCATAATTTTTTCTCCTTTTCCTAAGCACTTATTTCCCATGTTTTGAGGGAAGAATGGGCTCTAAAGGAAAACTGTAAGTTCTGTTTCTTCTGTCAGATTACCATTTCCATCCTCCATTTATGAACCCAGTATAAGAGCTGCATGGTATTTCATCTACACATCTTGCTTGTTTCCTTTTTGCTGTAGTCCTCCTCTCTCTGGGATTCTTCCTATGAGCTACCACTTTTATTAATTCACCATTAAGTTCTTCCACTTTAACTTCTAACTGATCCCACATATTTTTTTGTGATAAATACAAGCACATTAGCAAGCTTTCAAGCAGAAAGGAGCATTAGGATGATTAAGCTTTGTGTACGGAATAGGGCAGGCCAAAATATTTGCAGCAGTGATTATTTTGTCAGTCCAATCAAGAGTTACTGCCCATATGCACATGTGAGGAAGATATCTAGACTTTAAAGATTTCAAATGTGGCATTCACTCTAGGTAAACAATTTGAGTTTGGGTTGATGTTTTTGTGTTTGGCTGTTTGTTTTTACTTTTAAAGAAAAAGAATGACACGTTATCTTCTTCAAAAAGGAAGATGTTTAACTTTATCCAGTGACATAGTGTGAGTAACATGGGTCCTGATAGAAATACCTTCTCTAAATCTGCCCACTGCTGCTTATCCCACGAACTACCACTTCTGTAGCATGGAGTGTTTATTTCCCAAACACATGGGAGCCACAGTATCTGCAATGTCTGCACAAAAGCTTGGCACATCCCATAAGAAAGTGTGGTTATTGCCCCAGGCAGTAGACAAGATCCTAAATCCTCTTGAATCTGTAAGACAGAACATCTCAGTACAAGTGCATAAAAATAACTTCAACAAATGGATATTAGTGTGAAATATCTGTACTATCAGACCCCCAGGTACCATGTGGTGCTGAGTGTTTTTAAATGTTGCAGATGAAGATAGGAAAGAAAGGCTCTGGAACCAATAAAAGCAAAGCACGGTTCCACTAAAGATGTTCTCAAAGCAGAGAACAGGCAATGATTTAAGGACTCTATGCGTGAGATTTCAGCACCCTCCAAAAAATCTGGGAAAGGTGAGAAGAAATGTTCCCCTCACTGAAAAGGGGAACTAGTCTTTGAATGAACTACAGTAGTTTTCTAAGAAAGAAATAGCGTATGTTCAGGGCTATTTCTGCAATGTCTAGAGTACCGTAAACCCAATACAATTATGGATGCTAACAGCTCTAGGTTCTTCTTATTAGTCAACCAAGTAGTACATTTCATAAGGTATTATTCATCCACAACTTCAACCAAACCATCCTGCTTGGTCATGTCAGTATTTGACACTTAGAATTGCTCAGATATGTTGTGTATCCTTTTTTATCATTCAAATGGAGGATAACACCTTTGCTGTGTTGCAGAATGAGGATGAAACTCGAGACTGACTGCGTTGTGCTGCAGTGGACATGATATTATTATTTATTGAAAATTGTGTAGGCTGCATCCTGCAGCTAACTTCTGCTCCTGCATGCAAAATAGATTTACTTTCAAAAGTTAGTGTGACACCAAGAGGAAACAATAAAATGGAACCAGTGTTAGGGAGGATTCCTATCCTTGGTTTCCATGCTTGCTGTACAGTGGCAGCTAGTTAATGCTAATCATAGAATCAGAGAATATCCTGAGTTGTAAAGGACCCACAAAGATCATCGAAGTCCAACTTTTGGCCCTGTGCAGAACAGTCCCAAGAATCACATCATGTGCCTGAGAGTGTTGTCCAAATATTTCTTGAACCCTCTCAGGCTTGGTGCCATGACCACTTCCCTGGGGAACCTGTGCCTCCCACCTTCTGTGCGAAGAACCTATTCCTAACATCGAGCCTAAACTTTCCCCGACTCAGCTTTGTGCTGTTTCCTTGGGTTCTGTCACTGGTCACCACAGAGAACAGATCAGTGCCTGCCCCTCCTCTTCCCCTCACAAGGAAGATGAAACTGCAGTGAGGTCTCCCCTCAGTCGCCTCCTCTCCAGGCCAAACAGACCAAGTGACCTCAGACACTCCTCATACGGCTTCCCCTCAGGGCCCTTCACCATCTTCCTTGCCCTCCTCTGGACACTTCCTAAGAGCTTTATGTCTTTTTCTTTATATAGGTTCATGCTGCTCTCGAGACTTACATCACTTGGACATCCCTTGAGCCACCATGTGTCACAGACAGAATTTGCTGAAAAGTCAGAGATGTGGACTTCCACAGCACCAGAGGTGCTAAAACCAAAGCTCAGCCAGTACAAAGAGTGTTCCCAGATCTCTTCTCACCCAGCTGTGAGAGTGCTGGGAACAGGAAGAATCTGAAAAAGGAGAATCATAAATGAAACCTCCTCAATGCCAATATTTCTTGAATTCAGCTCCATTACCCTGTCTACTGCAGAGAAACTCAATCAACAAGTTTAATATCACCCCCTCCAAAATTGTAAATGAAATTAATAGATTTTTCAATGCTCTGATATTTCTCTTTCAAATAATACATCTTGCTGACTTGTTTAAAAAAAGAGTCATGCCTCGTACTCAGCAATTGAGTTGTAACAGCCTATGAGAGCTGATCTAACTTCAGTTGCACATGGGTTTTTTTCTTCCAATGTTATTCTGTGTATTTTAAGAAAATATTTGACTTCTTCACTTCTTTACTTCAAAGTAACAGTATGAGTACAGCATAGTCTTGTCTGTCCTAGGACTGAGAATAACATGGGACATATTCAAAGAAGTATAAAAGAAATACCCTTTCTACATGGGTGTTATATTCAGGTTTTATTTGCACATATTCCCTATAATTACAGTTTAAGTGGGCTATTTTCCATACCCACATAGGCAGTATTTTCCACATAAAGGTTCACATTGGCTTTAGACCCACCCACAAGCTATTTGCTTGCATGTATACATATAATGATCAAGCTCATAGCTACTTCAGCCAAACCTAAATATTTTAACTTGTGCTTCTTTTGCAAGCCATTTTCTCCTGAACAAGCTGCTTCCAGTTTGCACAGTTGCTTTTTTGAAGTTTCTGGTGCAACGTGTTTGCTCTTTCACATGGGTATTGACTGCAGTCTCAAATTCAAACACAGATTTTGAGCAATCACAACGTTATGAAAGTTTTCAGAAAAAGTTTTATTTTAGCTGTTTTCCAATGCATCGGCTGTTTGCAGACACTGGATTTCACTTGAAATTCAATTTTTTAATCTCCCAAAAGTTCAGCAGAACTAAGTCATACAAATTCTTGTTTATTTTATTTTGTTCATCTATTGGACATCAGCTTGATTCTAATTGCCAGACATTTTGATCTGCAAATATGAGAACAGGCAAAATACTAAGCACAAGCAGCAGCACAAGCCATAAACCCATTTCCCACTCACTTTTGGACCTCTCCTACTAAACACTTTCTCAAGCTATTCCTAATGGAACTAATGTAAACATGCTCTTCTCCCTGGATTTTCAGATGGAAAATATGATAACACTGTAAATTGCAAAGCAGCATGGAGTAAATGAGGACATCTCTGCAACAGGCAGATTCCCAAAGAAATATCATCTGCATGTATGTCCCTGGATCTCAGGGAAGTGTCCTCCCAGGCTTGAGAAAATTTCCAGTTTGGAGCAACCCCCAAGGTTATCACTCTCTTCAAAGTGGACCATCAGTGTAAAATGAGCATTTTCTCAAAAGAACACCTCGTAAGCACAGGAAGTTTTTCTGAGTAGGGATATTCCCAAACAACATGAAAATCCTCAAAGGGAAAACACCATGGGATGTGATCTCTAGAGAAAAAGAAGGTAAGATAGACATACATGCATACAGTCTGAAATCTTTCAGGGAAAACATTCTGTCCAAAGTAATATGTGAAGGGTTTTGTTTTGAAGAAGCCACCCCCTGCTGTGGCAGTAAGTATGCATGTATGATTACTAAGATGTCTAATTAAATTATCCTTATCTGAATGCCAGCTGAACTTAACAAAGCAGATAATAAGTTCCAGAAACAGATACCATGTGGGGGGCAAATTATTTTGCTTCCAAAAACTGGAGCTTGAAATTAGAGATGTGTAAGTAATAGAGAACATGATTTCCCTCCACCCCCCCTGTCTGCACCTGAACTGGTATTTCCATCAGACAGATCACGGAGTTGAAAGGGAGCTACTCTCACAGTTCTGCATCTGTGAAGAGATTGTAGTCTTCTAAATCCACTTTTAAAAGTGGGTTTCCTGCAGATTTGCACATGGACAAGTGGGAGTGATATTGTCTTACATTCTTGCACAAATTAAATATCAGCTACAAAGAATCAGATTATTATCAACTCTTGATTATTTTTCAGAGTTTTATCGTGGCTGCAGATTAACTGCATCATGCGTGGAGAGGCTCCAAAGATGGTTTTGCAGGGAGCTAACCCCTTCTGAGGGAAAGCCATCCATTGGGGCACAGCCCGGCATGTCTGAAGTCTCAAGACAACTTTGTACAGGAACAATCAAGTCTTACACACAACACTTCTGGATCTCAGAGTCCTGGAGAACACTACTTTGTACACTTCCAAATATATTTAGTATGTGCCTGTGTTAATTTAACACATCACTGGCCCTGCTGGATCAAAGCTAGGTCCTAAAAATCCATTGGATCAGACATTTCCAAGCACTTTAGGAGACTTCTTGAAGAGCTAACATAGGTCTGATGCAGCACTTGAGAGAACCCGGGCTCCTTGAACCTGAAGACCCAAGGAATACACTGCAGAAACCAGACTATCTTAAGCATCAACACAAGCCAAATATGATTAACAGTGAGACAGGGCTAATTAGCCTTTCTAGATCTTACAGCTCAGCTCTTAGATTTGGGTTTCAACCCCTTTCCCCAGAAAGTTTAATGTGATTAATAATTGGCACACTCTATAGAACAGGAGTGCTCCAGGCTTTTAGGGCCAGTGCCCAGTCAGTGCCCAGCTTTGGCACAGGGGGATGCTTTACTGAGAAGTGTTTTTTGGAGCCAAGGCCCCTCTGGGAAACCATGGCTTACAGGGTGGAAGAGGGGAGTTCACTGGTGTGAGTTAAAGCCAGTTCAGGCCTCTTCCAAGGACTACAAGCAAGCACTCTAAGAGGTTGGTAATTTAGGTACATCTTGGACTGTTTAATGTATCTGTGGAGTCAGCAAAAGAAAAGCAATGTATTTTTCAGTGCAGTGTGATAGGTAAGATCAAGACAAGAAACATTATGCCACGTGAGGTGTGATCATCTAAACACTCTCATGGTACTATAGAAATTACCTTCTACTGATTCTGCATGAAATTCACTGATCCAGGGAGCTTTCTGTTCCTTGGTTAATAGCAGAACATAAAAAGGGGGATCAGATGTCAGCCCATTTATTACTCTGAAATGCTAGAACTTGAGCTGAGCTTCAGGAGGACCCTTCCTGGGGGCAAGAACAGCTCACAAAAGCATTAACTTTGAGGGAGGGTTCAGACAGTGCAAATAAGCAGTTGCTTGTCCCAGACAGTGGACTCTGGTGAAACAATCTCACACTTCTATACTGCCACTGGGCACTACTGAACTCATACCAGTGCCAGCTACATATCAGCAGCTGAACAGTTCTGTGCAGAGCCAGCAGAAGCTTCTGTCTTTGCCTGAGCTACCTGGCCGAAACTTGGTCAGGAAAATTTCTTCATGCTTCAGACATATTACGGACAGCCATGTCCTTGGAGGAGCTAATAGATCTAATATATTATATGTTATATGTGTATAATATATGTAGTCTGGATACTTGCGTGTGTATTATCATAAGGCATAGATTATGTTACATATATAATATATAATATTATTATGTTGATAGTCTATATATTGTGATATAAATAAAAAAGTAGGAGCATTTCATTTACGAACAAAATTTTCTCTCTTCAATTTTCTCTTCTTTTTGTTGGCAAAAAATGCGTTGCAATGGTAAACATGAGGGAACAATAATACAAGACTAACTCTGTTGGAGTTTGAAAAGTGTGTTTTATGTTGATAGTATAAACCAATATACATCAGGAAACTAATTTTCTAGGAAACTCATTTTTTCTGTGAAGGCTAGTGTGATAAATAATATAAAATCTATTTTTGCCTTGAAATTCAAGTGATGCTCTGACAGGTTTTAAAGAACAGATTTGGCTGCAAGAAATGTCTATGGTGAAGGTAAAATTCCTAAGGAACAAAGGTTTTCTTCCTCCTGCTGGAGGCACAACCGCAGTGCAAAGTCTTGGTCAAGAACGGTTCATCATTCCTTACAGATTTCCTTTGTAATATTGCCAAAGTCAGCTTCAAAGATTTCATAGAAATTATGGTCGGAAGGGACTTTCAGATCATTCAGTCAGACTTCCTGGTACACCACTAGTCAGGAAGCACTAACTAAATTCCTTATAACCACCTAAGGAACTTGGATGCAGCAAGTATTTCAGAAGTCCAGAAGACTGGAAATATTCAATATTAGAATAATTTAAATACTAGAGCAACTACAGACAGGCGCTTTTAGGCCTGAGGAATTTTAGATGAAATATCATTAGTGAAAGAGTGGAATGGTGGTTCAATGAAGAATTAAGAACAAAAATAAGACTGCCATAGTATATTATGGTCCCACGGAAATTTGGCCTGATCAGATGAAGTTGTTTCTTTTTCCTTTCTTCATAACATTACTTCTACTTACAGAAGACATCTGCATTGCTTTATTATACTTTGACTTTTTCAAGATATTAGATTTAGAGTCATATGATATTAGAACAGAAAAGCACAGGTTACATTAGCTAAAACAGGATTGCAAATATGTCTGAAGTGTAGCTGATAATAAGGAAATATCAGACAAGGTTCCCACTGAGATTTCAGCAGTACAGTATTATTTTGTATTTACATGAAAAGTCTGAATAGTGTCGTAGGGTCCTTGCTGAAAAAATCTGTCAGGATTTAGAGATTTGTGAGGCAAAAAATACTGAAAAGGAAAAATTACTGTTGCATTGTGATGTGGATCATTTGATTAAATGATCATGATCTGGCAAGGTGCATCCTCATACATCTAAATGCCAGGTATTAAATGGGAGACTGAGGAATACAGTATCTTCTTGGAGGATGACAGGTTTTATCCTACAAAACAACAGCTCAAAGGAGGATTCTGTCATTGTGTAAAACTGCCCCAACAGGCAGCCTCAGGGCAAGCTGTGGCAAAAATAAAGCTAGTGCAAACCTCAGGTTTGCAGGGAAAGCATTAGGGAGAAATAGGAAAGCCTTCTGCAGCCTGTGGGCAGGCTCCTGGTGAGTTGTTAATCTCTAAATGCACTGCCAGGTGAGAGAGAGGCTTTGAATCCTAGTGGTCCTGCTGACTGGGCTGCACATTCCTGTTGGCTGGAAGAAGGATGCTGTAGCTCGCTTCAGAGCATCTTCCCAGCAATAGCTGATCCCAAGCCCAGGCTGTAGAGCAGGATTGCCCCTAGGGCTGGTACAAGTCATGGCAGCCACAGGTGGGGCGTAACACACCCACCTGCACTGCTATGGAACACTGTGCACCCCCATAGATCTACCCACGCAGGCTGAGAAAGGCCTTTGCTATTTGATCATTTTTAGTCACCCTACAGTGAACAGTAGCTATAAATTACAAACGTGGAATGGATTTTGCTGTTCATTTTGCTGACAGGGATTTTTCAGTTACATCAAATTCCTATTATTTTCCAAAAAAGGAACTTGTGGCTGACCTCGTATTTATTCTCAGCACAAGAACCAGTGCACTAATTTCTCGTGGTTTTTAATTTTTTTTTTAATTTAATAGGAATAAGAACTACTATACCTGCTAGGAATTAAAAATAATGTCATCACAAATGATGCCTATCTGCTGGAAGAAAATAATTGTATACCATTAGGGACATGTGCAATCCAGGCCTCTTTCCTCTCAAGGCCTCATTGAAACAACATGTAGAAAGAAACAGCCAATATTTTAGAAGCAACAGGAAAAGAAATCTGTACATAATTTGATTTTTTTTTCTATAACAGCATCTTTACTTGCATGTGACCAGATTATTAATCAAAAAACTGGCAATACATAGCTATAAAACTAGCTTTTCAAAGATTCATCATTTTGTCATGCACACAAAGATTTTACGTGTTGGAAAAATGCCCTCAGCGCAGCAAATAACATTTATACAAACTCTGAAAAGGCAGAATTCCATATCTTGTGCTAATGATGTTTAGTATCTAACAGAAAGCCTGAGAACTATGCATTTTAGGTAGATATTGAGCACCCAGCTCCGGTGTGATGAATGTACACATAAACTTCAAAATTAGTCTTAAAAGCATATAAACCACTTCAGATGTTAAGATTTTCTAAAACCAGCGTGTGTGGGTAATATCACTAAAAGCAGGTATGTTGGATAAAAATGAATGATGTCCCTTTTCCAGTATAAACCCAGGAGTTCATCTTCCAGTGTTGTTTATAAATAGAAGAGAGTCAATTTGCTTAGGATCTGCAGGACGTTTGGGTACTCCATTTAGATAATGACAACATTTTTAACACAGCTATCACTCATTAGGTCAAGAGGTTGTGATTAATCAAGAAGTGTTTTGGTTTGGTCTGATAGACATCTAGTCTCTTTAGTTTACAGTTGAATGAAGATGGCTTCAACAGTTTACAGAATAAGCTGCAATGATACATTAGACTGAAATTGAGATGGAAGAGAGATGTGTGATCTATTTTAACCATTCCATTTGCATTACAATGTGCTGTGTGTGAATTCATCTAGGCATTGCTAGAGTAAATTAAAATCTTCTGGGAATGTGTTGAATGCATTACACAACAGGAATGCACTGGCAGGTTACAGCTACGAGTCTGCTGAATGTTACTAGGTGATATTGTTGGTGTTTGGACTGAAAGAGGAGAGTCTTTTAATAACAACTGGCTAGTTAATGGCTGATCTGGAGATGAGAAAACTTGAGACAGAATGAGTTTTGACAAAAAAAGTCTCATTATTAAATCTGTTTCCATGGCATTTTAGGAAAAACCTCCAGACTGAGGCAGTATAGGTCTTCCACATAAACTGCAGGATGAGGACTCACACTTCTGGGTGATTAACAAAGGAGAAACAAACCTGCAAACACTTGGCTGCTGTATAAAATGTCTCAAGATATTATAAAACCTCAAGGTCATTGTCTAAGATTATCTATCAGCATTTTCCTCTCGCCAAGCTCTGATCCAGTTTTCTGGGGTATTGTAAAGGTCTTTGTTGTAGCAACACCTCTCAAGGAGCCAAGAGGAGGAAGCCCAGGGAAGCAGACTGCTCTCAGTAGGAAATGAGAAGTATGATCAGCTGCCCATATTGTCTGTGAAGGTCTTGCACCCACAACCACCAATCACATCTGCAATGCTCACTCAGCACTTCCTAAAGCCTTTGTAGCACCTTTGTAAAAATCATGGTGCCACAGCCGGCATTGCATGGAGGAGTTTTTTGTTGATCTTTGAATAGTCCAGTAAATCAAGTGCTAATTCAGTGTGAAGGTCATAAAAACAATACATAACGACAGTTTATTGTTTTTTCATAACATACTTGTGTTGCTCATTAGAAAAAAAAGTGGATGTAATCTCTGAAACAATTTTTCTTTTTTAATATACGCACTTTGAGGGATGCAGCCCCAGGAAGTGCTGTCACTTTTGTGTTCTCTTTCTCTTGATCATACATATACACACAATCATTCACATGTATGCATGCTTATGAACTTCCTTTCAGATGATGCTGACAGGTTGAAGGCAAAATAGCACCAGGTGAGCAAATAGAAATCCTGCAAAACTTTTTTATAAAGACGAGTCCCATGAATTTCACTCTCCTTCTTTCTCTCCAGATTATCTAATAATTCTCTGCTAAGCACTGCACACGTGCTTTCTTTAATGCTACAACCAACAAAAAATATGAATGATTGCAAAATACACACGCTGGAATCTGTGTGACCTCCAATACTGTTATTGATTGGAGACATGTGAAAAAATACAGTAATGACATGCTGTTGTAACGAGCATTACAAATTTCCCTGGTTTAAATTAGAAAACATGCACTAGAAAGTCCAGAAGCTGCATATGAACTGCTTTATGGTTCTAAGATGACTTAAAAACTATTTGCACACTTGCCAAAGACTAGCATTGATTAAGAAAATCCAGTAGGCTCTGGTGATCCATACTACCCACAACCAGCTCTGGACTGAAACGCCTTCCTCAGGCAGGGAATTCCTCTATGTGATGTTCTCGCTGGCTCTCTCCCGGGGGACACACTTGTCCTGCTTTTGGCATGACTCAACTTCTTGTTGAGTTGACCTTTGCCCCCTCAAATGAAAGGGGTTCATGCCCTGGAAACTGGCTCTCTTAGCAACTTCCACTCAACTAGAACCTTATTCTTCCACAGCAACACCAAAGTAACACAGTAAAATACCTGCTTGAATTATTGAAAAAATAATATACTTGGGGAAAAGGAAATGCCAGACAGACCTAACGCTCCTAAGCAGGCTACTCAAAGGGTGCATTAGACATAGCTGGAGGATTAATGTCCATTTAGCTAATTAATGTTTTTATAATTTAGTATGCTATGAAAGAGATTTGAGTGCAAACAATACTTTCAGATAAAACCAGAAATTCTAATCATTAGGCAGCTGCCTCTCCTGATCCTATTATTAAACCACATATCCTAAGTAATCTCTGAAAAGTCACTACTTTCAGAATATACCAGGAAAGCAAGATATTATTTTCCTCCTGATTTTCAAAAGAAACTTACGGGGACAGAAAAAACAGTCTATCAAGAGCTGCAATGTTTCCTGAACTAAAGTACAGGGAAAAAACTAAATTATTGAAATGCTTTAAACAATTCAAGGGAAGGATTTGCACAGGAAAGAACTTCAGTATGAAAAGTGAATAAAAGGAAAACAGGCTAAGAAGACAAAACAACTGAGGCAGTGTATTCAGCCTTGACTTAAAGTTTTTCTAATGTTTGATTAAATCTGGTTATTGATCTTGTGACAATACCCCTAATGGTCTCATCATCTACCATCTAATACTGACACCAAGATTTTAGAAAAGGGGTCAGTTCCCTGCTGAAGTTAACACAAAATGACTGCAAAATACCGAGGAACAAATACAAGTTCAAAAGTAACAACAGAAAACTTGAAAGTCCTTACATTTCCATGTTGGCTGTAGAGACAGGCTCTCTCTTTGCACAATTTCCCTGGCAAACTGATGCTGTAATTCACATTAAACAGCAGTCACCCATCAGGGCTCTAACAGGTTGTGGAAAACTCCCCTTCTGCTTGTGGGTGGGAGGAAGGAAGAAAACAAATTCCTTTTTGTTGTATAATATCCTGGAGTGTGGAAAAGGTTTGGGAATACCAGCAAAGCATCTGAGGAGAGATCCTTAAAAATACGCAAGGGTCTTATCCCTCTGGGAGCTGATGAGAGTCCAGCTTCAAACCTGACCCTTGGCCCCACTGCACAGCCTGTCTGGCTTTTGCTCCTGATCTGGTCTGACCCTGCGCTTCTCACAGAGTCCTTTACTTCAGAGATGGTTCTCCAGCATTATACTCTAAATAAAAATACAGGCTCCTCTTTGTAAAGGGACTTGGAATTGAAGCTTAGTCCTTTGGTGGAGAAAAGGTATTGAACTTGTTCCTGAAGCCAGGCTCCTCTCCAGAGACCAAAGCAAGACTGGAGTGGGGGCACCATTTCCCCCCCTTGCAATGAGAGTGTTGGAACAAGCTGGATCTGGAGGCAGTGGGGCATTCACAGCCATACAGTGGTCTGCTTGAGTCGTGCTTCAAGAACAACAAGCTGTTTATTGCACCAAGTTAACATCACCAATAGATCGAAATAAAAATATGTATCTCAAGGGAATATAATAAAATCCCTGTTTTGGTAGTTTGAGCTTTGGAAGTCATGTCAGCAGCTCAAAGTCCATAGGATTTGTAGTTTAAAAAATATCATGGTTGTTTTTCTTGACATACTGTTTGTGTCTAGGATGATACCAGAAAGAAGAAAAAGTAGTCTATCTTGCAGAGTTGAAGTGAAACAACTCCAGCATCTCCAAAACTTTCTAAATGAGAATCAAAAAGCCCTTTGCAAATATTAGGGAAATATCCTTTATATTACTAACAGTATGGTGGATATCTTATTCCTGTTTTATGGAGGGTGAAAAAGAATTAGAGAGAACCCGTCTTTGATTAATGTTATGCTTCTGCCTGGCGTTGGGGAGAAGTTATTTTTTCCCCACACTCTTTGGTGCACGATGATGTGTCACATTCAGTTCATTAT
The DNA here is from genome assembly GCA_013397975.1 of Machaerirhynchus nigripectus. NCBI lineage: Eukaryota > Metazoa > Chordata > Aves > Passeriformes > Dicruridae > Machaerirhynchus > Machaerirhynchus nigripectus. Next base: position 2,111,413 of record VZRQ01001710.1, on the reverse strand, counting down.
GTGGCTTCCTTAGTGACAGTCTCCTGTCTTCCCTGAAACCAAAGAAGGAAAAAAAGTCACACTCATGATCCACTCCTTGGTCCCTGGCTTGAGACTGCTTTGTGAAACTAGACCGTTTTCCCTGTGCAGCATCTCCTTAAATTCAAAAGGGCACAGGCAGAGAAGTTCAGACAGGATAATTTGCAGAAGATGGCATTGGAAATATCATGGGAATTAGGAGGAGACACAGCAGTTAGGATAGCAGCTTAAATTAACTAGATTCAGAAACTTGTTATGTGTTCATTAGGTTTTCCTTGATGAAGGACCTTTCCCCTGTGCCTCTTCTACAGGAGGAAAGAGCTGCCCTGATCCCCACGTTAGCCCCTGGAAACCCACTGGAGCCTGTTTGGGCTCTGGGCTGCACAGTGCCTCTGGCACTGTCTCGGGCTGGTGGCGGGACCCCACCCTGGCTGTCCCTACCATCTGCAGGGTGGGCAGCAGGAGGCTCCCTTGGCCACTGCAGGTAAGCCACTGTACCTCGTCTCAGTGATCAGCTCCATGAAAAGCAATCCACTAGTTCTGGAGAGAGAAAAGTGTCCAGCTCTTATCCAGCGAGATCCTCCCTGCTTAACAGGACACACTTTGCCCAGAGACCCCCAAACCCCAGAGCACAGGTCACTAATTCAAGCCAGCCCAAACCTCAAGCCCTCCAAAAAGAGCCCTCATGACAGACAGACCCCCCCGCCCTGTGCTGACCCAAACTGCCCATGACAGAGTGCAACAAGATTCAGACCTGCCTGCACAGGAGACTGAGCCAAAATGACCATTTACTCTCCAGTCTAGGTCTTAGGGGAAAGGAGAAGCAAAAAGAGCTACCAGTAACACCATTTCTTGCAGAAGAATTCATTTATGTCTTTGGATAATTTCTGGGGAGCAAAGAGCTTCAGTTTGCACAGCCCTTGAGAGACAAGGTGTCTGCAATCCTCTTATTTCTTTCTGCTTCTCCATTGTCCTTCAGCTGCTCTAACTCAGTACAGAATGTTATTTGAAGAGTTTTTGGGCATTGCTTACCACAACAAGCGTTGCACAGCTGAGTTAGGATTCACTGCCTGTACAGCAGAAAAATAAACTGGGCTAAGGTTTCCTCAGTTCAGCAGTAATGGAGTGGGATTTCATTTAATTTAGTTAAATACTGTTGCTTGACAGAATGAAATCTGATCTCTAAGGTAGAGATTAAAACTGGTGGACCCTGTGCAAACTATTTTGGGTTTTTAATTATTCTTCTGGTGAATTATCCTAATTAAATTTGTCAGACAATCATAGGATATACCACTTGTGTAGGAACTGATAATAGCTGGCCATTCATCTCCTGTCTAGTAGCTATTATATTCTCTTGATAAAAATCATATGAACTGGAAAAAACAGCATTCAAAATATTGAAGCTGATGCACAATCACCTTATTAACTTTTTCTTAAGCACTTGGAGAAAGATGGAATAAGTGGAGAAATAGTGTAATTTACAGAGCTTTTGCCAAATGAAGCTGTTGGTCACACCCAGTGTTGTACATGAACACATTTTGCTGGACGAAGGACCTGGCACAAGATATTGTTTGGGAAGGGGAGGGGAGGGGAGACAAGGCAAGGCAAGGCAATGCGAAGAGCTTTCTAACTTTTTTTCAGTTTGTGCTAACAGATAATTGGCCATCTACTGGACAAAATATTACTTCACCATCCTAATAACTTGGCTGCACATAAAAAATCTTTTCATGCTGCAGCTTGGCTCTGAACTCTTAACTTTTTTCTTAATAACAGCAATAAAATGGAAGTCAGTCCACAATTAATTCCTCTCACCAGACCACAGAGACCTAAAATATGTAGCCTCCTTTGGAATTCTATTAAACTCAGTGGTTTCTGATGGATATTATTTATGCTTCCATGTATGCAAACAGCCACTCATCAAGTTTTTGATAGATACTATTAGGAATTTATATTATACATGTCTAAGCTTACATTTCAGACCTCTGTGGTCATATTGAAGAAAAGGATTTTTGACCTTATAAACTGTCATTTGCAATTTCATACACCAGCTTTAGTTAGCAAATAGCTTTCTCAGTTGAATTTAATTTTTTTCTGCATTATAATAGTCAAATGTCTGCTACTGATAGAGATACCAGAAAGGAAGAAGTAAGACGAGATTAAAAATACTGAATGGCTTTATTCTATTTAAGTTCCCTGATGGAATGATTTTGAAAAACAGACATTTTAAAACTTCCAGTAACACAAAAAACCCCACGTGTTTGAGAACTGCTTTTTTTACCCATGCAGGATGCCAAGAACCATGGCCTGGCCCTCGTGACAGTGCCCTGTTGCTCCTCCTGAGCTTCCAAGCCAGCTTTGTGGCTCCCAGGGAACATGTGCTGTCCCTCTCCCCAGCCTGTCTGCAGGAAGGCAGTGAGACAAGGCATAACTGTCCCGCTGCTGCTGCTGCTGCTGCTGCTGCTGCTGCTGCAATCTAGGAAGAGCAATTGCAGTCAGAGGATTTCTCTGAACTCCACTAGAATCCAAAGAAGTGCCTGGAGAGACACTCCAGAGGCACTGCAGAGTGAGGGAGGTGTAAAGGTAGCTCTCCATGCGTGATGTGGCAGTTCTCTATGCATGCTTTCCCAGGGCACCTGTGTCCTGGTTTAATCCCAGACAGCAGCTAAGCCCCACACTGCCACTCTCTCACGCCCCCATGGCAGGGTAGAGGAGAGAACTGAAAGACTAAAACTGAGAAGGCTTGTGAGAAAAAGGTAGTTTAATAGGTAAAACAAAAGACACACATGCAAGCAGAAATGGCCTTGGCTCTGTGTAAACTCTGCTCAGCAGTAACCAAAACATCTCTGTATTACCAACACAGTTGCCAGCACAAATCCAAAACACAGTCCCATACTCGCTACTATGAAGAAAATTAACTCCATCCCAGCCAAAACCAGCACAACCTGCCTTTCACCATAGTCATTCAACCAGACCAGAGAACATGGCTCCAAATGTTTATCAACAGCTGCAAACTGATGAGCCATTTTAGATGCAGCTGTCCTGATACGTACAGGTTTGCATGCTCACTCAAGAATTTAAACCTTTTTTCACCCATTTATTCATAGAACAATTACTGGGGGAGTGTGGAAGTGAGCAGTCTTGAATTTTGGTTTCTGCTCTCCAGGATCATGGTGTGTAACCAGCTCATCAGTGTGAAAGGCATTTCAGCCATGGCATGGGGGCTGGGGTACCTCCCTGGTGCCCAGGTCCAGCCTTAGGCTCCCAGCTCACAGAGTTTCTTACTGCTCCCAGCTCCTGCTGGGGCAATGCAGGTACAGAAGGGGTGTGTGGGGCAGCCCATGGCCTCAGCCTGGTGGCCCTGTGTGGTGAGACCTCACCTCCCTCTGGCTAAGCAGCATGTGGGCTACGAGCTGGGATTGTGCTATTGCTTTGTCGGGCCCGGCTCGTGCAGGTCCCGGCCAAGGCTTCCAAAGGGCAGGGGTCTGCAGTCTCTCAGCAGCGTGAGTGGCCCAAATCTCTCTATCTTTCTATGTCTCTGGCAGCGAGACACCTCATGGCTCACATCAGGACAGTTCTGAGCACAGGGAGAGGCAAACTGCAGTCACCCCCAGCTGATTTAGGTCCAGTGCAAAGGTACTTACTTGGTGCCGGAAGCCTTAACAAAGTGTGGAGCGGGTGTTTTTATTACATTTCTCCCCACAGACACTCCATGTCAGTCCACCCTCTCCTTCTTCCTCAACTCTCCCTTGTTTTCAATTCCTTCCCAGTGACCAGATACACAGCTCCTGGTGTGGTCAGAGCCATGGCAGGAAGGAGAACGACCTTCACGTTCCCAGATACGCCCCTCTCTGTACAGCACAACTGCACTGGCTGGTCATGCTGTTAGATCATATTGCAAATTCATGTCTAATTTGACCCTGAGGTCTCCTCCAGCATTGCTGCTTTCTAGGATTCTCCCTCCCTTTGGATGTCTGTGTTTCAAATTACATTTCCCTGGGTGTACTGGGTTACATTTTCCCATGAATGCATTGTTATTTTCCAGCTCTATATTTTAAATCACACTACTACATTTTAATCACTACTACTTTTATTACCTCTGTTTTCATTGATGTGCTCAGCTCCTTCAAATGTACGGGAGTAAGGACTGTGAAAATAGGATTGTAGTACTATCCGTGTCTTCTTTCTTTGCCATTACAATTGTCCAGCACCCTTTCTCTCCCTCTGTGCTTTATTGAAAGCATTGAAGAAACCCAGGAAATATCCTCTATGTGACACGAGCTGTCAGACTGTACCTTTCCCAGGTTCCATTAGGATCTCTTCAGCATCTCTTGCCTTTAGAGTCACTTTTTAACCAATCCATCAGGCCCATTTGAAAGTACTTGAGGAAGGAGACCTCAGAAACACCATCTTCCAATACTTCAATGAATTTTACACTGTGAGAAGTTCCTTATTTTCTTAGGCTACTGATATTAAGATATTTTGTAAAGGGGATCCCTTGTGTGATGAATCATCTGGTTTCCACACATTCCCAACTCAGAGGTGATGTCCCCTGAGGCCTGGAGCCTGATGCAGCAATCAGTTGCAGAGACAACAACCAGCTGAACCTGACCAGGACTGGACACCAGTTTTAGTGAAGTTAAACTCTAGGTTGCTGTTGCCTTGTTGGCAATTGCTTTGTCTGCACCTAATCTGGCATTAGGCTTTCTCTCACAGTTTTCATTACGATTTTGATTTAATTTGATATTTATATTTCAGTAAGAGTCCACTAAGTTAAGAAAACTATATTTTCTTTACTCTGAGAGACAATCCCGAAATATTTGTAAGGCTTTGGGGTTTTTTTCTGACTAATCAGAAGGGGATCTCAGGCGACATCTCCCTTGTCTTCTAAAGGATCAAAATGCTGTGCTACTGAAAGTCATGGGCATGGTAGAGTTACTCCTAATAAAGAAATTCAGAACAGATGTAACATTGTATTCCTAAAACAACTACCAAGGCAGCTTTACAGGACAAAACAATAGGGTGGGGAAACCTAAAGTATATGTAATACATTGTAACAAGTATTAGAAAATTCTGTGAGCTTTATACAAGTAGTACGAAAGGGAGGGATAAGAACTGAGCTACATTTTCTGTTCTGTATCCAGTGTGTCAGCAGCTCACACCAGCCATTCTAGAACCCCCAGTATTTAGTAGGGTTTTGAATTTGCTGTTTGTGAAGAGTTCCTAGATCAAACATGTGCACCCAGGGGAAGCTTCATCTGAGGTTTCCAGGGCCCTGGAGAGAACTAAAATGGCAAAGAAATACATTCACATAATGCATTGATTTCGCTGTCTCAAGCTGCTTTCAAATTTTTTCCCAACTGTTCACAGAACTAATTCAAATGTTCCCGCTCTGTTTTTCAGTCAAATGTTTCCACTGAAAATTCAGCATGACAGAAAGTAAAGAAAAGGAAATTATTTTGGAAAAAATGTGCAGACAAAACTATTAATTTCTCAACACCATGTTTTGTGAACAAGACCTCCATCATAAAAGTATTTTTAAAAGCCATCCCCTGATCAGATGAGTCCCAAAATCTACCAGTTACCTCTTGCCCAGGGTAATTCTCAGTCCAGTCCCATTTTAAAGACAACTCTGTGGCTGGTGGTGGGATGCTGCTGCACTCTTGCTGCTCTATTCCAGTTTTGCCAACACCCAGCAGAGAGAAAGCATTTCAGTGTTCAGGCTTTCCTCAGTGTTGAACACGGCCGAGAAGACCAGCAGTACAACTGGAGCATTGGTGACAGTATTTTTCGGTGTATAATCATCTGTAGTCAGGTCCAAATCTCATCATGAATAAAGGCATCGGAGGGCACTGCTTTTGCTTTTCCCAAGAGTCAAACGTTTTGTTCCTAAAGCAAACATTAAAAAAAAACCAAACAAAAAAACAAAGAAGGAGAACACATCCCATGATCCCATTCCCACAGGCCAGATTTTATTCTCATATGCTCTAAAACCAGGAACATCAATAAAGTGGCACCAGTCCGACTGTGCTTAGAATCAAATTTCTAACCTTGTACTTTCAGATAGCTCACAGCATTGAAATAATGTGGTGGTAACATCAGGTTAAATCCTGTCTCACTCAGTTTTGCCAGAGTATTTTCCATCACCTTCAGTGGGGCCAGGATTCCACCCAGAATATTTTGCTTTCTTTGAGGGAAGAATTTGCATTCACTCATCTGAAGGAAAGTACACCGACTTGCTGAAAGTACTGCCTGTGCCGAGTGCGGAAACACCAACAGGAAACAATTGGCTGCATTAATCCTCTCTGTTGGTTTTTGAAGCAAAATTGCAGAGAGTTTTTTCCTCTGACTTTACTTCTCATCTTTGCAACAACCTAGCATGTCTTTAAAAATAATCCGTGTGCAGAACAGGGTTAAAATATAAAATATCACAAACCCAAATCCCTACACTGAGAGACCAGGGACTAGGGGAGAGAAGCTGCTAAACGTTCCTTGTCAGTCTAGAAACTATTCCACTGCTAAACCTGCTCATTTCAGAGATTTATTTTGCTAGAAAGGATTTTAATCTTCACATTTCAGTTCCTCAGAGGAGGCAAAAATCTTCCAAGTGCAGAGTCTGCAGCAGCGGTGAATCAACTATTGTAATATGCTGCCTCTTAAAATACTTCAGGGTAGTCAGGCATTAGGAAGGCTCCTATTTTGTGTGAACTGATCAAATACAGATGTTGCCAAAGAGTTGACCTTATTGACCGTGACTTAACTAGAGATTGAATGGCAGACAGACGGTCAGTAGTAGGGTGAAACCATGTTTTGGCGGTAGGGTGTAAATGTATATACAGTTTACAGGATGTGAGTGACACCAAGCAAACATCTGTTCTATTGATAAATACTTGTTTTACTTCCAAAAATTTTTATCCCAGGGAAACGTTATGTGTGTGTATATATGTGTATATAACACATTCTGCCCAGTATTGTTAGGTGTCTTGTGTGCGTGTCGTGATCCTGGAAAATCCTTGAAATAGGAAAATATTAAAAATGGTACTAACTTTTCTTTCTTCCTGCGATATCAGATTTCATATAAAACTCATCAGCTGAGCTGAGTATTAGTCTTGATCAATGGCAGGAAACCAGGGGATCAAATGTTAATAAATCAGAAACAGATACCTCCACTTGAGCAGAGATATATCACCAACCTGAAAAATAGGGCAAATTATTTGACAAATTATATATGCATATACCTAGAGAAAAAAAAAAAAGCTTTTCATGAGATTCCCTGAAAGCTGAAACAAAGGACAAACATGGAGAAAAAGTAACCTAATGAGGTAATGAACATAGAACATGAAGTCAAAGAGTTCTAAAAACACCTTTGTTTTCTTTTGGATTGACATAATAAAAAAAGATTAAATGAAAAAGCTTTTGCTAATACAAAACCAACATATTTCTATGGCAAATTAGCTCTGTCCTACTGCTATGTGCTCCTTGGGTGAGGGTAATGAAGTAGCAGACAAGGCCTGGTTCAATGTGCCGTTACCTTTTCTCAAGAGCTAAATAGTAACAACACAATTCCAACAAAAAGTGCACATTGGGTCTGAAGTGCTCAGAGAGACACAGTGCTCCCAGCATCTTGGCAACTTGTAAAGGCACGATGACCAGCTTTGACTTTAATATTTTAAGGTGTGATGCTAAACTCTGTTAGCTCAAAGTTCCTTATATTAATTTCGGACAAGCACCCTTGGAGTGTGGTCTTCTCTTCAAATTGAAACTATTTGCTCCTGTGCATAGCCTACTAAATTTAATTAGAAAATCCTGGTATGCCAGCAGGACAAAATTTCCCTTCCTTCCTATTTTCCCCTTCCACAATATATCACCTAGAGTAATTAGGACCAGCGAGGGATCATCTTCACTGGATTAACCTTAACTAAATTGTATGCATTCAACATGTGCTCTTTTGATTAACTTGAGCCTGGACTGCTGCCTGTGGTACACCCACCTTGTAATTCTACACACTTAATTAATTTCAGATGAACGGCAAAAAGGATAAGCTGAATTCTCCAATTAATAAACTGATATTAGTTAATGTATTTTAGCTTAACTTTTAATTTTCTTCCTGTGTAGGGATAGGAAAAACAGAAAATAGGGGAGGGGTGGAAGGGAGCAAGCTTTGCCAATGAGCTTGTAACGTCTTTTCAGGGCCTGATCCTGCAGCAGTCCAAGCAGATAACTTTCCCCCCGACCAGGAGAGGAATTTTGGCAAAAGAATCACAGTCCCTACATTTAAAGTATAAAATGCAGTAGGCAGGAACAGGATTTTTTTTCTCTTTCAAAATGATAAATAAGCATTATTTAAAACCTCCTCACCTTAACTCAGTTTTCCATATGGTTTCACTCATGCGTGGGTTTTCCTCCTTATTAAAAAAAAATATTATAATGTCACTGGCTATGGGCCCAATCCTCCAGGCCTTAGTCCCACAGGCTAAGGCTATTTTTCTCTTCTCTACTGTCATGGGGAGCTGCCTAACAGCCCCATCTTAGATGCATTTGCCCAGATAAGTAACTTTGCTTTTGAATCTAGCCCTTGTGAATTCAATAGTATTTATCAGAGGAATTGAATTACTCATGTAGAAAAATATTTGCAGGAATAGATCCTAAAAATGTTACTGGAAACACAAAAAAACATCCAAAGAAAGACACAAGGGAAAGACTTCTTCCTAGTTCTTTTGGAACAGAATTAATTCAGTTCCTAGTTATTAAGCAGGGCTCTTAATCTTCTCTGAGCGAATTGCAGTGAATACTCAGTTTCTTGTTTTTAATGTGTAGCTCTGCTGAAGTTTCTCTCCAACATTGGTAAAAGTGTGGTTTCAGTGTAAAACTGATAGGATTAAAGTGAAATCTGCCTAAAAGTATTTTGCTGAAATGGAGATTGGCTGTTCAGTGTCTTACAGGATTGAATACTGAGTGAGAGCAAAATCAAATTCACAGAAAACAAGATATAGACAGTCAGATGTGGTTTTTAAATTAATTCTGTCTCTGTAAAATCATTCACTGTTTTTCCTCTCCAGAAATCAGTATTCTAACAAATGCTGCCAGAAAAATAAAACAAATATTAGCTACATAATTCTATTGGAGATATTTCTAAGGTAGAGATCAACAAGCTGTTTGTGCATGATTTATATTGACTGTCAGTACTTGGTTTTTCTACTAATAAGAGTAACAACAAATAGCTGTAAGCAATAAGATGGCCTAGCAAGATTTTTTGTTTCCTAATTACTATTTAATTACTTCATCAAGTCATCAAGTGGTATTTTAACATTTGTCTACTACTAAGACATAGTAAATTATTTGCTGACGATTTGATTGTAATCTTTCTAAAATCACAGGGAGCTTATTACAAGTATAAATTTTTTCAAACATTCAAAGAGTTAATGAGCCTTTGTCTCTCTGCAAAAGGTGCTTTGACACTTTAATCACTTCAGTAACCTCCCAGTTCTTGTGGATACCTTTGTCAGCCTTACCTCTTACTTGTAATTCTTTAAAAAGAAATCAGACAAAACAGTTTGAATAGTAGAATCCCTTATGAGAAGGGAAGAAGTAATGATAGATAGTCTTAAAGTAAAGTTGTCAGTATTTTGTGTAATTTTAAAACTATGGAACATACGCAATTCCTGCCAAATTTCCATCATATTTCTTTTGATAAAATTCATTTAAAGCAAAAAAAAAAAAAGAAAAGAAAAAAGCTTACATTTTTAAGTGTCTGTTTACAAACACTTGGGAAGATTCAAAGAATGCTTGTGATACAGAAAAAAAATACAACACAGAGTGCAGAAAATACAGGTTTGCTTAATACTGACTTACCTTGTAGCCAGTCAGTGTGCGAGATCTTCTGGCCGAATGCATTGTTTTTATTAGTGTCAAGTGCTTGATTTAAAGTGAGACCTCGTCACCTTCCAGAGAGATATTTTTCCTGGAGTATATGCACGTATCTATTTATCTATTGAGTGTGAGTGTGTATATACACACACCTAGCAGTAGGCCTGGTTAGTGTCGGCTTGACTGAGAGAGGATGTTAGTAATTACTACTTCTCTAAACACTACTTTAGCATAGTTTAGTGTATCAGCTGGCTTCTGCTGCCAGAGTACCCGTGCTGCCTACTGGAAATGGCTGTAAAGCCAAAAGCCACAGCAAGAGCCATTTCCATCTCCATGGATCTCAGTGGCTTTTTGCTGTTGATTCCCGAGAATGGGATTGTGCTTAGCTATGTGTCAGGGTGTCCGTGGGCAGCAGGGAGCATCTTTGGGCAGTGTTGTGTGAGAAAGCCCAGGACTGGTGTTGGTCCAGGCTGGTTTCTGGGCTGGTGTGTCCCAGACGGGAGAGACTGGGGAAGCAGAGCCGTACCCACACTGCCTGTGCCCACTGAGCCAAAGCAGTTGGCCACAGAGGAGAAATTAAGCTTTGGCTGATGCTGAAAACAGCAGTCACAGCAGTTCTGTAGGAGCTGGAACTTTCCCCCACACCTGCACAGGGATGCTTTTGCAATGGACTTTCTCTGGTTCCCCATTCCTTCCTTGGGAATGTGTTTTCCAAGGGTCACGCTGAAACAACAAACGCAAGCTGAGAGCTGTTAATCTAGCAACTGATGCTGTAAAGTCTTACACAGATATTTTTCCCTTTTGCAGGCAACATTTCTACTGTTTTACAAACAGATCAAGTGAAGTTCTCTTGCATTGACACTAAGACAAAAAACAGCCTGTGTGCATTAGCAGTAGAATGAGTCCATATTAAGAAGAGCTTCTGGTCTTACATTTTATGAGCCTAGTAAATCCAGAGCATTAAGGAAAAATAGGACATTGCTGTTTCATGCAGTGTCTGCAACACAGAAGTTTTCTCATGCAACACTAACAGAGAAAAAGAAAATCTTCGCCTCACATTTATTATTTTATAGTTATATCACTTTTGAATCTCTCTTAGCTCTGAAGAGTTCCTTGAAACAACAGGTCTGGGTTTTTTCTTTTGTTTTACGTTGTAGTTTTGGTTTTTTTAATGTTTGTGTGGTCTCTATAGTACCTTTCCCATTAAAACGTTAAGCTTGCCTGGTGACATGCTACACAGCATGCTCCTTTCACATACTCTCTGTGTGTGTTGATTTTCTAACACAGCTCTTGAAACTCTTCTTTACATGCTTGAGAGGATTCCATAGTATATCACCAGCTGGAATGTTATTAATGTTTAATTTTTACCTTGAAATATCCTTACATCAAATCATTAATCTCTATTGTTCAGTTTTGACTACAGTATTATTAAACAGTAAAAAAGAAACCTAGGGAATGTATAAAAAGGCACAGTATTATTCTGATGACAGCTTCCTGGTGGTCCATCATATATAAAACCAGCTATTAGGAATATGTTTCAAACTGGCACCGTAACACATATTTCATAGTTGTTAAATTTAATTGTATAAATAGTTACTGACTGTATTTGGACAGTTTTAAAAAAGTGAATGTGTACTATATCACCCCATGAAAAACATTCATGGAACATCCTCAGCTACCACAGCTAGGAGACAACCTTCATTTTTGTCAATAGTATCTACAGCAATTAGCTCTGATATTGAGCAAAACTAGAACTTGATCCTTCAAGTATTTATACACATGAGTAGTCCCACAGGGACCAATCAATATCCTCTGTAGTCATGGAAATATTCACATGCATATGGTCAATCATGAGCATACATTTTTCAGGAATGGGGATGGGTTTTTTTAACAGTGAGCCATTTTTAGGGTTCACTCCTGCTTTTGCTAAATTTTGGTAAAACAACTCATGTTAGTCAGTGTAGGTTTTTGGGCAAATGCAGAATAAATTCTGAAAACAGTAAACATATTTTTTCTTCTGGTGCAGTGACTGCTCTTAATATTAAACCCTATTCTTGACATGAATAACCACCCAGCAGGGTGATACAGAATACAGGATAACTCAGGCACAAAGTGATTTTTCTGAAGCCTTCACAGTTCTTTCAATATTGACACGCGCTCTGCATACTTTCAGTTGTTTTCTTGAAAGTGAGGGTAATGCCTTGGTTGGATACAGAGAATTCTTGCACTGGCAAGAGCCAGTGAAATGCAGTGCCTTTTACAGCAGACATTTCTAAGCTGTAATGCAATTGGTACTATTTATTAAATGACTTCCACCAAAGGTAGAAGAAAGATAAAGCTGCTGCTTTCAATTATGCAATCAAGAATGTAAAAAAGCAAAGCTGTAGATCTGGTATGGAAATCATTAAATTTGATAAACTGTGTCAAACAACAATAGTGTTTGTGCTAATCACATTTTAGAAGGCTGCTATTGTAGTTGATTTTGCTACAAAATGGAAAACAAGGAATTACAAAGTCTGCTGACCTATCCCAAACCGTCCCGCTTAATCAACTCCATTCTAAATCATTGTTGTCTTAGACAGTAATCTGATATGCTAGTTCCACCAGATTCTCTGCCATCACTATTTGAGAAATCAATATTGAAGCTAAATCAGACTCCTACTAAGAATTCTGCAGTAATGACAACCCGATACCCACCCTGCTATCAAACATTGAGGCTTGCTTTAAATTCATCTGTTGCATTCACAGTTACAAAGATCAAAGCTACAGCTTTTAAGAGACTGCCTCTTCATAGATGTTTCAGCTCTCTGTGGCAGGTAGGGGCTGAGACCTTCCAGCTCTGGATGCTGTTGAGAACAGAGCACTCTGAAAAACTCCTGTTTTGGTTACAGGAGAAACTCTGAGATCCCTTTCTCTGTAGCAGAGAGGGCTACGTCTTCCTGGTATCCAGAGAAATAATGGAAGTCCTTTTTCCAAACCACCACATCAGCTGAGTTGTCTCCCCTCCCTCCTTTCCCTAGGAGACTTTTCTCCCTGGCCCTGCCCTCCTCCAGGGGGGATCCCCAACCCTGCCTGCTTACCCAGCAGGGATCCCCAGCCTGCCAACCTGCCCTTCCTGACCCCATGCAGGTCAGCCTGTGCCATTGCCAGCTCGAGAGCAGTAGGCACCGCCACCTCCCCTGCCCCGGCAGGGACAGGCAGCGTGTGTACAAGTGCCATGAATAGTCAGTGTGGTGGGGCTCCAAAGCCCTTGCAAATGTCACCAATAATCTCTAAATCAGGGCAGTGTAGAGAGCAGCCTGACTACAAAGCCAGCAAGGAACAAACATGTTTAAATGGCAGTAGGAAATCTGTATTGTTGCTCATGGAAGTTGACAGCTAGTGAATTAACCAACATGAGTCTAGTACTAAGCAAGAAGTAGGAATCAGGTGATCTTCAAAAATTACAAGAGGAGGTTTCTCTCTCTTATTGCTTCTCCTTGAATGACTGGTTGAGACAACATGAAACTGTTTTTCTGTTATCCTAATTAGATCCTCCAGTCTTATAAAAGATACTACTTCAGAGAGAAAGCCATGTGTATAAAATAAAACCATGCATATTTCTCCAGTACAGATAACTACCAAACTGGTTATACCTTTGTAAAGTCATTAAAAACATTCATGCAAGATTAAGCCTAGAAGATATTAATTATTCAAGATCCCAGAATATCACACATTTTCAGTTCTGTTTCAGGGTAAAAAAAAAAAGTGTCTCAACACAGTGATTTTAACTCACATTCTTAGTTTCCAGAAGTTTTTGTTTTGTTTTTTCCATTACCATTTACTATAAACAGATATATTATAAGTAACATACTTACACTTCAGGAATGTCTTCATTTTTATCCTGGCATTCACATCTGTCCCTGTTTAATGCTCTGCTGGTGGTCTGGCTCCATGGTATGCCCACTGCAATGTTCATCTTAAACAATATTTACATTGATTAGGGACCCCACTGCACTACAGGCACTTACTAGAAAATGAACACAATACCCTAGGATAACAGCAAACATCTAACTGTTTTATTTTTGAACTTTTTTTAATGTATTGTCTAAGTGCATAAAGAGTGTCAAAATGGAAATGTGGTGGAGAAGGACACTGTGTGGATGTATAATATAAAAATCTGTGTGCAAAATGTGCAGTTAATAAACATGTAAGGAATGGACAGAGTGATGTATTTTTATTCAAGTTATAGTAGTGTCTGTTGCAAATCTGCACATTTTCTCCTGTGTGTATGCCCAATAAAACTCTTCCCTGACATTAAAATCTTATAAGCTTAGTAACATAACATTGGAGTAGCAAAGCATATTTGTAAAAAAAAAAAAATAGCAAACTTATGGCAGATTCAATATTTTGCCTTACATCACATAACATGTTAGTGGCAAAACCAAAATTGAAACCTACATTTTGTTCTGGATGTGAAGAGTACCATAATGGCATAAAGGTCTTTTCAGATTGAGGGCCTGAGCTGCTAAATTTGGAAATATTCCAACTGAGTGGTACTATGGAAAGCCATAACAAAGCTCTTGTGAAAGGCTAAAAAAATCAGAAGGTAGCTTGGGCAAATTTCTTGAAGCAGTATTAGTATGGGACCCCAGACCTCCAACTGGGATGATATTCATTGGGCCACTGAAGAATAGGGAGCACAGATGTACTGAGGAGCAACTGTACAGACTAGGAGGATGTTTGAAAACCTGCTATATTTGGTCTCCCCAAAATCTATCATTTTCATACTTGGCAACAGAAGAATTTAAATGTTACTGTGTGGAAGCCCTATTTGGGTGCTCAGAATCACTTGGAGATTAAGCAGAGTAACAATCTGCAAGGAGTCAGGGAGAAGGAATGTCAAATAAGAGAGTGGTGTGAAGCTCAGAATTGGTCAGTGAGTTTTCTCTCCTGTACCATCAGATTCTTCTGTCTCCAGTTGCATCCTGCAAGGGGAAAGTAAGCTGGAGGAGAGAATGAAAAGGATCATATGCGTCTTCTTCATGTTCCACATTGCTGAGGGGATTCATACTCATTCTGAACGGGCCAGTCCTGAGAGCAGCCACTTCTCTGGGACCTCACGGCAAGAACAGTGTGGGATCTGAGAGGAAAGGCTGAAACCACAAAGTCCAAGCCCTCCACTCCAAGCCGAGCTCAAGGAGAACATGTGTCCTCAATGTGCCATGCCACAGATGTCAGAGAGCTCTAAAACCTTTAAAGTGGACATAGAGTAAGGAGGAGGTAATCCATTGGTGCAATCGGGAATCATATACGAGAGGTGCTGGTGATGTCTAAAAGCATTAGCATGGTCTGTCTTCTTCCTCTGGCTCAGAATAGCAGTTTCTGTCTGTCTGTGAAAAGTTGCTGGGGCAGTTGATGTTCCACAGAATTCTACACCCATGAAGAGAGAAATTCTTTTTCCAGCTTTCTCCTTGGTTCAGAAAGGGTTTGAGGTGACCAGGAAAGGTATTGTGAAAATTCTTAGCTGAGAACCATGATAGTAGGAAACACAAAGTCCTTTTTTATGACAGCTTACAAATTTGCTTTTACGCATACGAACTATGTGCATATGTGCTTATACCTATTGAAATCTCCACAAAAGCTGATCCATATACAACTATCTTAGCAAAACTCTTCTGCTGATTTATTAGCTGAAGAGTAACATGCCTTCTGCTGCTCTTTATTAAAATGTTGTTGAGGATGATGGAGAGGGAGATAATCCATTTTCAGAAAAAGACGGAAAAGCACCCACCTGAAAAATATCCTTTTGAATTAAATGGTGTTCTTTTATTTTTTAATCTCTGAACCCTGTATTTAGCACACAAATGATCCCAAAAACTTGGGGATGGGAAAGAGCAGTCATTAAGTGCTGGGAACCAAAAGAAAGTTTATATGTACAAAATGTCACTTTACTGCAGCATATGAGTAAAAAACCATCTGTCTGAAAAAGTGATTGATTCTGGCATATGTGAAGTAGGTATAAGCAAATAAAAAGTGATCCCTCTAAATCTTGTTTTGCAACATGTAAAATAATGCAAGCTATATATTTAAGATGCAACCCAAATGAAATATGGTTGTGTTCAATCTGTCTGTGAAAGGAGTTCTACTGCTACTTTTCTGTGTCACAGAAATTCCCTAGGACTGTTTTATGAACCCTTAGAAGTTTATTTTTTAATATTAAAAGATGGAAAAAGGCCTCTTTCTGTTTTGCTGTTCCCTACCAGTGAGTCATGGGTCCCTTGCTGCTCCGAGAGGAAAGTTGTTTTAGTAATTCTGGAAATAAACTTACTGCTGAGTCAGCATCACAACAGAAAATGACAAGTTCCAAATTAAGAAATCTACTAGAAATAAGAAGTAATGGTGTATCTCTCAGCCTCCCCAGTTAAAACTGGCTGGCACGACAGGAGCTGATTTAGCAAGTGCCATTTGTGCTGGACATGAGAAATGTATATTGGCAGGACAAAATTCAGGTTCATTTAATAGGAAAAGAAATCAAGGAAAAATGCAGGGCAGTGATGGAAGTGGCCCTAAATATTTTACTGACCATGGCACTCCACCCTAAAATGCTTAAATGCAACCCTAAAGCAGATCAGTATGAAGAGATTTTTGCTTTCATTTTTCTCTGCTAGGGGTTTCCAAACAAGCAATTTTAATAGCATTTCTAAGTCAGTGTGTACTTACAGATAAACCACTGGGATTTTGCTACTCTGTTTATCTGGGATTCTAGATTTTACAGAGAAAATAATTGGAAACAAAACATTTCCCAGCAATCAGTCTACTCTTTCTGATTTGCTAAACATGTCCATATGTAGTTATTGCTTGTATTTGGAAGATTGGTAGCAGTTTTAAAGGAGAAATATGCTACAACTGCAAATTCAAGTAGTCATTTGGCAGTCATGGGGGGAAGCCTTTGTCATTTTTTTTTTGGTAAGGGAACTCAGTAATTTACTGCTACTTATATCTTAATATTGAACAACATTTTAAATGGTGTATTTTCAGTCTGTTAGAGTAATACAATCAGTTTTTCAAACAGTACCCAGTACCTTGCTGTGGAGGAGAAAACTGCTGCATCCTTCCCCTCTGCACCTTTGGGCCCGATCCTGCCCTGTCAGTTGTCCACAGCTCACCTCTGCAGCCGCCACTGCGGCGGCATCGACCCTCTGTGTTCTCTGAAATCTGAAAGAACTTCTGCCAGTGACTTGTTTTGACAAGATTCAAAGGCTAGTGAAACAAACACGAATCTTATGGCTGATTTCAATTTAATCTGAATTTGAGTAATTTAAAAAAAAAAAAAAAAAAGCAGTCGCTGATAGGCAGAACTTCTTAAAATATTGCAGTTCTCTGACAATAATTAGTGTTTTAGCCCAGTGAGATGCTCCATATTTGCGTTAGGTCCCTCCTGACTGTACAGAAGCTCTTCACTGGAATCTTTCACTTTTATTTGTTTCTTTTCTGTCTTTAAATACCTTGCTGAAAAGTGGACCTGAGGCTTACTGCAGTCTTCTACAAATACATAAATATTTCCCACTAGTAATAACATGGTACTAAATATTGAAATGACTTTACATTAAAAGTGTCACTGTGACTTAAGCTACAAAATTTTTGCAGAGGAGGAGAAAACATTAGTACTAAATAATGTGCTTGCTAAAAACTTTTACACAAAGAGTATTTAGAATTATAGCTTAAAAAACCCCAACATTAATATTCCCTGGGACTTGTTACTAGCAAGTGTCTATGTTACTATGAAAAAGAATGAAAAAACTTACTGTGAAACCTCTGAATCTTTTTTCTTTTCTTTCCGTCTCTCTCGCTGTAGCATGAATATGTGCTGAAAAGTCAGAATTGTGCAGAAGAAAAATATTCCAAGACACTGTAAAAGCGCCTTTCCCTTTCTCTCAGCCCGGGGGAACACTGACTATTTCAATAATTGGTGAGAACTTTTTGGTTATGATTTCTGTTTCCTTTCTCTGTTTCTCCCTCCCTCTCAATTTTTTTCCACCATCGTATGAGTGTTTTCTCAATAAAGGAAGTAGAAGAGCTGCGTGACAGCATTTATTTAAAGAAAATACAAAATGTGTATTAAAATGAGAGTTTAAAAAGAAAATGTGAGGCGGGAATTATAGTCTTAAGAGAGGGGCGGAAAGATGGCAAATACCGAGAGCGAATTATAAATACTGAGCTTTTGCTCAGCATGAAAAGCAGCACCTATAGAGAACAAATTCCATGCATTTTACCTTCATCCCAGCTTCACTGGGGATCAGTGCTCCGACTGGAATAACTGTGAATTATCGTCAGCATAATGGAATCCTGCAATTTACTAAAAGGAGCAGGAAAAATGGACTTTCGCTAGAACTTTCATACTTTTCACTCAACCTTCACTAGTCAGACATATGGACTATGTTAGCACTTCGGGTTACTGGCCCAAAGTCAACCTTGAAAATTAATTTCCCAGAAATACAGAAATTGCCATTTTTCACACCTTAGGTAAGGAAGGCCAAAACAAGTAAAGCTAAAAGTATTCAAATGCTAGTTTTGAATCAGATGATTTCCTCTGAAATAGCAGCTATACCAGGATGACAGAAATTTTTGTATACAGAGGCATGTGAACCATCGCAAACCTGGTTATAATTATGGATTTCAAAACAGTATCTAATAAGCTGAGACCCAGACAGCAGTGCACAGCAGTGGAACACGTCCAGTATTCATTAAAGATGTCCAATCTAGAAGTCCAGGGTTTAAAGACAGTTTTCAGACACAATTTTCCCACTTGTCTCAGGAATAAGGTAGAATAGCAAAAACAGAGGTAATAAAACGTGGTCAACCTCAATGACTTGGCATGCATTCTTGGCAACAGCAAAATAGAGAGACCACAGCTTAGCTCTGAGAGTGAACTTGCAACACCCTGAATTTTGCATCCTTTTTTTCTCCTGTGGCTGTTTTTGTTGGATCAAAAAATAATCCATTTGCCCGTATTTTCAAAGATGACACACCAAAACCTCATCTACCATAAAAATACAGTTAAATGCATCACTGTCCCTGGGAAATAGCACATTTCTCTCTGGGAATTATTTTGATTCACCAATTATCACAAAAACTGGAAAGACAAATTCATATCAAGTAAAGATGGAAGAAGAATTATGGCGTGGAAGGATAAAATCATGATCCTTTACTTGGCATTTCTGTTACAGGTTTCGGGCCCATATGAGAACGTCTCTGGCTAGGTTGCCTGCAGTGTCTGAACCTGTAAACCCTGGATTTAAAATCAGGCTCTTGGAGGTAAAAGGTGAAGCCCATTAGTGAATAGACAGAGCAGACTTGTAAAATTCCATATCTGCTGTTGCCACAAAAGGGGAACATGTCCCAGTGCCAGGGTGGGAAATATCCGGATTAACTATCCAGCCTATGGTTGCCAAAATGAGAACCAAAAGTGCAGTATTGTGAGTCCATACATACATAATCATCCAGATGAGCTTTTACCTTTGGGTTTCATATTTGTAATAACTCGCCCAAATGTCAGTATAATTTACAGTAATAAAGCCATGTGCATTTGCTATTATATAGTCTTTCAGAAAAAAAAAAAGCATCTTGGACACATGGCAATGGTAAACATTACCTCCAAATGGTGCTTATTCGTAGGAAAAAACCCCCTTGTTTTAACAGACAGGCATTTTCTGATGAAAGAGCCTTTTGCAGATGTACCTCTCATTGAAAAATACCCCATCTGGTGCCTGTGAAAAAACCAAGGCTGACTGTTTAGGAGACTGATGTCCCTCTACGACAAATCCATGCTGCAAAAAACACTAAGGAGATTGTGACTTTAAAAGAACGAGTTTCATTGTTTGGCTTCAGCACAGTGCGAGAGGGATGCAGAGGGTGAAATCTCTGGATCATATACCAAAATAAACATTTCAAATCTAATATACACACACAGGGAATTGTGAAAGTGTAACGTTCCCTAACCTAATATAATATTTTGTACAACTTAATCTGTTAGGAAGAAAAAAAATAATCACCATGCTTATAATATGTAATCTCCTAACTTGATTAGAAATATTTCTCTGGACCGAGCAATTTCTGGCTTCTGAAGGTGTGCAGGTAATCTGTATCATTCTGAACCATGCCCAGAACCAGGACTTTAGGTCAATATTTACCAGACCTGTGACATGATGGTCTTACTCTTATCCTTGAAGACCAGAGGCCTTTTCCAGTCGAGCACAGCACAGGATTGAGAGCAGAGGCCATGATGATGTGTAGTTGCTGAGAGAACCACTCAGCACCTCGAGGGGTCAGATTGCAATGCCCTGCAACCAGCACAGCAGGGTGCAACACAGTAAAAATTAGATTTGCCACCCCCCCCCAAAAAAAAAAATAGTAGATGTGATTCACTTTCACTGAAGTTTAGACATGTCAAGGAACTAAAGCCGTTTGGGTCCTCACTAAACTACCATGGCAATATCTTGAAATTTTCCCTCAAAAGCAGATCAGAAGTTTAGCCAGGTTTCTGGAGCGAAGCATGAAATCCTTTAAAGTAAATAGCTTCCCATTTCCCTCTGTTTCACAACAGCTTCCTTCTTCTTGTGCTGGAGTCCTAGGGACCCAGGGATGACTGGGGCCGTCTGCCTCCCACTGCGTGCCTGTCCAGCTCTGCCCTTGCAAGGCAAAGGTCTATGGGGATTTGCCAATTTGCTTGCTCTGACAAAATGAATATCTCAATTACAAATTCTCCCCAAGCAGCTAGAGGCTTTTTTTTTTTTTTTT
>VZRQ01001710.1:1858857-2090739 GCA_013397975.1 Machaerirhynchus nigripectus | reverse complement strand
TTTTTTGGTTTCTTGGGGTTTGCTTAAGGAAGCTTAAGGAAAGAAGAGCGAGACAGAGAGAGACGTGAAGGCAGATCTCTGCTTGCAGTTATCAGGTAGAGCTTTGTTGCTGAAGTAAGTCCCACTTTTAAAGTGCATAGCTTGTATTTTAACAGCTAGTGAGGTTTTCCTCAAACTGAAAGAAAAACTCCTGGGTATCTTCCAGAAAATTTGTTTTTGCTGTCCCTTATCCATGATCTCCTGAGCTGATTCTCATCAGATGTAGCAGCAGCCTGCCCTTTCTACTCTTCCAGCTCCTCTGGCATCTGTTCCTCTCCCCCACTGCTGATATACAAGACTGAACTACTGCATGAGAAGGCAGGGTGTTTGCTTTCAAACAGGAAGAAAAAAAGACAGAGTCCATCTGGGGTACAAATTTAACCATGGGTTCCTTGCATGACTAAGTGTGACTATGTACCATCCTAATTTCCCCTTGAAAATACGACACGGATGGAGGCTGTTTAATACATTCATGCTTGAAATGAATTTAAGCAACACTGTGCTAAAGGGCAATGAGTGCTTCATTTCAGAGGGAGCTCAGACTCTCCTGCTATCCCGAGATGTCACAAGGAATGACTAAAAGTAGCTGCCAGGAGTGGATTCCTCATTTGCTGTGTACCAGTTAAGTGGGACTCGGCGCGGCTTAGGTCATGTATAGATGGTGGTGAATGTAAACGCAGCCAGGCTCTTGCATCCCCCCCTCCTGAAGAGGCTGAGGAGATGGGCAGACCCCTCCAGCTGTGCTGTGCATATGCCTCCCTTCACCCTTCGTGCTACAGATTGATGCTTCCAGTGAGCACTGGTACGAGGATGGATGGCATCCAGAATGACTCATAACAAAGAGCATATGGCAGGACGAGATGTAGCAATCTAACATCTGTTGCACTGCTTATTATTAACATTTCTCACTTCTCTTGGAGCTAGTAACCAAAACCAATAAATATTGTCTTCACAAATCCTACCTGAGGAAATCCCATATCCTCTTGGTTTTTTCACCATTAATTGCGTTCAGTGCAAAAGATGAGAATTATTTTATTCTTTAAGCATTTTAAACAACCCAAAATTCTCTCACTCAGAGATGTTTGAGCAAGCTACAACGAACAATAACTTGTCTTCTAGTCTATTCATGTCCTAAAGGTTTAAGGGACTCCTATTCCACATCCCAAGAGCTGAAGTTTTCTTGTTGCTGCACTAAGGTGAAGAGGATGTGTTAAAAACAAACAGGATGAAAAAGTATCTTCCAAAAAAGTAAATATAGGATCAGCTCACTGTATAGTCTCCCTTACAGTGTCATAACTGTACCTAACAAAGAAACTGTTCCTGAAAGAAGTAAGAAACATTACCTTTATTCAATTATTTTTTTTTCTCAGATAATTTTTTTTCAGAGAGAAGTGGGACTGCAAGTGCAGACACACAAAAATGGGAAATCAGCTGGTGAAGCAGCATGTCCTCTTTGCAAAAGATTCACTGAGTGAGTACATGAAATATAGTGGGCAGCCCCTTGCAAACAGAGATTAAACCACGTATCAAAACTAACACTTCGACCATGAAAAGAACAGCGTTGTGACTGGATGATCTAAGTTACTCCCTTTCAGCCGAGAGATGGAAATAGTTGCCAACAAAAATGTTAGGATTTGACAAGACTTGGCAAATTGCTGGGATATAAAATCATGTTTTGTGAGTTATAAGGCCTTCCAGGAGATGTGACAAATCCCGAAAAAGGGTGGAAAAGCATGCACAGCCCACAGAAACTTACTCCCTTTTCATGGACCTGCCAAAAGAAAGGAAATATGAAAAAAAAGTGCACAAGAGACTTGCCAGTGCCAGACTTACCATTTCATTTAATAAGCACACTTCATAAAATGTTGAAAAAAAATAATTGTAATAAAGAGTATGCATATTATTATAAACAGTGACTAGTTCAGAAAGCAAAAGTGTTAAATTTTTGCCCTGGGGACAGAGAAGCTATTGATATTGGGATCAAATGTCCTAACCCAAAGAGTAGTCACACCTAAAAAAGAATTAGAATCCCATTAGTGGTCCTCTCTATTATGTATAATTTTCCTTCTTCTCTATGCCTTAAAAACTGATTCTTGTTGATATTTCAAATATTAATGCTAATGGTAGGAGTCATTGACAGTCATTGTCTCAACTGCTTTCAAAGTGAATAAAATCTAGAGGTGTGCAGGGCACACCCGGAGGAGCAGAAAGAAAATTACTCTCAGGTGTATGAGATATTGGAGGTTGTCCTTCATCTGATCAGTTGTTGTTCATAACAGGCAAGGGTGGGAAAGTGGGAATCAATTTTGTGCAGAGCACGAGTGTGACCGAGGAGAGAAAGCGGCCCCTCATGGAGCCTGCAAGCCACCTGAAGATTTAAAACACAACAAACACGTACTAACTCTCCCTGACTCCTTGTGCAGGTCATGCACTCGTGGTTTTAATGGGATTTCATCCCTGCTGGTGGCATGAGCAGTGAAGTGGGCCAGTGACCCGGGCTAACCAAACACCCTGTGCAGAGCTGCCAGAGCAGAAGGCAAGGATGATGCAAGCATTGGGTGGACCCAGAAGCAGTGAGACAGCCTTAAGAAAGGGCTGAATATAAGAAAAACGTTTGGTGGCTGAGATAGCTTAGTAGACTATGGAAAAGCCTCAAAACAGAAACAGTGCCCAAGATCCTCACTTTGGAAATTTAAACCTGAAAGCCTGTCACTCAGGGCAATTCTGTCACGGCAAGATGTTGTAGTGGATGTGGGATTGGTTTAGTACCATATCTAGCAGCTTCCACCATGCTATCCAAAACGTCTTTGGGGCTCAAATGTGGAGGAATGTGTCTTAAATGATAATCAAGTGTAATGGAACACTTCAAAGCTGATCAAGTACAATATTTATTAGCCGAGATTTTACATTTTAAAAGATCTTAAGTAAAATGGAACTAATTGCTAAAAAACTTTTCCTTCCTTTGCTTTTTAAAAATGTGTCTCCTTTAATTTCCTGAGATAAAATGTGATGCTTAGAATATAAGGTTGCTCATAATTAAACATTCTAACATACATAGTGATGGAATTTATTTTAAAATATTGCCCTCTGTGACTGCCTCATAGGATACAAATCTTGTTTTCCAGACAGTAACAGGATGTAGCAGTTGTGCCATTATGATTGGATTAGTGGATTTAATTATATGAATGACTATACTAATTTTCCATTTTGATATGCATCATCTCCCTAGTCTCTGATAACGGAGACCTTCCATAATATTATCTGGAGCACAGTGATATCAGAATGAGCCCTTAAGCACAAATTTAAATTGGACACTTGCAACACAGCCAATAGGCAGCTTAGCCTATACCTTATGCCTCACACTGCCTTCCCAAAGCCCTTCTTCACATCTCAAGAGGACACAGGAGAATGGCTTGGACCAAAATACCCACATAGAGTCATCCTCAGATCTTTTCAACCTCTTCTCAATTTATCACTCCAGAGCTGGATCCAAAAAATGACAAAACAGTCTGTAAAACAAGTTTTCAAAATCCTTTAAAAATAGATGAGATTCTCTTCAGTTTGCCAGGACTGTACTTCCTGTACCAAATGCATTTGGTTCCCTATTTACACTCTAACAACTAAACACACACCTCAGGTCTCAGCTCAGGTTGAATACAATTCAATTGTATTGAATAGTTGCCCTTCCATGCTCCCCTCTCCTTTCCTCAAGCGGGATACCTGTGTAAATATATATATGTACATATGCATGTACAGCAAATATACACTTCTATACACACACTGAGGCAGAGAGAGAAAAATCTTGAAAATTCCCTAATTGCTTACATAGTTGCTTACACAGCGGCCTGAATTGTCATCTGAGAATATTTCTCGTTTCATTTTCCGCACAATCTGGCTTGCTGTAGTTTTACAGAGCTCAAAATAGTCACCCAAGATGTGATTATCTTCTTCTAGAAAATAAACAGAAAAATGTAGTCTCACCACTTGCTACCCTAACATCTTCATTTATACATAAGTGCATTGCATTTCTGAGAAAACCACAATTTTTCTTGAAGAATGTGCCCTTGCATGCCCAAATATTCGTCAACATTCACTTGCACAATCACATATACACAGTTCACAAGAATATCTGACCCAGGCATGAGCTCCAGAGTAATTGTCTTCTGACATTAATTTGTTTTTCAGTCAATAATAAATAAGACACAAATTGTGACTGATGTCATCAGAGTTCAAAAGTGTCACCCCTTCAATTGAGATGTCAGGTCTCTGAGAGAGTCATGCTTCAAGCCTGCTGCCACTCATCACCAGTGAATTTCTATATCCTTCTTTTGACATGTTCAACTCACAGAACAAATTATAGAATATACTAAGGTAATGAACATGTGGTATATAATATGTTTTAATATATGAAGGCTTAGCAATTTGAGAACTAGTACTTAGCCTTAGTTTGGCTACTTCTGTTTCTTACTCTTCTCTCTCAAGGGTTTTAAATAATGTCTGCATGAACTGCAGAAGAATCTGACTTCTCTCTCTCTCTCCAAAATCATATCCTGTCTTAGAGCTGGCAGGAAACTTCCTAGAGGAAAAAATAAAGCACATATTTTTAATCTTAACCCAGTACAATTCAGTATGCAGCCACACGGTTCTTCTGCTGTTCTCAAAATTTCAATTTTCTCATTAATTATAAAGCAAAACCAAAATGATCCTATGAAGTTCTTCTCAGAATCGGAGTTGGAATGAACATGTGCCATTATCCTTTCAAAGCATAATGTAGTTTTATTGTTGAGATAGGCTCAAAGCATAAAACAAATTGTAAATCCTCGAGTTAGTTGTTCTCTCATTGCAGACAATTTTGTTTCCAAGCAATAATCAAAGTCAATAAGGACAATCTGATAATTTTTATTCAGACCTGAACTCCAATATTGGATGTCCTCCCTTATCCTCCCTTATCAAGAGCACATCAAATGTTGTTTTAGTATTAGAATTGGCCTTTACCCAAAAGCAGAAAGATGTTTTTGTTGTTAAAGCTCTGAAACTGCTGGTACAAAGCAGCAGAAATATCCCACTGTTGTGTGGAAGGAGCTATACCAATGAGCACATGAAATACAGGCTAGGAATTGTCCACCATAGATTTTAGGCAGGTAATGGATTGCCGATAGGCAAGGAACTGCTGCTGGGAGAACTTAAAATGAAATCTATCCTTTAAGATTATGAAAAAGGAGCAGTTTGAGTAAGATTCTTAGATAATCCACTTCACTGGATCCCATCACCTCCTTTACTTTTTATTCCTTTTGTGGTGAAGAAGAGGAGAGGAAGAAATAGGATAACAGGAGGAAAAAACACCTCTTGTTAGTGCCATGTAAACTTATCTTTCAGAATTGCAGAAAATGCTTAAAACCATTCTTGGTTTTTACTTTCTGTACAGCTCAAGTATGAAGTTTGGCGAACCCAAGGAATCATCTGCACAAGTTTTCTTTAACCTTTTCTGTGATGAATGTAACCTTGCAGGTTCTTGCTCTCAGCTGTCACACCCAGCTTTTCTAAATAAATAGGGTGTTGCATGTGTCTGGCTAGGGCGTAGATAGCTAAAACTAAGTGATGTCAGGCTAGTCCTCATAGGCAGCACTCATCTTCTTTCAGTTTCAAATACTGTTAGAGAAGATCATTGCGTTCAAACTCAAACAGAAGGAGTTTTGAGAGAAAGACCCATTTAATGGAGGACTCTGCCTGCAAAAAAAACGCCATCATGGTATTTTCCAAAGTTCTAGTTCTAATGATCCAAAGTAAAGCTACTCTGCTGCACCATCTAGTGACAATGAGAATTGCACTTCAGACAATTGGTTTAATTAAAATATTACCCCTTTCCTCCAGCCCTATCTTTCATTAGTTACAGACTTAAATCCCAGTGCCTTTGAAGCCACAGGAGACTTCCTGCCATCTTCAGTAGGCTGAGGATGTCATTAGTGCTCCTAAAACACTTCCAGTAATGCTGAAGGAAGACAAAAAAAATCTCCTAATTCCAGTGATTCTTTCTGGCCATAGCACCATCATTCTGTGCAGAAACGACGCTGAAACACAAAGTCCTGATGGAAATACAAAACTTCCCAAAGCTGCAGTTGCTCGAATCTCAGGTTTTGCTTTGGGAGACTCCAGGGCTCATTAACTGCAGTTCATTTTACCCTGTCCATTACATTAGAGGTGATACAAGTTTTGCACTGAGAAGCCTGTTTCTTTTATTGAACTCTCTTTACCATCAAACTGAGACACGCAAAATACTCTCTCTTGGATGGAGGTATTTGTAACTTTGAGACTGAGCTTTCTCAGAACATGCAGTACCCCTAGTTAGAGATAATAGCTTTTTTAGAACTTAGCATTTGGCTTAGTTCAATGGAAAGTCCTTGGATCTCTAAGGGATTTTTTTTGTCTGTCAAAGTTATTCCACAGACAGCTGGATTCTCTAGCTTTCTCTGGACATCACATCAGGATAGCTCTGATGATGACAGGGCTATTGGATAAAAAGCTAGCTCTGTATAGTTTATATGGCCAATATAAGCACATTTAATTCATATATTTCACTCCTGATTTTTCTCAGCTTATTGATTACAATAAGCTCATCATAAATATGTAATTTTGAAAATAACTGGTTCTACAAATTTCCCCAAGCGTGTAGAAGAGGTGATTTGCTAAATGGCTGTTTCATGGTCTGCCTAGCACTACAAGTGACATACACTGGTGATTGGCTAGGTGGCACTGGTGCATACTTATGTGGTACCACACAGATGGGACTGTTTATAACGGGATATTTGTTGGTTGTATTTCCTGGGATGTAATTGTTCATCTGGAGCTTGATGGTGCTATTGCTCTGTCCTAATTACAGCACTGATAAGTAAGAAGGATGCTTATACTTGGTTCTCCTTGAATCTCTCACCTTGAGTTCCCTTCTTTGTAAGCAGGATGTTTGCTACAGGAGGAAAGAAATCAACTACTTTCAGATAGTACAAGCCCACTGCTTCTGTGCTGATGGTTTCTATGTCTTTTATAAGTTTCTAAATATCCAACATATTCTGCAAGTTTTGGCTCTGTATTATTTTTCCACACCTGAAGTACAACCAAGAGTAGACAGAGCAGCACTCTTGGCTCTGTGGTGTTGTATGCATATCAAAAGGCACTAGTGAATACCCAAAAGTTTTCCCCCCATTTTTTTTTTCCTTCGGAATAGTGGTGAATTTTATTATAGTGATATCTCAAAATTATTTGTTCTCTACAACTCAAACCTCTTCCTCTAGGAACAGATTTCTCCAAATCAGAGACAGTGAATCTACCAGCTAAAGCTTTACTGTGCCACTGTAGGAGCTTGTCTTGGTGTCTTAAGGGACTGATTAGAACAGTTGGCACTAATTCCATGTATCTATCATGGCCAGGAAAAGATGAAGATATGGATAATATCTGTATGCAATGGCATTACCTCTGCTGGGTGTCTCTCCCTCTCTCACTCTCTGTTGCATCTGCAACCCACAGAAGGGCATTGCCTTTGTATGCAAGAGTATGGCCTGTGCTGGACTTTGTCCTGACTACAACCTTTGGGAACTAGAGAATATACACGAATATATAATAACAATAAGTTATCGTTCAAATTCAGCAAGTGGAGAAAATAGTTAAAGGCAAGCCTACATGAGTGATTGTTGCTGAATGCAGAACTAACTGCATGGAAAACTATATTCAGGAGGAATCCTTAGACAGGCCTGCAGAGTAATTCACTTTCTACTCCTCAAAATAGCATTTGCACTGTTCCCATACACCAGAACTAAACTGAATTTTAAGGAGGTTGGAATTACAGTTCTGTAGGATATACCCCAAAAAGAATGGAGGGATTTTGCATTAAGAATAGGACTGGGAGTGGCAGATGGAGGAAGGAACAGGTTCAGCTGCCAGCTTCCTGCTGCCAAAGGGAATCACAGCTGCCTGGTCTACTGAGCCACAGTATTTGGGTAACAGCCTTTTGGAAATACGACACTCATTGACATTGTAGCTACTGCATACTCAGGTCTTGGTGGCTGCCACCCCAGGAGTCCCCTCTCACTCCCTGACTTTGAGCCATGTGCTGAGCTGTGCTCTGAGGACTCTTGAGAAGTGATGGTGCTACAGCATGTGACATGAGAGAGCAGGAAACTCCTCAAAGAAAGTAACTTGACAACAGCATGATCTGATCTCAAAATGAGTAGCACAAATGCTGTTAAAGTGGCAGCAAAGTAATTATTTACATATTCTAATATCTGCATTTGTCTAATACTCGCTGGAGTACAGCTTTACACAGTGCACCCACACAGCTACACACTTTCTCCATGCTCCCAGGTTCTGTATTTTGAGCTCTGTAAAATCCTTTCCTCTAGTTTTGCCAAAACAGGCTGACTACACGAAGCTGTTTTAAGGTCCTCATGAGCTGTACTGTTTCTATCTTTGCATTCCTCTCTGGGTTTCTCCAGCAGTGATAATTTTTGAGGCTGTTTACAATCTCCCTCCATACTTCCTTCTTTCAACATCTAGAGGTCAATTCTTGCCCCCAGCCCATGATGCCAATTTCAGTCTTCTGCTCCTTAGATTTTGAATAAACACCTCTGCTTTTTCCCAGGCTGTCTCTATAACTTGAAGGATTCTGCCCATATGTTTCTGCAGAGGTGCTTCTGCAAAGCCACCTCCTCTTGTCAATGAGAGAGTTCATATAGGTAATAAAATATATGAGATAAACTCACCCATCAAATGATGGTTTATAAAAGCCATAAAGGAGAAAATTAATTTAAATTATGCTCTATGTAAATGCACTGTGCAGAGCTGAAATCTAATCAACAAAGCCATTGTCTGAGACACTACTGTTATGATTCTGCCAGTCCATATACTGTATTATTATGAAATAATTACATGTTGGTAGGCTGAAAAACTAGCTGGTATCTACTTTTCTTAAAAAGCATATGGCTAGCCTACTTCTGGTAATTTACAGTGAGAAACCAAGGTGACTTTTACAATACTGCCTATCACGGGATTCTCCTGGCTGTGGTAAAAACCTACAGCTTAAGCCTTTATTTGACTTTGTTGTTTGATTAACATCAGTGCATCAGTCTGACTCATAAGGTCATGTGAATGGAGGAAAATAAATCCAGTTTCTCTTTGCAACATGGAGAACTATTTCCTTCAACCAGAAGGGATCAAGAGTTACCAAAGAATTAATCTCTAAATGTAATAGTTATTTTCAAACATTTATACAAATACAAAGGTAGAGGACACATTGCTTGTGCATATGTGAGTTTTCAAGAGCCTAATTATGAAAACATAACATTACATGCAGAGTAAAAGTATAACAAACACAACTGTTTGTAACCACCGATCCTTCAGATCCTGCATAAAAGTTTCCAGAGTGTTAAACTCCTTGCAATCAAAGGGAACACATTTTTTGTGTTATGAACTTATATTTTGTGATAGAAGATGATGTCATAACTCTGGAAAATCAGTCCAAGATTCATTGGTATTTGTAGCACCCATGGGAGAGACACCAACCCAGGGTAAAGATTACTTAAGACATCTGCTGTGGTACATGGGCATGCCTGATACAAAACTGAATTTTGCCAAAGGATATGCTAGATGGACAAAATTTTCTTGTGGGAGCCTGTGATCATTAAAGAAAAGCATAAACCCAACCCAGAGCATGCTGCAGCACTCACTCAGGCATGTAGATTGGCAGATGTGATCGCTTTATATTCTTTACTAGGACTTACCTCAAGAAGTGCCAAATTTGTTCTAAATTATGCAACAGTTGTGGAACCCCTGCAGGCATTATTACATGATAACTTTAGTTTTTGTGGACAACTGTTTCCAAGTCTTGTTTTCAACTGGTTCAAGAGCTGGACTGTTAGAAATTAACACTTCCTTTGGACAATCCCCTCTGTAACTGTAGGTGCTTCACACTGTGGTTTAGATGCAGCGTTCAGATGCATGAAATGGAGCCTGAAAGAACAAACACTTCAGTATTAAGTACAATAAAATCAGTGTTTTGCCATTTAAAAAATCCTTTGCTTCTAAGACACTGCATATGTATTGTGTATCAAAATTAAATGTCTCTGAATGGCAATATCATTGTCAACAAATCTCCATGTGCAACACCTCAAAATGCCGCTGTAGATCTCTTGCGCTTTCCTCCTAATTGATAATTCATAGAGTATATTGAAACAATTCCTTCTATGAAAACTCTGAATTGAATATACAAAGGAATTTAAAGTCTCTGTTAAGGCTTATGTCATAAAGGATGTACTCCTTCATAATGTTGCCTCTGTGTGTTGTATTCTTTTGTTTTGTATTCAAACCAACTAATATGTTCTGTGTCATTTGGGGTTAAAGTAAACCTGATGCTTCAAAGTTGCTGTATTTCTACCACCTAGATGGATATGCACAAATCCTCTTCTTGAACTGTAGGAAAAGGGTGACCAAGACTTCCTTCATCACAGGCACAGGAAACATTCTGTCTGGAAACAGAGTTTAGTTTGCAGAAAACCTCCAATTTCCTTCACAATCCCCTGCCCACGTAGAGGTACCTCTTCTGCCCTTCACTGCCCCTGCTCTCCCCTACAGCAACAACCATTCAGTCCTGCTGAGGTCCTTGTCCTTCACACCTCACATACCGCTGCCTGCACAATTTACTGTTGGATAAATATATCTGCTGCACTCCTACATGCTGATTTCTTCTGGCAGCCAGGGGAGGATGTGAATCCCCTTTGGTCTCAGATAATACTTCAGGGAGGTGTTTCTCTAGGGTTCTTGGTCAATCCAGAGTACTCTTCATGCTCACACCTGTCACAGTACACACACTGTGATGACTGAGGACATTCTCTTGCTGTTGTGTAAGTGTCCCACATCCCTGATGCAGTCTGTGTTTCGATTATTAAACTGCGTCCACAACCCTCTAAACATTCCCTCCAAGAGTTTGTTCCACCGTAGAAGATTACATTTAATCAGCATTCCATTCTTCCTGACCTGTGTACCAGTCAATCTTTCAGTAGCTGTTAATTTTGAATTACCTTAGAATTCATCAGGTGGCTAAGATGACTTGAAGCAGGAAAAGGTGATGTCTTAGTTTACTTCAGTGCCTATTGTGTGTGGTCCTGCATTTAAATTGCACAGTCCAGTGGATGGACCTTTTCACCTCTGCTTAAAACTTCAGAGTGAAAGAGGTTTCTGACTGTGATTTTGCCTCCTGCCTTGTGCACAGAACATTTGGCTGCAGTGATCGTTTTCCATGTCACTTCCCAATCCCTCAATGCAGGCAGAGGCTATGTTGGAGACACAGGAAAGAAAATAGACCCAGCTACTCTGAACCTGTTTAAAAATAACCACCCTTTAAATAGAAAGATGCAATGAGTTCCCATATTGTGTCTTCTGACTTTAGGGCCTGGCTAATGGGTTCTGACATAAACTACAACTCTCAGCAGAAAAGCTGCTAATATAGCCTGGATGGAGCAGCCTCATGAGAATGAATACTACGAGCCTTAACATCACCAACATTGGCTGATCCATGTCATTTCGTTATGCACCTCTCACCGCACGATGCTTTGTTGGTGATGTTTCATCCCACAGTGATCCATCCCCCAAGGTGCAATCTCCTGCTGGATGGCAGAAGTCTGCACCAGGACAATATTTCATTCCCCGTGGTTCTGTTCAAAAGAGGAACAATTTAGGTTGTTGTAGCACTCTTACTCTGAATCCTGCACACAGCAAAGGGACTAAAATTCTGAGCAGCAATATGTCCCAAGTCAAATAGGATGGGGGGAAGGAAACAATGTGATCCTCTTTAACAATGTGATCCTAGATATCTACTGACTTAAATATATGCTGTTAAAGACTGACTGGTGGTTAATTTGCTCTGGGTTACTTCTAGGAGATTTTCCTCAGGGAGAGAGAATAACTGTGCCTGTGTCACATTAGAACAATCTAAACCAATATTACATACATACATACATACATACATACATATATATCTCCAGTATATCATACTGGATATATATATCATACAGTAGTATATCATACATATATTACATACATACTTATATATATATCTATATATCGATATATCTCCAGTATATAGTATCCTGGATACTTTGGGTTTCTGGGTATTTTTTTTTTAAGCTGGAATCCTATATGCTTATCTAAGGTGTTACAGCTTCAGCTTGCTTTTAGCTAAGCCTTTTCCCTGACAAAAGAGCACTAGGATGCTGGCTGCAAAGCACAGCTGTTGGAAAGCCACCCCTCTAGTGGCCAGATTCTGCAGGGAGCTTCCAGCAAGTTGCACAAAAGCAAATCTCTGCAGGGTTAGGTTTTTGCTTTTTTTTTTCAGGTCCGGCAATAAAAAAAAAAAAAATTAAAAAGTCACATTCGTGTTTAAATGCAGTGCTACCTAAATTAAAATAATGGGGGAAATACAGTATTGTTTAGTTTCCCAGTCATGAAAGTATTGTAAACATTAGAGCTGGATTGATGCACTTCTTGATGACTTGAAGTGGTTTTCATAAATGAAGTCCAAATATGTAATAGCTGCTCTCAATTTTCTATGAGAAGATTTATTCAAAAATAAATTTAGCTAAGGGGAAAAAAGAGACAGATTTGAAAGCTGAGTTATTGCCAAGAACTCAAACATTGAAGCAGCCAGTCCCTTTTGAGACAGCTGCAACATTTCATGGTGTAAAGTCAGCGAATTTCCACAGGCCCTGCTGCCAGAGACCACAAAATGGTTTCAAACAACGGCTCACTTCATGATATTTTTGTTTTTTAAAAAAAGTGTCCTTGTGCTGCTGAGTGGGCAGTGTGCGCTAAGTTAGCAGATTAATGAAAATGTTTCACTGGCACAAGATTTTGATTGCCCCAGTGCAAAATTGCTTGCAGATTGGAAAACAGCATGTTTCATTTCAAACTCATTCTCTTCCCATACATTAGCACTTGTCAATGTAGCCATTAAGCACAGTCAGTGCAGAAATTTAATTACAAAACCATTTATTTTATTGAAAGAAAAATAAACCTAAGCTACCTCAAATGCATTAGGTGGGTTCAAAACATGTTCGGCTGATAACACCCAAGGGTAGAGAGGCTGCTGTAAGAATAATGTTCCTTTCATGTGTGGTGGGGACTCAATATTAGAAACAGCTGCCTATAAGTCATTCTTTATTTAAGTTATATTATGAATTAAAGAACAACTGATTTAATGAAGGAACTTTTTATATCAGAAGTTACTCAGCTGTGGTATTCACTCTGTCTTCCTTTAAGAAAGAGGTTAGATTTTAAATGCTAAATAGGTGAACAGAATGATACTTTTTAGTGAATACTTTTTTTTTCCTCTTTTTTTTTTTGCTCGTGTTAGCCTTTTGTTCTCCTAATGCTCAAAGAATGTAAGGTCTGCGGTATTAAAGGAAGTAACAAAAATGTGCTAAACACATCAAAAGTAGAAAATCTGTATCTTATTTATGCCACAGAATTCTACACTCTGCATGTCTTATAGGCATTTGGAAAGGCCCAGGAATAAGGATCTCTAACAAAATGATAGATGTGGGTCAAGCAGCACTCTGATGTCATGGTACATATTGCCTCTGTCTCACTACTAATGAGCTGCCAATAACAGGTCTGTTTTACTGTTCTGCTTGAAGAAGAAAAAAAGGAGTTATAACCTTAGTGGTTTGGACTGATTTGTCAATTTAAGAACTCTTTTTCTCCCTGTCTGAGATATCTACCCACAATTTCTTGCAGACGTACTCTCATGTAGTCCACCCAGCTGAAGAGCCTGGAGCAGGAGATGTGCGTGGTCGGCAGCACCCTGGGATGCATGGCAGACAGAGAGACCACTGCTGCTATGGGGAAAACCACAGCACAGAGAGAAAGCTTAGTGGCAGACACGATGTTTGCTCCGAGGAGAGTGGCTCTGTCTGACATAATGATTCCTCCTCACCACAGTCCTGTGCCCAAGCCACCAACATGACTGTGCCTCGTGTGTGCAGGGTGGGAGGAGGAGGTGGAGTCCTCCCCACATCCCAGACAGTCAGTGACTTACACGTGACTTTGATCACCTCCTGCCTCAGCCAAGTATGGAAACAGATGCTATTAATGAATATAAAGGTATTTCATACAGCCACAACACTGCATGAAATGTCTTCCTAAGCTAGTCAACGTTTATCATGTCAAGTTCCATAGCATTGCATTTCATTAACAGAATTAACAATTAAATGCACTCCTTTGTTTTACATAATTTCCTTAAAACACCTGTTTTCACTTTTTCCCAAGTTTATCATAAAGAGAAATACTCTAGATTTTTCTGTTGACTTTTAAAATTTGTATTTAACTTTATTTGTGCATTCTTCTCTCTACCAGAAGTGACAAGGAGAGGGACACGAAAACCTCGTCACCTGCACCCTGCACTGCAACACTATGGATTATCCTGGAATAAACAGCATGACAGCACAACTCTGTCAGTCCTGCCCCTCCCAGAATAAACATCCAACATTTTCCCATCTTGCCCTGCCCCAGAGCCTGGCAGAGGGAAGGTGCTGGAGCCACTGATGCTCCAGCCGGAGGTAACAGATCCCTTCTACATCTTCTACATCTGCGTTTAGGAAAGCTCTGTAACAAAACAGACACTGCACCCATTCACACACAACTGGGCAAAATGTACTGAACAGATAAGAACCCAGCACGCTCCAAGGGGGACATTCCATGCCTGAATTGGGGTATTATTTGTACCTGGATTTTACATTTATTAATCAGATAAGTTTTCTCTCTCCAGTTCTCCTAGAGAACTGGCACACAAAATAGTCTCAAAACCTAGGAAATCCTAGACTTACATTTCTGCTTGGTTATCAAAAATGCATATATCAGAGTGGAAGGGAAAAAAATACAAAAAAGTAGGAAACAACACCCCTGAGTTTAGTTTCTGGGTTGAAATCTATTTGCAAGGGAGCCAATGGGGGAAACAAATTCTGTCAAAAGATACGCCGAGGATGAGGCTTGAGGGAAAGCCAGCACCAGGTTACTGCAGGGGATGCTCCCTGGAGGTTAGGAAATGTGCTGTGTGTTGGAGCTCTTCTGCAGCATCCCATCTCACTCCATAAAACTGCCTGCCAGCACCCTCCCTCCCGTGAGTCCAGCATCAGGGAGAGGCTGATGGGCTCAGCCTCTCCCTGAGTACATCCTGCTGTGGCAGTTGTCTTGGGATTTGGTTGGTTTTCGGTTTTGGGGGCTTTTTTGTACTTTGGCATAAAAAGTTTCCGAGAGCTGTTTGAATATTAACTTGAAAAGCTGCTGAAATGGAGACTGTAGCACAGGATGCCGCAAGGGAGAGCTGCAAAATAGAAACCCAGAATCAAAATAAATGCTCCTTCTGTGGCGAATAATCACCTGCAGAAGTTTCATCTTTGTGGACTATTTGGGGTTTTTTACAAAATGATCTCCCGGAAGTGTGAGATGAAAGACAGATGGAGAATAACTGGAACATCATTAACACAAAATAATTTTTCTGGAATGGAGCAATGTAGTCCATTCCCTGACTTCCTAGTACCTCTCCATTTTAACTTTTTCTGAACCGTTCCAAATAAACTCCTGTCTAGACAAACCTTTTGTTAGTCATCTCTACAATGAAAAGGAGCTTTCCTTTTTAAAGGCTACATGTATTCCTCTCCCAATATTCTTAGGCACAAACATCTGCCTGTTTTAGGGATTTACAAATTTTCTATTCCTAGCATCCGAACTTCTCAAAAAAACTTATGGTGCACATCTGAGGTAGTGAAATCTCATTTCCATTTTACAGATGAAGAGAAAAAGAGGGCAAAATGAGATTCTATGTTTTTCCCAGATCTGGAAGCCTACAGAAAAGACTGAGGCTGCACTAGGCTCCCCGGACTATCTTTTATCTCTGTCAGCTCAAAACGGATTTGGAATAGGAGTTATCCCAGATTTACAGGAAAAGCAGCCTCTGTTATCCTAAATTTGGGTACTCCCTGTGGTACTGTGGTCCCTGAGTTCAATCCTTATTCAAGACACACAAGTGAAAAGTAAGCCCCATACCGAGAGTCATTACAGTAACTCAAAGTACACTGAAGTAGAGTACACCTTTTCATGTACTGAGATTCCCTGTTCTACAACTCCACCTACCTCTGCCCTATGATGTTATTTTTTTCTTCTTAATGTAATGTGAGGAGCAATACAGAATGAGAAAAGCCAGAGAAGAAAAGTTGCAGACTTTTTCAGAGCCTCAAAGGAAACATGGTATAATAAAATGATACTGAGTACAAGCAAATATGCAACGTGCACGTGTCTACAGTAATGGGACACCTTAGGATCTAATTCTTCAGCCCAAAGAAAAATAATGTGTTTTCTCTTAATGCATTAAGGAGTAAGACACAATAATCATAATAATTCTTAATGCAGTGTAGAAAAATGGGAAGGATTACCACGGCAGGAAAAACATTTCCTCTGTCAGCATTCAGAGAAAATGTCAGCAGGAAGATGGAGTAATGGGATGCTGATCCACTGCAGACACCACCCACAATTGCCTGTGCCTCCACACAAAGCCCAGGTGTACGTAAGAGCAGCTGCCCAGTCTACATGAGAGGTGTGAGCACTGCCAGAGCCATCTCAGGGCACAGACTGCAGCCAGAAGTCATGGGTGCCCCACCAACAGGGGATGTGGAAGACACACCAAACTGTGGAGAAGTGTCTGCATCCTCAGCTTTGACTTGTGTGTGGTTAAAATGATCACTTCAGCCTGTCTCAAGATCCAGGGCAGAGATGTCAGATCCATTATGTTTACCTCTCTAGTGTCTGACAAAATAAATTTAATACATATATCCACTGTGCCCTACAAACAGCTCACCTTGGAGAATTCCCCAGACAAAACAAGGGAGAGCGGCCCACTCCAACCTACCACCTTCTGCAATGCATGTGATGCTGCATCTGTAAAATACCTCATTCAGACGGGTAAAAAATTTTAAAAATTTGAGACAGCATGAGTGTAAACATATTCCCATAACACATGAAGTAGGGACAAGTGGACAAGTACTTGACTACATGAGTTTCACAGCTCAGTGGGTGTCATTCCAAAAAGCATCTGTCACCGCCACTGGCAATGAATTTTGAAAACAACTCTATTTTGCATCTCAGTTTAACAGGATCACACAGCTGCCGACAAACTACCTAAGCTGAGAGACCCAGGAAATGTGCGCCTTACCTCTCCAGATCTTGTCCCTGGTTATATTATCGGTGACAGGAGTGACAGTGTTGCTAGGATGGTGTTAGACAGCACATTCACACACAGATCCAACTTGTCAAATCAGTACTTTCTGCCTGAACTTTTACAGAGTTCTATTAAGAGTAATTTCTTATCTTTTTTTTTTCATACGAAACGTGTCTCGTTCGAGGTTTGTAAACTTTTACCCATTTCAGTAGTTCCAGAAGAACAAGTGCAGGATTAGAAAATATATTGTGTCTTGCAAGAAGAACAGGAACCACTTGCTGCCTCCATGCTGAGATGTAGGTACAGGAGAGGTGTTTATAGCAGCTAAAAATCAAAGAGGAGGGGGAGAAGGGCAAAGAGAGTGGCCTCCTATACCACTGGGAATTTGGCTGCAATAGCATTGGGATTTATTCCTACCTGCTTATTATTCTTAGATGTGAGAAACTATTGCACTGAGGGCCATATTAATGCATAGCAAGACAGAATCCCATAACGTAAAGCACGAAAATTTTAAAAGAAAAAGGATGAGGAAAGAAACAAGACACAGAGAGGTAAATTAATTAGCTTGAGTTCAGCAGCCAGAAACAAATGCCACATTTCTATTTTCCAGCATTCATTCTTCTGAAACAGGTCATTCTCCCATACAGGCCCATTTGAGGGCTGTCACTGAATTGTGCTGAGGAGCTGTCCCTTAGCCAGAGACCAGGGAAAAAATTAGAATTTAACCATGGACAAAACTACTGATTCAAGCTAGTTTATTCTACTATCAAAAAAGTATATGGAACTTTTATATTAATTTAAATAGCATCTGAGTTTATCCTTACCAGTGTACCTGCAAAATTATTGCTTAGAAAAAATCAAGATGGGTCCCTGTTTTTCATAATAAAAGACTAAATTAAATTTTTACATTTTTATCCCCAAGAGCCACTGTCTCCTGCAGAAATGTAGGGAGTGTTGTTATTCCTACCACCTGCCTTGGCTGACAACACATGGAGCTGCTGGACGAGGAGTGGGCATAGGCAGTAACCTTGGCATAGGTTTGTCTAAAACAGAAGGGACAATCCAGGCAAGGCATCCTGTGGTTCTATTAACCTGTGTATACCTTTAACTGTCCAAATACCCTAATCTATTTTTGCAGCACTCAGCTCTGAGATGTTTTGGCTCCAAATGTACAGAGATCTACTTTGATGCCTGTGAGGGAGGAGAAAGAAGGGAATTGAAGAGTCAAAGGAAGTAGCGTGGTGGATTGGGTTGATTCCTACCCAACAGCACACATTTTCTTGTTGCAAACACTGCTGGTGGGTGACAGAGTAAAGGGCTGTGTTGTGGCGGTCCAAGGGCTGTGAAACTGCCCACACACCTGCACACATCCCTGTTTAAAAGATTTGGTTTTGTTGCTAGTGTTTCTTCTCTTACCAACAGTATGTTCTGGTTTGATCTTGATTTTGGGCCCAGCTGGGAATTCGAACACTTACTAAAGCATATCTTCTCAAACACTGTTGTAGTAACATCAGTTTCTACCCTACAAATAGGAAAAATATAAAACTTGAATCATCTTTCTACCCTATGAGCCAGAGACACATCCCTTTTTGGTACAGAACAGAAAACAGAGTTGATTTTGTTCATCACTCTTCTAGGCTGTGACGTATTATTGCCCATTTAAAATATGTGTATGTTAAGATTAAATCAGGTATTGAAAATCACAAAGTCTTTTTCTTCCTAGCAGCTGTGTAGCAAGTTAACACTTCAGGTTTTCTGAGAGACTGTCTGCATTTATTAGTGGTCTTTGGCTAAATTGTGACAGAAAAACTAGGTTAAGAAAGAACAACCTCTCCAGAAATGGAAATTATGTTTGCAGTAATTTTCTAATGATGTTATTTTCTGCTTCTGTGCTAGGAATTGTAGCTTGGATTATACAAATGCTTCACAGGGAGGTAGTAAATTGTCATTCTCTCTATGGATTTACAATATCAATCTTGGTAATTTGTTAGTTACAGTGTATGTAATATGATATTATTGCTTATGTTGCACAAGAGGATTACACGGCTTACTAAATAAAGCAGTGGTCTTTCCATTAGGGACCATACTTCCTTCCAGACTGATGCCAAGACAAGTGAAATTAGATTGGTGATCTCAGCCCTAGGACCATCTCTGGTGAATACAGACTGAGATCCCCAAACGACTAAATGCACAGAGCCAATCACTCATTTCT
This sequence comes from Machaerirhynchus nigripectus, assembly GCA_013397975.1. NCBI lineage: Eukaryota > Metazoa > Chordata > Aves > Passeriformes > Dicruridae > Machaerirhynchus > Machaerirhynchus nigripectus. Next base: position 2,071,237 of record VZRQ01001710.1, on the reverse strand, counting down.
CTCATCTTGCTCCTCCGAACACCTGGATTCCAGATTGTTACATTCTATATTCATCAACTGTTGAAACACACTGATGTGTGGTTTTCCAGTGCAAGGTCTACCTTGTTCCAGATTTGTACCTATGATCCTGTTAGTTTATTAGAGGCCCATGAAATTCTATTCAGGTTGTATAAGGGGACATTCGACTAGTCTGTTTGACAGGTTTCAATATTTTGCAGTTTGAAAATCCATCCCTATTTCATCTCTGACTTTCAAGAGAAGAAGATACTGTTATTACTGTGTTGGATGTTTGATGCAAATCAGCTAATAAAAAGGAGAGAAAGCTACTAAAATTTGCAGTTTTGTTTGAATCCAACTTTATTCCTTACAGCACTTTTGCTCTTTGAAGTTTTGCTCTTCAAAGTTTCTGTGATATTCTACTGCTCAGCCTAAAATGCTTTTTTTTTTTCACTTCTCACTGATGAAATCCTTTTCCTCTGTCCATGAAGTTTGTCCTTTTTTTTATTATTTACACTTATCTGTATATAGTTGTCTTGTCTCTCCTCCCTGTGATTAATTGTAACACTGTTTTCTGAGCTTTGGCTAGCATTTCAATACATTTCAGGGGGAGTGGGTCCTACAACCGAACATAATGTCCCAGATGTAGCCGACTGAAAGAGAATGGCCTCTTAACCACCTAGAATCAAACTGTTAATGTTTATCTTTATTTTATTGTTTTCCTCATTCTAAAACTTTTTAATAAATTTTGTATCGACTAAAAGAGTTGCACTGACAGCTTTAAACCTGCCAGTCTCTGTTTATTTGTATAATGGTAAAGCTTAGCATTGCTCTGTCTGTCTAGATCAGCCCTGATCAGGAGGGACTTTATTTGTGGCAGAAAGACTTGCATTTGAGTGAAGTCAGCCTAGCCATGGACCCTTTAGCACTGGTGACTTTTGATAACTCTCAAGCATCTACCAATCCTTTGCACAGCAAACTCAGTGAGAAAATTAATGGTGCTCAGATTTTTCAAAAATACCTAGGTAATGAAAGACATGGGGCACATTTAGAGCAAGGGCTGACCTTAAGGTCACTCTAAATCCCAAACCCACCACTTGTTTCTACAGCAAGCCTCCTAGACTGACTCCCAGCACCAAGCCTGCACAAGCCTAAGACCCTGGTGTGGTCCCTGTGCTGAGGCCAACCCACCCCTGCTTCTGCATCCTCTCCTTCCACTGTAGCGTGGTACATCCAAGCACTGGAAGCCCATCAATACCAGTCCCACGAAATCCCTCTTCCTGATTTCAGACTCATCCCTTCTTTACCTGCTGAAAGCTTTTTGTGGGCCAAACCTGGAAAGGCAGATCAACAGTCTGTTCCCTATTTCAGCAGCTTTGCTTGCCTCAGACTGCTTGAGGACACTCCTTGGTGAAAACTCTAACAATAAATGGGCCCTAAAACCAAACAATAGAAATTTTGGATGTGATTTGTTGCATTCATTTGAAAACAAAACTCTACTCCACTCACTCTATTATGTGCAGCCTTTTTAAGGTCATGTATATTTCTGGGGAATACTGCTCCATGGCACAACCAAAATAGTAATCAAACAAACAAATAAATAACACATGGCCCCCAGTTATCTAAAGGCTCTACTGACAGAGGCAGAAGAGGACCACTTGCTTGAATAAGTGAGCTTTTCAGATGAGACAGCTGAATTATTGGGAATGGAGCTGTGACTGCCTATTCATTTTAAGTGGACAGTAACGTCTGGTAATCACTAACTTCTGGTTACCACTGACCAAAACTACTTGAACAAATAACCTGAAGGTCCAAGTATCTGCATTCCATTACCAAGCTCCAAAAGCCACTTAATCACTTCACCACGAATACTGCAGCTGCCGTGCAATGTGGCACAGACGGATATAACGAGCAGTTTCAACAGCTTTGGTTTGGCTTTGTGCTTTGCAAAAACACAGGCATGATAACAGGCAAGAGATGGGTAATTTGTGAATGCTTTCTGCATTTTTTTTGTTGCTGCTAAAAGAGAGCAAGAACTCTCTGAAGCTGAGGTGAGTGGAAGCAATACCAGCCCACTGGGCAGAGGCGGTGTGTGGCTGGGTTGGGGGTCAGGGTCTGCGCTGGTTCATTGTGGCTGCTGTCACCAGATCATCTCTCCATATAGGCCAGCACACGAGGGACAGAGAGGGGCCTGCATCTGGAAGGAAGCTGAGGAGCAGCTGGAGATCTGACATTACAAAACATAATTCCAAGCCAAAGGAGATGGTGTGGTCCTAGTGTCCTTCCACTTCCCTCCTGCCCCCACCTGGAGATTGTCTCCAGAAAGGGACAGACCCAACACAGAGCAGCAACCATGGCTGGCTGCTCTGAGGGGCTCTTGGAGGGAACACCAGCTGTGTCATGCAAAGTCCCACTGTCCCCATCACCCTGAGGTCACGGCTCAGAAGCAGTGGAGGTAAACCCCTCTTAGACACCACTGAGTCTATTGGTGATCCCCAAATTAAACAACTGTCAGGGAGAGATGGGGGAGGATAGAAACCCACTCCCCAGAGATGTCAGCTGAGGTCTGACAGGAGCACTTCCCACAGTTTCTTGCAGCCAGAGACCCCACACACCTATGTCAGATAGCAGGAAGAGGAGGAGCAAGGTCATCCTCCTAAAATCAGTTCTGTAAAAGGATTATTGCTTTATGCAGAAGAGATGTGGGACTGAGACTGACAGAGCTCGGGAGTTCTGCTCTTTGAGATTTTACAAGGGAGCAATGAGCCAGTGTAATTACTGGGCTGAGGCTCACAACAGAACTTATAAATTCATTGTCAGTGCAGCTGACTCCATTCCCAGATTCTTAACTCTAGTTCAGTCTTTCCCCTCCATTCACAGGTACAAATGCCTCTGGCTTTGTGGAAGTGACTAGAACAGAACTGACTTGCTAGTTTCTACCCTAAGAAACTGTTGGTAGCCTACAGGTAGAAATCAAAAGCATGTCAGTTGAGATTTGGGTAAAGTAAGACTTGTTCAGCGTTAAGGAGGTTTAAGTGCTCAGATCTGCAAATTAGCCTGGTCTTTGTACTTTTCTTGTTTTACCAAAAAATCTAGAGTGAAACTTGCCATTCTGGGTTATTTCACCGTCAATCACATGCACAAATGAGGCTTTGGGCACACACACCTTCCGGGTCTTTTTCAGGTGGTTTCAAAAACATGTGCAAAGAATGAGAGAGCAGGTACTGATCATTTAGAAATCCTTAATAACAAACAGTGTTAAGACAGTCGGTTTAAATTAGTTGATACAGCACAAAAATATGTCTGACTTTTTTTCTGTGGTGTATTGGTGATTAATATCTTAGGAGAGGAAACACGTGTTACAGTCCAGCCAGTATAATTTAAATAATGTTATGGCATTATCTTGACAATGAATGTTCAGGAAAGTTTACTTAATGTGAAATTATCTACAACTCTGGGTTTTGACAATTGCTTAGTGAAAACTTCTGCATTATAAGATTGGGTTCCATTTTCAAACAAACTGCAGCTCATAATCAAACACAATTTATAACACAGGAATTGACAGAAGTTCTCTGTGGGTTCCACCAGGATATAAAAAAGATGATGTTTCCAAGATGGTAAAAATGCTTCTAACAGAGACAGCAAGATATGTCCAAAGGCTCTTTTTTCTGGTCACCACAGAAAATCAAGTTGCCAAGTCTAGGCAGGTGGGATGGGAAAATCTTTCCCTCCAACACACTTTCTCCTAAAGGCATCAGGAATCATTTTAGTCCATGTATCTCAGGAGACTGACACAAAGTCCCTTTGAGTCAAGGGAAGGATTTTCATTAATATCAGCAGGCATTTGCTGGGGAGCCAAAAGCCTGTTTGAATTAAATCAGTGAATAAGAAATGGAAGAAGATAGAGCCAGGCCCAGGCTGGACTTCAGGAAGCAACAGAGTATGATTCAATCAAAGGAATGAAGGCCAGAGCCTCAGCTTCAGCATCTCCCCCTCTGCAATCCCTTTGTAGGCTGCTGCAGTTGGATATACTCAGGGATTCAGCTTTTGGGGGTGAAAATAGCAGTTTCCCCATTCTAAAGAAACAACTACCAGCCACGTCTGTCTCCCGAACCAGGAGCTACATCACTAGTTCTCCAGGTTTTGCCATGCTTTATAGATTTAAGTAAAGGCAAAGGTATCTGGAGTCCCAAGAGGGACAATTTTCAGGTCACAGGCAGTATCTCATGCTCTATTTCCAGCTAAAACACTCAAAAATACTGATTTCCTTCTAATTTTCCAGTAGGACCACAAGGAAGCATGCCACAGCAACATAATCCTTCATAAAATTAGGCCAATAATAATTTTTTTTTTAAAGTTTTGTCAGTGGTTTGTTCGTATCTCCTGCAGAAAAAGACAGAGAACGATATGTTCCTCATGTCAAAGCCCCCAACAGCAATAAAACCAGTATGAAATACAGGGAGTTTTTAGGGGGGTGTTTTATCAGCCTTCTTTCCTCTGCCTGTTTTCCCAGGAGATTGCAAAACAAAGCACAAAGATACAGAATGAGAGGAGCTGAGGAGAAAAAGGCAGATCTCCAAGGTATTGCCCATCCCAGCCCTTTGCTCAGTGACAGATCCCACCTTGCCAGGTGAGTTGGTGGGTTCCTCCTCGCTCCCCAGCCTGCCTGAAGCACACATCCAAACACCTCAGAGGATGTGGTGAGATCCCATCTCCTGTGTTTGCATGGGACAGGCTGCACCAGGAAGCTCACCACAAGACTGAAGGTTGAATGCTACCTCCCTAGAGCATGGTGCTGTTCACTTAACCCATCCACTAGGGAAAGGTAACCAGTTCCTGGTAGCCTGCAAGCTCCAAAAGGCAAAGGCTCTCCCGAGTCAGAAAGACTCCTTTTATTGACACCATGGAGAAACCTGGTGTAATGACATCATCACGTGTAAATGCTATAACATATGAACCTCAAATGGCAAACGTAGCTTTTACTGAACTGGTTGCAAGTGCTCTGAAAAGACTGTGGAGCTTTAACCTGCTCTCAAGAATTACTACTGAATTTTTGAAGTGGGGCTATTTTCAGAAATGTAAGTCAAACAGACTTGACTAGATGGGGGTAGCAATACAAAGTGCATCCTCATTTACATTAAAAAGTAGTTGCTTTCCATAGTGGAAATTTAGCGAGGCAAAATGTATTGTTTAAAACTACACTTGATTAGCTGAGACAGATCTTTACATGTGCCAGTTTCTACATTTTACTCCTGAGATATCCATCTTTACTAGTAACATATTTTATGGGTTTATTAAAAACATCGCGTTGTCTTATCCTACTTAACTGCAAATAATTCAAACAAAATGTTGGAATATTTCCCTTGCAGCTTGTGAGAAAAAAATGTTATCTTTCCAAAACGGTTGTTTCAGAAAAAAGCCTAAATATTTCAGAAACTATTTCAATAGTCAAGCAAAGTCTAACACACCGTGGAAATACAATTCCTTCATACTTGTGGATCTTCACCTGCAAGTTGTTGTACAACAGCTTCCCCGTTTTCAGAGGGGTTCCCTGGAAAAGCTCTGGCTTTAGAGTACGTTGAATGTCATCTGGCTGCAGAGCCTACCCACAGAGGCAACTCTCATGCCTACAGAGTAGCAGAGAACTTCAATTCCAATCCAAATATTTTCTCTTTCAGGCAAGGCATTTTAGTTTTTTTAATAACATAAATAAACAAAAAGCAACTACTTCTGTAAAAGAAATCTCACATCATCAGAATTAGAGCTGCGTAAATGACTGCATTTTTTGGTGGAGTAGTCAAATAAAAATACTAATAGGAATAAAAATAATAATTAATTTTAAGTCTTGCTAAGTTTATTTACTAACCTACTTGTCACAGTATTTTCAGAAGATCAAACCACAGAATATCAACATTTTCTAGTCATTGAAAACCCTGGTATTGACCTGCTCCATCCATGACACAGCTACCACAGCCTGTGCTATTCTTAATAAAGCTCAGAAGAGGCAATCACCATACCAGGATAATTTTAAATACTGCTGTTGAATTCTGCATTCAGTTGAACTCTGAAACTCTGAGATGTGAATGCTGTGGTTAATTTCAAGTTTACTGATTGGGAAAGAACTTCTAAATCATGCCATTCATAAGAAACAAAAATCTACTTGAAATGAGTCCAAGACAAATGTTTTTTATATACAGGCTCAAATCTAGATTTTGAAATCATGCAAGACTGTTAAGTCCAATCAGTTATTCCTTCCTCACAAGCACCATTTTCAAGCATAATTTCATTCCATTTTATAAGTCTCCCAACATTCAATGACATTTCTCTGTAAACATATGTTTAGGTCATGTGGAGACAAGTATGACATTTATAGCTTCATTCGAGTTTAACTATATGAAATAATTAATGTACAATGGACAAATGCAACCCCAAAGCTAAAGGTCAGACCCCATTAAACATATCACTCTTCATACTTACAGGAGCCCCCATTAACTTGTACAGGATATCTGAATTTCTTTGCTATCTGGTCCTCAAAGTGGGGGCCGGGGGTTTTGTTTGTGTTTCAGAAGTTAATCAGCCTTTTGTGGCAGTAACTCTCAAGTGAAGTGTTACCTGGTGTGCCAGGAATGTCCTGTTTTCTTTCGAGACGAGGCTGCCAAGGTACTGCATTACCATCATATGCCTTTCATAACCGCTCACTATTATCAGCTTCTCAGTTTCATCGCTTGGATCAGCAGCAATTTCTGAAAAGTATTTATTTTCTTTGCTAGCCCAGCAAAGGCCTGTAGCAGCACACTGGAGTACACCAGCAAACAGGCCCACTGGAGCAGCAAGATGCTAGTCACTCCCCAGCCCTCTGCACCCCTGTGTGGACATTGCTGGGGGTGCATGGCTGGATCACTCAAAGGAGAGCAGGAAAGATGGAGTACAACTTATCATGCCATGTGTAGGTTTCATCTGCTGCCATGGACAGTGCCCACACTGCAAAACTACTGCCCAAGGGCAAATAAACTGCTGCTGTACTGCACCAGGCTGAAGCAGACAGCAAGTAGGCTGGCAATATTTTTCCCAGAAAAGGATGATTTCATTGCCTTGTAAAAAAATTTAAAATCTTCTTCCCTATACTTTGCAAAACAAACAGGACAGGAGCAGACCAAAAGGACCCTGCATACTCTGTACCAGGCTGGGGAAACCTTTCCTGTCACAGCTGCAGAAGAGGAGAGCTGAGAACCCACTTGCAAGTGCCAGCAGAGAGAGTTGGAGCTGGTTTGGGAGAGCAGGATGCAGTCTGGGTTACATCTACTGAGACCTGGGGCAACCTCTGCAGTGCACTGGCTGCTTGGAGGCTGCTGGCACCGGGGAGCACCTGTCCCGAGAGCCTTGCTGGCGTGCTCACCCCCCCGCATCTGTGCTGTTCACTGAGCCAGAAATTGCTCTTCTCCCATCACCTCTTCACTGCCCATGCCTGGGACACAGGCTGAATTATCAAGAGCATAGCTCCATTCCCACTGGGAATCTCACATATCAGTACCAGGCAAGACAAGGGATGATTTTGCACTTGCAGCCAATATTGTTCCACTGGACAGATTTCGAAGTGAAATCAAAGCCTTAGATAGGGGCATCTCAAGGCCATTGCATGGACTGCTTTAAAACTGAGAAAAATCTTAGGGTTGAGTGGCCTCACCATCTCCCCTCCACCTAAGCAGTGAGTTTAGTGCTACACCCGAAGGTTGTTCCCCCAAGGTCATCCCTCCGTCCTTATCCTTCCCAACATGCACAGAACAAATCACCCTGACACGACCTGTGGCACAGAAGACCTCAGCAGGCAAAGAGAAACTTTTTACACTTCCAAGGGCTCCTGCACACAGCACTTCAAAGAAGGTCAAAAACTCTTTGTCTCACTGTTTCAGGCTGATGGCTGTCACCACTGTGTGCTCTCCATGTAGAATCAATTAGTAATAGCCAGTCTCTGGTGACCCTGCAGAGGCGGGCTTTCTTCCTCTTCTGAAATGCTGTCAAGGTTTTCTCATCAAAGGATTATGCCTACGACAAGAAAGCAAAGTAATTTAATATAAGCTGAAGGGGAAATGGAAAACTCCCCCACCTAAGGCTAAAGCAGGGACTGTTGTATCTGGAAACACCACTGTAATCTCCAAAACAATTTCTCACCTCTGTCTCAAAAAAAAGCCCAACCAAAAAAACCCCAAAACCCTTTAAAAACAGCCTTTCCAGAGTATACATGCGTAAGGGAATAAATTGGCCTAGGTCAACCCCATACTCACTAGCATAGTTCATTCCCTATTTCAGATACAGTTAGGCCATTTGTCCTGTACAGGAAGATGAAAGCCAATGTAGACAGAAGTAAGGCTTTCAAACCCTGCTTCGACTCTTCTTAGACCATCTTTCCAGTTGTTATAAATTAGAAGTCAATGGATCTGTGTAGTTTACAGCAGAGAATTTCTGACCCACTGAGTCTAAAATGGGAAGCAGGTTTATAAAATAAATGGCCACAAATTTCCTATAACTTGGTACATTTTTTTTAAAATATGCATTCTTTGGGCAGCATACCACAAATATTATGTTCTGTCACAAATATTCTAGTGAAGTAAACTTTTTAAAGTGTGGATGACCATGGACTCTTTGGTGTGTGTCCATTCTTTAAATTAGTCTGACTGATGGCTGCATCTCTTTTTCCTTTTTTTTTTCCCCTTTTGTGGTCACACATTTTATTTACCAAACTAATTTGTGAGAGTTGGAGGAAAGGTACTGTCTGTGCTTTCCTCATACAGAGCAGATTCCAGAGACATTTTAGTATTATTCAGACAGAGAGCTTGGCAGGCCTTCCTGTCATGGTAATTCACATAGGCTTTAAGGCTACCACTCAGACAGAAAAACAAATACGAGCAGAGGAACAATTTTCCTAATTGTTTACACTTTCTGTGAAAACTTATTCATGAAACTTGTGGCACTCTACATTTCTATGTGCTCTCACAGAATAAAGCATTTCAGTAAAGAAAACAGACACAGTGGTTGTTTCCAGTTGGATACTGTTTTCTCATTGTGCCCATGGTTTCAGAGAAAAAGAATCTCCCTATGCCTTCTTTGCTGACCTGGCATGTCATGGGGTTTTGAGGTGACAAAAAGAACAATTAGAAAAAACCAAAATCAACTAGAAAATAATCAGCATTAAAAACCCACCCATCAAAGAAGGAGAAACAAAGCAGAGCGAGCAAGAGGACGGCAGGTAAAAGGTTGCTTTGTCCCTATCAGAGAGAAGAACAGACAGAGCACTCCCATCTCACATGGCACCACTACCTTCTGGGACAAAATTTCAGATGGTAAAATGCCAAATTAGGTTTTAAATGCTTTGTTGTTGTGAGGTACTCTGTATTAGCCTTTTTTTTTTCTTTTTTTTTTCTTTTTTCTTTTTTTTTTTTTTTAATTAGGGGAAAGAATTGCCAATCATTGGATTCTAGAGAGAAAATGTAAATTCACCAAAGGCTAAATGTATTCAGGTCTGCATTATCTGGATTCCAAATCAATCCAAAACTTGTATAAATGCTGAATTGAATTTAACTGAGACTTTAAAGAGCTGTCTTCTCCTCTGTAACAAGCGGCTCCAGATGAAAGCACCAATATGTCACCAAGGAGTTTCTCTTGCCGTTTTTTTCGCCTTAACTATAAGCAGAAAATACCAGAAAAACCCAACTAGATAGCCTGAGAAAAGAAATATTTTAAAATTTTTATTTCGTTTTGTTCTTTTGTTCTTTCTCACATCTACAGCAAAATAATGCTGGAGAGCGAAGAGTGCTTTCCCAGTGTATTCCCAGAGGGATGATTGAATTGCCTACAGTAAGGGCAAACTTTCTTGGACAAGAGACACAATTTCCTTTGCAGCCTCTACAGAACTACACAAATGCTCTGCTGGATGCAGGAGCTACCAGCCTTATTGGCTTTCTACTCCAGGAATAAGATGTATTCCTTCAATCAAAAGTTTATGTAAAAAATAATAAAACAGCACAAAAATCACATAATGCAGCAGATATAAAACAGTCCCGGGTAGCAGGGTAAAAACTTGAGTACAGCAGACCTGATTTAGCATCTGTGGGATTTGTAGAAGTAATCAGTCCTTAGGAAATGTATGACTTAAGAGGGCATTAAGGCCTGGTCTAAGGGATGATCCTACTTCAGGAATGGCACAGAAATGTGGAAATGGAGGTGAGGAATAAAAAAAAGGAACAAAAGGGGTTAGAAGACAGGCTCATTTGAGGGCAATATGTTATTCCCATCAGACTGTTTCCACTCTGGGTTTTCATACTTGAGAGGTTGGATAATTCTTGGACAAGCCTCTGACCTTTTAAATGCTTAGCTGAATCTGGAATTCCAAACCTTTTGAAGCTATCCCATCATAAACACTAACACTAAACATACAAACATATTCCACATAAATATTAAATGCAAAAGATATAATTTACAAAAATTTCAGTGTGCCAAAGAATACTACTGAACCTGCACAAAGATGCTTTTTTACATGTGCCACACACTGAAAAGTAGCTAGACTAGCTCAAGGCTGTTTTGAAAAGTGTTTCACTGCAGCCAGCACTGCTTCAGTGGGTCTCCACAGATACCTGGGTTGTAGTGTGCAAAACTCAGCTGTTTCACCTTGCATCAGACTGCACTGGTATCTCCTTCAAGCTTGAGATCCCGAGATGATAGCCTGAACAACTCTGAAGCCTGGCAATTAATATTTACTGTTTGTGTTCAGAAGCTCAGCTATGCTGTCTTTGTGACAGACACATTACAAGAAAATAACTTGCTTCAGATAATATATATTGTTGCATTCCAGTTCTGCTAAAAGGGCTACGGGAGTTCAAGGTTACTTACTAGATCCATGTGTAAGATTCATAAGGCTCCTCATTTTTCATGGTATCAGCATACTTGTAAATTGCATCTCAGATGTTCTTCAAACCACTTCAAACTTCCCCGTTCCCTGGAAGCACCAGTGAATACAATTTTACAGGTACACCTTAGTTCAAAAGCAGCAACAATAACTGTTTTTATCATTCAGCAGAAAGATGCAGGCCACGTTTTCCATGTGCTTTTATCATAGCAGTCTCACCAGAAAAAGCCAGCATACTGGTGTTTACCATGGCCTATCTGTGCACATCTCTAAGTTCAAGCACTGCATACAGACTTTCTGCCACCAAGAGTCAGTCACATTGTTGATACCCACCCATCTACATTCAAGACATTCTTCAACAGCCACCAGTCAGCCACTTGGAAATGCAGCTCAAGGAACTACACTGATTTGGGTAGCAGAAGCAATGTGGTTACTGGGAGAAAGTTTGTGGAAATGTATTGGCAAGATTAGTGGAAGAGCATTTCCTATAATTTGCTGACCACCAAATTAAAGATATTGCTAGAACTGACTTGTAGTCTGTTTGCAGCTCTTTGTACATGCAGTCAGGATAACTGAGCTCAAAAAAACTGGGCACTCAGAGGCAGTATGTCTTTTTCCTAGAAAAGTATGGTTGAATGAATAAGATTAATGAAATTCAGATACATACTTTCCAGAACAACTATAACTACCCCATCTGTGCCTCTGCAGTACTCAAAAATACTTTCTATGTTCTTGAATCTTTTGACAGTATAGCTGAACAAGAGTCATTTGTAGCAACCATAGCCTACACATAAATAACCTTTAAAAGTTTCAGCCATGTAATATTCAAACGAGAGAGGTTGTCTTCTGCTTGTTTGAAGGCAAAGAACTATAGCTGATTTCACCTTGGAACAAATTAATGGGATTTTAGCTAAATAAATATGATTTCTAAGCATGTATTTTTCTTAATTTTCTAAAAAAATCAGGGCTCAAGTACTGGATTAATGCACGACACAATCCAAGTTCAGCATCTTTCTCTCTGACATCATAACAAATGAATGTGGCTTCTCATGGGGAACCCATACAGCCCATATGACCTGTATTTCTTTCAAGAAAGTGTCAATACATTAATTTGTCTGACCTACCTGCCCGAATGCTACCTACATTTTCTCCAACTCGACTCCTGCTTCAAGGGCACAAAGGGTAACTTAGGGGTGTTGCTCTTATTTCCTCCTTCCCAAACTAAGCTCTACCCTTGGGCTCTTTCACCAAGTCGTTGTGGATGCCAAAATGTCACAAGTCAGAGCAAAGTCACAAGTGCTCAGCAGTACCAAGAATAAGTCACAAGTGGAAAGGGACCCAAAGAATGTCTTTGTGAGGGCAGCCATTAAGCAAGGCTCCTCTCAAGCACACGTGTACTGCGAACACATATGAGGCTCCAGACTTCAGTAAATGGTTGAACAAGTTTACTGACATGACTCATTCCACTGCTATGTCTAAACCGAATCAATTCTAGCTACGCAGCTTTGATGAATGTTAAGGTCATAGCAACCATAAAAAAATAAGAAAGGCACCTGAAAACATTAACAACATGGGAAAAATATGGGGTTTAGCTAAAAATAAACAGAAGAAATTTCAAAACAAAGAGCAAGTTTATTTGTTCTTTCCCAGAAAGATTACCTTCTTCTCATAAAAGGATCTTGTTATTAAAGTTCCTTTGCTTCCCCAGCAAAGGTATCATGGTTCTGTAACACTGTTAGTCTGGTCAAAGGCTATGTGGGCCACAGAAACCAAGGCAGTGGCAGTGTTTATGAGAGCTGGAAGCAAGATGAGGGTGAGAAAGATGAGGAGAGACAATATTAGTCATCTACAAAATAAAGAGCTAGGCAAGAGGGCAAAATTGCTGAAGGGTAGATAGAGCTAGTAGTGCAGAAACACCGTCAATTTCTTTTTAAGAAAAGGGAAGAGAAAATTGCACATGCTCAAAGAAAAGTCCTTGAAAGTACCTGACAGCCAACTCTGACTGAAGGGGAAATAGAAATTAATTTGGAGCAACTTAGATCCAGCAAAATCTTATTCTGTTAACCCCTTTTGTTTAGTAAATCCCATTCAAAGTGCTTTTCCTGGTAAGGAATTTTCGGGCCCAACTACGCAGGAACTAGTAGGACTGGGATTTTATCTAGTGGGCTCTGTTCAGTGTTTTAGCTGGCTGAAACCATAGTAGCTGAAAACGCTGAAGTACATCTATGTCTACACTTTATATTTTCTCCTATTCTTACTTTTAAGTCATTGCTGAAGTTCTACACAGCAGGTCACAATTTGGGCATCAAATACAATATTTTCCATCCACCAGCTAGAACCTAACAAACATTGCCTTAAATAAATTTGTGCCCATGCCAAATTCAAAATTAACTTCCCAAGCCAAGCTAGGGTTGATGGGATGGGGCCAAGGGGCCCACAACTCTGCTGTTGAGCTAATGGAGCAGTCTCAAGCTGCCAATCCAACAAGGGAGACTTTTTTATTTAACATATACATTACACAACGTGTGCAATATTTTCCACATTCAATGAGAAGACTTTATTTATAAGCTGCCTGTGTTGAAATGGTCTCTTATTACAAGGAAGCAGCAAGCCAGGTTGAGCCTGGAAATGAACTCTCATTTTCTCCTTCACTGCAACGTTCAGTGACATTTTGCTCATTCACTCCAAAAATATTTTACAGATGGTTTTGGACATTTACTGGATATGTAAGTCCTAGAGTAATGAATTATATTCCCAAATCTTTTCATCTTGTTCAGTCCCCATTACTTACCAGAACAGTCAATGAGATACCAAGTTTAAGCAATGGTATCGACCTCTGGGAGGAGTAGCTGTGGTGAAGACGTAGTTACATTTTCAGCCAGGAAAGTGTCTTTTGTCCTCATCAACACTTTCAAATGGATCAACATTTTGAAGATACGTTTCAGACATAATTTTCAGTCTTTTCTACTACTTAAAAATTGAGTTAGATACTTCAGAGTTTGAAAGAACAGGCCAAATCTTCACATCTGTGCTGACTGCAATATGAATTGATACTTAGACAAATAATAAAAAAGATGTCCATAGTTCTGTCTTCATTCATAGGCCTGGGATACTTTCTCTGAAAATTCCTAGGTCCAGATTTACCTGTGATATCAGTCAAATTTCCCATCACACAGGAAACTAGTCAACATTAAAAAGAAGTCAGTGCATGTATGAAGTTCTTGTAATGCTGTGTAATAATAATTTATTATGTAAGCCTTTGGGATATCCTGCAAGTATATTCATAATCAAAACGGCCATTCAATTTCTGCATCCCTGATCTCATGTCAAATGCTTTTTCTACATCTGAGACATTCAACAGATGGTGTTGGTAACAAACCCCGGAGGAATTTTCTGAATTGTGAATCCTGGTCCCACAGAGGCATCATCTACCAGTTTTGAATTAAATATATATTACTTATTGAGAAACATATTTTCTAACCTCAATATGTTCTCTGTGTTTCCTATTGTTGGACATAAATTACTTCCTGCTTGGAGAGTACTCATAGAACCAAGAACCACTGGTGGCTGTGAACCCCATTTTGGATGGCTGTCTTTACTCGTGTACTCTCCAAGGAATTCATGGTGTGATTTCATAAACCAGTGCATCGTCCTGTGGAGATAAAAGAGATATCTCCGAACAAACCAGTTCTGCTGCAAGCAACATGACTAATTCAGGCTGATAGCTCTAATTTGAGCACTGGTACAACCTTTTCCACTCCAGGAGAGACCAGATTCCACTCCACTGTTGCAAGAGATGTTTGTTTAAGAGAGGATGTACATTAACTTCGGCAACTGGTACATAATTATTCAAATGCTCTATAAGTTAGCACTTTGTTTAAGTGCTCTCTCTCTCTGATCAGGGAACAGGGACTAATTAGGAAATAGGAACAATTAGTAACCAAGGACACTTTTGAAACAGGCCTACAGAGGAAAGACTATCTCTTGTCTACATCAAAAAAAGTCACATTGTAGGCACTTAAACTTAGAAGAGTGTCAGGGGAGTTTTAAAAGGAAAGGCTGTGGAAAGAGCACAAAGATTGGAATGACTCATCCTCTCCTGGGAAAGCAATAAAAGCACTCTATCCTTTGAAAAAACATAATTTAGGTCTGATATCAATAAAATTCTAATAGGAAACAATGACTTTTCCATAGCATTTAAATAATAAAGTCCCATTTATGCAAAATAGACAAGACGACCACAAAGTAAATATTTCTTTCCTTGAAAATGGTGGAAGTCTAACAGTGCAAGGACTGACCTAGGGTGTCTAGGTTTAAACGCTGACAGCAAGGGGTTTAGGGTCTCTTGGTACTTGGGAAAAGACAGGATGACAACAATATCACCCTGTCAGTGAAGAAAAGCTGAGTGAGATCAGAGCCACGGAAAGCACAAAGGAGTGAGGCAATTTGATGGTCTCAGATTCATGGACACGTGCTGTTTCCTGCAGTGACTGTATTCTTGAAGCAATTGGTCAAAAAACTTCCAAAAACGAGAAACTGTTGGTTGATTAAGTTATCAACCCAGAAGAGATTCAAAATGTTACCTTTGAAAATCTTGATCACGGTGTATTCACAGTCTATCTCCTTGGAGGATTTAAGGTATCAAACCTGAAAACCTCAACCAGGAACAATTAATTAGTAAGTTAGATAGAAAGAATTTAAAAGAGCCAACAAAATTACTAACAAGTGGTTTGGACGTGCTTTGGTAAAAATGCATGGCTGGCTGAAGATTTTGAAGAAAGTGAGATTGAAGAACAGCATAGTTAAGCACCAGAGTAAAGAGGAATATTAGAAACAAGAAGGCACGCTTCAAAACATGCAGTTTGCACACAATGGAGAAAGCCATTAAAGAGTTAAATTAAGGCATGTCAAAAGTAAAACCAGAGTAAGAAAGGACAAATGTGACTTTGAGAAAGATCTTTCTAAAGTAGTAAAAACTAACAATAAGAATCTATTTCTAAAACATCAGAAGCAGAAAGCCTGCCAGAGAGCCTTTAGGGCTGATAGATAATCACAGCCTAATAGGAACACTTGCAGAAGTACAGTTAGGTTAAAAAAACTACTTCTCTGTGACTCATTATTGAGAAACTTACAGAGGATTTTTTTTTTCAGCAGAATGAGTTGGAACAACTGTCTCAAACTGAAAAGTCAGGAGAAAAGTTCTTAAAATAGATCACTAAAACAATAACAAATTGGCTGGAGCAGGTGACATTTGTCCAGGAGTCCTAAGGAAATTAATATATGAAATTCTCAAAGTACTGGTGCAATTTACAGTCTGAACATCTGTCAGTACCATAACAAGGGAAGATGGCAAACATGACGCTGCTTTTCACAGTAGGCATATGAGCAGTTTAGGAAACTGCAAATCAGGAAGTCTGACTTGATTACTGGGCAACTTAGCAGGAAGCAATTTGGGATCCCAGTTGCATATATGTATAGGGTTAATCCGGGATGTCAGTCTTGGTGCCTTCAGCATAGAGATGAAATGCAGAGCAGATCTGTTCAGATTCTTTGAAAGAGTAAATAAGCTGAAAACTGTGGTGCTCAGTAAAGGCACATGAAGAAAATGGAATTTCAGGAGTTATCAGGAAAGGAATAGAGAAAAAATACAAACAAAATACACAAATACAAACACAATATTATGCCATGGTTCAGCATCTCAGCCCACCTGTGTTGTGCACACCTTTAGTTCCTACTAAAGGAATCGTGTGGCAGACCAGGAAAAGAAGAGAGAAAAGCAAGAAGGATGGTCAGCAGTGTGGAGTGAACTTCTGGAAGAAAAGAGAGAAAATGGACTGTGCTTCTTCAGTTTGGGAAAGAAATGACTGATGGAAGATGTGCTAGAGTCTTCAAACCATGGCTGGAATACAAAGGTTAATACGGGCCCATTAGTTGTTATTTCTCCTGACACAAGACCCAGGGGATGCCAAAGCAAACTCCCAGGCAGCAGCTACAAAGCAAACAAAAGGAAGAACTCCTCCCTCATGGGATTTATCGTAAATTAATTGCCATCCAACGTTCTGGAAGGAAGAAGCCTCCAACTATAAATACGTTCAACAAACAATTTGACAAATTAATAAGAGAAAAAGCCAGTTCACCCAGGGTTATTAAACCCATGGATACAGACTTTAGTCATGAGGGTCCATGGGAGTACAGTAAAGACTGCTGGGGTGCAGAAATTTGAAATAGAAATGCTAAGACTGCATGAATGAACAATGAAGAGGTATATCTGAGCCTGGAAGCAGCAGAAAGAAAAACAGAAAAAGGAAGATAAGAATTGTAGGCACTGGTGGCACCCAAATTAGCATATGCTCAAATTCTTGGCACATCTATGTGCAGCTTTCCAGGATTTCCTCAGGAAATCATCTAGTCCAGCCCCCTGTTCTAAACAGGGCTGAGTTTTGAATGCCTCCAAGGATGAAGACTCCACAACCTCTCTGTGTGCACCATTCCAGTGTTCAGTGTTTGATCACCAGCACAGGACAAGAGTGTTTCCTTATGTTTAAATGGATTTTCCTGTGTTTCAACTTGTGCCCATTGCTTCTTGACCTCACTGGGCACTACAGAGAAGAGTCTGGTTCCACCTTTTTTACTTCCCCACACATGCACATTGGTAAGAGCCCCTGACCCTTCTCCAGGCTGAACAGTTCCAGCTCCCTCAGCCTCTCATCATATGTCACGTGCCACAGTTAGCTTTGTGGCACTAATGGCCTCTCCTCTGACCACGTTTCAGACTAAGTTTTGCTGTCATGTTCCTGCAATGGCACTACAGTACATATCACAGGTGAACTATCTCTGGATTTGCCTTATTCAGAACACAAGTCTTTGGCTGGATCCAGTACAGCTGGTTTTAGGTGTCTTCACTGCCCTGCCTGTTTTCCTTCCCTGCTGTCATGCACATGGTCCCTCTCCCAATCAAATGGGCATCACCAGTACAACGCACCCAAGTGTTCTGGAGCTTCCCACTTCCCAAAGTGCAAATATAGTTGAATACAGTATGAACAAAATTACAAGGAAAAGGTTTACAGACCTTTTTCTGCAATGGCTCTGAAAAGCCGGTGCTGCTTCCCAAAACACAATGCTGCATTCCAACAGTGGAAACTAGGGGAGCTCAGCTGACAAAAGCAGAAAAGTCTAGTTGTGTTATATTTATTGCAGCCCACACAGGAGCAGCAAATAAAAGACACAGCAAAGTAACGGGGAACTATAACAGAACTTCAGGTTCCAGTGACATAGCTGGGAAATTGGTTCCCTGTTTTTATACGTGCCTCTTTTTACACAACTTACATTTAGATAGCAAGGGTTTCTCAAAACACTTTACAATTTTATAAGGACCCATTGAGGTAAGAATACAAACTAAATTATTTGCCACATCATGAAATGAACTTTTTTACACTCGGACAATAGGGAGTTTTAAATTCACACTGCACTTCAAACATGAGTTATTTAAACTGGGAAAATCTTTTTAAACTTCAGACAAAAAAAGTGAGATTCATTATACATTGTGCAAAAGCTACCAACTCATATGCATGACATCAAGTCATATATTACAGACATGAAGCTTTTCACATTTTACCGAATGTCATAAGGTTTGCAGTTCCCACATTGTGTTTCAGTATTTCTGCCAAAATTGCCAACAAAGAACGTGTCTTTAACTTCTCTGACCCTATTGTGTCAAAAACATCTCTCATGCACCCCATACTGTATCTTTTAGACCTACTTAGTGTTCATTTCTGAAATTTCAGAAATGCTCAATAGGAAAACCTCAGAACACACAATACAGCTTCTTTACATCTGGAACCATACATCAAAAATCATGGCTATGAAAAAATGTCCTACAATTTTTTCCTTACAAATTTAATGAAAGAACTACTAGTATTTCCACCAAAATAAGCTGGATATTGTAAATGCCTAAAAAAAGAAGTAACTGAGCTGGTAAAAAAGAAATTACTTTTGCCATCTGACACTTTAGCAAGCCTTAAATATCTACCAAGAAGAAAAGGCAGAGCTCATTAATTCTATCATCAAAATTGAAACTTCATATTGATTAGTATATCATTCACTGCATAAAATTGCTTTCTATTTAGATTCTGATTTAGAGCTTCCCTTAGATGTTATTCTCCTTAGTCATTAGGCATAACTAAAAATAAATTATTATTCCAAAGTAAGCATGTAAAAGGCCACTAATTCTTACCTGTATCTCAGCTCAGCAAAATCAAATATCAAAAAAGCGTCTTCCCCTCCTATTAATTAGTGCTGTGTATTCCTATTCCTATTTTCTCTTACCAACCTTATAGATGTTTGAAGAAGAGCTCTGCTGATGATCCAGAAAAGATGCTGGATTTCCTTTAGGCACAGCCTTCCACTGTGAACCTCCAAAAATGCCATCTACTCCATAAAAGTATTTACCAAAACAAAAGCTCCTTTGAGAAGGTAAATGCTTTCCTTTAACTCACAGAAGAGCTGTGAATTGAGCCACAGGGTCAGAAGAATCCCTTTCATGGTTGAATTTAAAAATAAAGAGGATGATGAAGGCACATTGCTTGCAAAAGTTAGCATTGTGGAAATAGTTCTCTTTTATTATTGAGAACCACCTATCAGTGACAAGAGATGCCCAGAAGAATAAAGGATCTGACATAGAAGCTGGCACCTGTGTTTGAAATGCAAGAAGGTTGTCACTCAGTAAACTTTAACCAGTGACAGATAGCAAATGGCTGGGATTTACACTTTGGCCAAAGATTGTCAGTCCTAAGAGCAAGACTTGGGAATGCCGAAAGTGGCTTCCTAGGGTGTACAAAGACTGGCAAGCAGATGATGCCCCCACAGTCTGTGTGTACTGAACTCTCTTGCCCAGAACACCATCCCACTGTATCTGACTTCCTGCTTTGCCTCTGTGGCACAGCACCCTGTTGGGGAGGTAGGGTCACTCTCCATCAGCAGCACCTACTGTATTCTAGCCTGTTTCAAAACCAGTATGTACACAAATATTGAATTTATGCACTATCAAAATAATACTATACACTTTAACTTGTTGTAGCTCAAAAGCAAACCCTTGGCTGGTTCTGTGCACAGCTCGTGGGCATCAAGCAGTGAGGCCATTTAATCACTGACATCAAATCAAATTCACACAAATTTTCAAATGCAACATATTTACACAACCTGTGTTTTAATTCCTGTTTACATAAGAGCAGTAGCACTTAAGCTCACTCATTAACAGAAAGAACTCAAACAAGGCACAAGGACAAATTTCCCACAAAGCTTTCCTTTTTCCTTTCTCAGATCACAGTTGCAGTTATATAAAGAGTGAAATTCATTCTAGAGTCTGTTTCCATGATAAATATTTGGGCATCCAGGTTTTATTGTCTTGACTGACTCCTTGATGCCCCCAGGAGCATCCTTTTTGCAGTTTTTCATCAAAACAGTTGAAGACAACAGCTTGCTAATGCATGGAAAATATCAGACAGATGAACTTAACGCTTTGAGAAAGAGATTGGTTTCTGTACAAAGAATTCCTTAACTCCTTAGTAAGGAATAAACCTCCTGTGCTAGATGGCTTTCTAGTATACAAATAAGCTTACTCTATTTACCAATGTCCTTCACACCACCAACCAAAGCTGAACCAACCATTCCTTGGTAGTTAACATGTCTGTGATTCTTCCATTATTTCCAGAAGTTTGGTTCAAGACTTATCATGAGCATGCGATTACAGAGAGTGTACCAATACTCAAGCTTATTTTTTGTTTGTTTTTTTTAAGTAGGATTATAAAATTATTATTATTAATAAGCCTACAACAAAAGTTAAAGAAAGACAGTTTTGGATGTCCAAAATACACAGTATTGTGTAACCTTACAAATTTAACACAGAAATCAAGACTACTTTGCCCTCCATTAGAAGTCTCTCTGTGCTAAGGTCTAAGACCATGTGCTGAGGTTTGGTGATACACCAGGTTTCTTAAAAAAAAAAAAGAAGAACAAAATCTGCCCGGCATTAAAAAGAAGAGGGATCATCACTGAATCAGCCCCATGTATTTTCCATGCAAATGAAGATGATGTTGCAAATTACTATGAACATCAGCAGGCAAAGAGAAGAAAAGCAGGATTCATCTGATACAGGACAGAAGCAGGATTCCTGGCATTCAAAGAGATGTAAGGTTTACTCACTATCTATATTACTTTTCCTATTTCTATCTTATGATTATCTTTTTAGACACGTCATTCTTACTGAGATCCAGAAAGAACCAGGTGCCCCTCTGGAGCAGAACACCTTCCAAGACAATAGATATGGCCAGAGAAACTGCTGATGCAGCTGAACTCTGCTGTGTTGGAAATCACCATGCATCTACCAGAACTGGAATGAAATTGTTTCCACAGTTCATTCTTTTGGTTAAAACATAGAACCCAGTCATCTTCCCTCTCAGGGCAGGTATGATCTACATATATATATATATATACACATATGAATAGTAACACATAAGTCAGGAAACTCAGCTTTCCTATCAATTGTATTATAATGTCTGAACAATTTTTCCACTAGCTTTGAAAAGAAAGAATTACCTATATGTTAGCAGATTATGGATTGTGAATATATTTTTATCCATGATGACTATGGCTTAAAGAAAGAAAAATGCAAGCCAAGCTTCATTCCTGACTCTGCTACAAACAGCCACAGTAGGTAAGACCAAAAGCTCATCCCAGTACCTCCTCATACCCTTAAATATAGCTAGTAGAGATACTTAACAGGAGAGTTCAAAACACAGGCAAGCACATAGCAAAGCTTTGTCCAATTTACTACATTCTGGTGAAGTTTAGTGATTACCCAGTCTACTCTTGTATTTTTTTCTGCTGCAATAAAACCTAGTTTCTTAGAGAGTCTTTGCCAAACACACCTTGGAAAATGCTTTTTCTGAAATTGGAGTTCAAATTGTTTAACCTTTGTACTCGTTCACCTAGATGGAGAGATAAGATTAAAATGTCTTTCTCTGTGAAGCACCTTTGAGAAATTCCAGGCCAAGTCTCCATATAAATGTACAGTATTAGATTATTAGTATAATTTTTGATACGGCTTCTGTCTTTCATTTTATCCTGAAGTCAGTAAGCACAGTACTTCTCATGTTCCATTGTGTGGTTTGCTTTGTCAGGCAAAACCTGATATCTGCTTCCCTACTAATATCATCACACTGTCTGAATGTATTTTAAGAGCTTATGATACTTGGCAATGAGTGGGTTTGCTTTTGTTATTGTTGGGTCAGAAAGCAGTGCATTTAATTTAAACGTTAGATGGGATTTATCTGATCAAGAAATCATGCAATAGTAGAAAGGGGTATATTTCCTTTAAAAACAGGGACCCCTTGATATCTTTTCAATGCCAAAGGTTTTCATCTGTTTGAATGACAGCCACATACTCCCATTACACTGACTGTAAACCAATAACGAGAGCAGAAAAGCTGGACAAGGATGCAAAAGCAGATCTTTTTGGCAGCTGTATGTAATACATTTGAACTTGTGAATGAAAGATGGTGACATGCCTTCAGCAACCCAAAAGCCCTTTATCAGGCAAAAATATCCTTGAAACATATTTGCAGAACAGTGTTAAAACAATTAAAAATAACTGATGCATTTTTACTGGAACGTCCAAATAGGAATTTAAGCCTTTCCTTGTCAATGATACTGATTAATGGAGCATGTCCATGGGGAGTCAGCAGCTGTACTCGGTAGCCTCAGCATCTCAGCCCAAAGCAGCATTTCCAAGCTGGATCATCCAGCACCGTCACCCAGACACCAGCACAGCTTCCCCCACCCACTGCATGTCGCCGAGCCCAGGCTGGAGCAGATGGCATGGGCTGGGGCTACAGGCCACTGCTCCTGGATCAGCATTGCTCCTGTGCTTCCAAAACCAGGGCCCCACCTCTCCTTTGCATCTGATTAAATCTGATGTTTCCGCTCAGTAAAAGGGAGAACATATGCAGGAACTTCACCAGAAGTTTGAACCTTGCAATAATTTTATTAGTGGTGACAGCAGCATCTGAGGTTTCCAGAACATACACCCCAACATAGTCATGTGTTGAAAAGACACCATCCTTCAATTAAAGCTTTTATGTTTAACGCTCACCTTTACAATTGCACCATGTCTGACACAGGTACCTGGGCACGGCTTGCTCTTTTGGAAGAAACATTTTAAGTATGTATTTCTGTCTTTCATGTTTTTCTTTCCTCCCATTTGGGTAGTGGCATATGTTGACTCTTCTAAGCTTTAGCAGCAATGTTATATGTATCAAGATTCTATCTGGACAAGATAGGAACAGAAATATTATACACAGCTACATAAGAAAACACAGATTATTGTGTGAGCCCCCGAAGGCCTACTTTGTCTGTACAACAGTTTGTTTTACTTTTCATAGGATTTATTTTGGCTGTAGCCAGATTGATGGTGATTATATTTGAAATCCCTCCCACAAATCTGTCACATAAACCCGTCATTAATTTAGGATCTTTAAAGTTATTTGGATAATGAATGCATTTTCTTATTCATTAGCAGATACCAGTCATTGCTATAAGATCAGCAAACAATGAAACATTCCTTGTGTTAACAGCCCTTGGGTGCCAGGGTTTGCTACTGCTTTAAATGCATTCATACTCATTAGAAACCTACGCAGATTTGAGAAAAAGAAAAAAAAATTTAAAAACCACCAATCGAAAAAAACACCTGAAGTAGTATCAGATGTCTTATTAGCCTAAACTATGCAACCTGAGCAATGGCCAAATTTGCAGGTTCTCCTTTTGCCAAATAACAACAAAAGCCAACAAAACCCCCACCCTTAAAGAGATTTTTGAGGTTTGATACAAAGTAAATCCTGAGCTTCATCGGCATTTCTGCTGATAATACTGGTAGATTTGATATCTTCCAGCAAAATTGGAAAAAAAAAAAAAGCAGAAAGAAAAAGCAATCTTGAGCTGCTGCAGTGAAGGGGGCAGGAAGTGCCCACTGCAGGGTCTGTGGTCCACACAGCTTTTATTTCATGGAGGCACACAGACAGCCTATTCCCTGGTGACAGCTCTCTGCGCTTTCCAATCCTGCACAGGATTTCCTTCTGTCTGAAAGTGTAAGAGGCGCTCCAGTAAACACTCTGCATATGTGTTCCAGCTGCTGCGCTCCTTCTGCCAGCGCAGCCCAGTGACAAGAAAAGTATTATTTCCTACTAAAACCTTCTAATCACCAGACCATGCCATTTTCATCTGGCTGTTGCAGGCATCGAGAGCTTGCATTGCTTTTGGTAACTTAATCATGATTAAGAAATTAGCTTTTGCATCCCAGCACAGTAACCTCCACCTCAGGATTCTGCAAGCTGAACTTGTGAGCAGGCTGGGCTGTGCTGAGGGCTCAGTTTCCAGGAAAGCTTGCATTGATTAATATAGGCTCTAGAACCTATATTCTTGAAAGTTTTGATACATATGCAAATGCATGTAAATACACACATCCATATACACTATATATTCATATTCACATTGTATATAACACATACACATATGTTTAAAAAAAATTACCATCTGTACAATTTGCTGATGTCCCTATTTATTCTGGCAGGGTCTTGCCTTTACAGGAAGAGGGTTTTTTTGTTGCAAAGCCTTGCACAGCTTTGCCATTCCTTTCCAGAACAACTGCATGGAACACGATGGAGAGAAACTTTCTCAACCTGCAGTAAAGAAAATAAGAACAAGCTTAAGGCATATCCTATTACTAGCATAACAATGACTTTTTTCAAAACGGGACTATCCTGTCCCTGGGGACATTTTAGCAGATTTCTTTTTAACCCTTTCTTTAGAGGAATTGTGGCAATTTTTAAAAGACTAATTCTTCCAGTATTGTTCGAAGAATACATTTTGTTTAGTACCAATACATTTTTCCTTTTTAGGGTACCGCTGACAACAGCTCTGCTATGCTGCAGTTCCATAAATCTTCTGGAAAAAACAAAATAAAATACAAGTCCAGTTCTCCTCAATTTTCATTTTCAGGTTTACAATTTTTATCCCTCTTCTTTAATGAAACAAAATCCCCACAGCCCCCCCCCGAACCCACAACAGGAAGTTTTTAATTGTTTAACCCATGTGTTCTCAAACAGGATTGACAGGAGAACCCTGATTGTTCAAATGGAAATTGGAGAGTGGTAATTACACACTCAAAACTGACTTCAAATAAAGCACAGAGCTTTTCCTATACAGCACAAAATATGCAAACCTAAGTTCAAACAAGGGCCAATTCAGCAAAATACTCTTTTCTATAAAACTTACAGCAATTTTGGGATGAAGAATATATTTTAACTCTCATATTTACATTTTGATGATTATTTTAATGTATTAATATACATAAAGAAGGCCAAGGAAAAGCAAACATTTCCAGACCTGTAAATATGATGAACGTATTACTAACATTTACGTTGGCACCAGATTTCTCCACTTAGTGACACATTAACACAAAGCTTTGCATTTAAAAAATTCACACAATTATGTTTTTTTTTAAAATTATGTCTTTCCATAACCCATTTCATATGAAAATACCCATGTTTTATGCCCTTCCTTTAAAACCAATCAAAATATTTTACTAGGTTGATGAAGTAGCTTGGCAATTTGGCATCTACGTCTGCATGGCCATTGAGGACCACAGTTCAATTCCCAGCTCTACGAGCTGAAACAGATGTGGAAACCACACCACTGATCTTCACATGCTGTAGGAAGGAACTCTCTCCTTCGGAAGAACTGCATTCCTTGAGAGCAGAGTGCCAGGGGAGGGTACCAAAATGAGCTATTTGTGAATCCCCAATAATGGGATTTATGGAAGACTTGCCTGCTGTGGACAAGCACTGTATCACCACATGCCATCAGCATTTTTATCCATCTGTACTGCAGGGATGAACTTATCCACATTAATATCCATATGATCTATGCTCTAAGTAGAGAAGACAAATATTTAAAGAGTAAAAAGCAAAACCACAAAGAAGTCCTTGCAATATTTTGCTTCTTATAAAAAACTCCTTTGAGGTGTCTTTAATGAGGAAACTTGACACAAACAAGCCTTTTTGAGTGTCTGTCAGTGATGTTATAACCACATTAACATTCACACCTAGTGCATTCACCAGTTTCTCTGTTCCTCTTAATATTGTTCATAAATTCCTTTTTGGTAACTTTCTCCAGACAGTGCATATCAAAGGGATTATTGCACTTAATGGGTGATTAAAACCACTCGCCCTTCAGCCTCATGCCTGCAATGCCACCTTAGGCATACAATAATAACCCTGAAATGACAAGCTGTCATGTCTCATTGCCTAATTATATTGTCATGAAGGTGCCCTCCTCAGGAACCTTCTTAGAAAATCCAAAAGAAACAGACTCCAGCAGTAGTTTTCTTTTCTTCAAAGGTTTTTACAATTATTATTATTATTCCTTAAAAACTTAAAGCAAACACAAATAGTCTTAAACAAGCAAATCCATAGAGCTGCAAGTCCAAAGAGTCCCAGTCCTCAAGGCTGATGTGAAATATCTTGCAAGAGATGGAAATCCTGTCCTGGCAGGGATCCACTATGGCAAAGAGCAGCTCAGTGGTTATTACAGCCTGTAATACCTATTGTTCAGCAGTAATTCTCAAGGGAATTAATTTCAGTTCAAATGAAATGTGCAGGGACTTTCCACACACCTTGGGTTGCTGGCTCCCAGATTGCCTCGGGAGGGACAGTGGGGGCCTCTGGGGCACAGCCTGCAAGTTTCTTGGTGGCCAGAGTTGTAAGTAATGCAGTGATCATCTTGTTTCACCAAGCTTGGTTCGAGTCCAATGTGACTTTTTTAACACTGCATGGGCAGCCCCAGATGTTCCCTGAAAATGCAGAAGACCCACACCTTTTCCTTTGTGTGGAAACACTATGAAAGGGACTTAGTAATATTTAAATTCTCCCCCAAATTGGCTGTGTACAAGTCAGTGGTAACTCTTTTTTGTTATGTTTTTCCCCAGGAGCAGATGATGTTGAAGCCATTCCTAGTCGCACTATTCACGGATGTTACCATGGGGAGAAATTATGCCTATAGAGCTTAACACAGATTTCTAGCAATCCCCACAGCCCTCCTTCTTTGCCATCCAAGGGGCATGACGGAAGGCAGGCCATGTGAGGCAGTCTCCTCCCATGCGTGGAGCTAGGTCTGAGAATTATTTCCTCCTTTTTGCACTTTTTTGTACATTTATAGTCAGGCATGTGCAGAACTGTAGCTCATTTTCAATAAATATGACCAAGACCAGTTCCATTAAAAAAATTGCTACAGGCAACAGCGTAAGGGAGGAAACCACTCTGCAATGCATTAATCATGAAATTATAAGAGTTTGACAGCTGTTCATGATAAAACATTGAAGAGTTTTACAGAGCTGTGATTTGATAGCTTGGTATTATGACAAGCTAGTCCTGTCTGTTCGTGTTTCAGTGATTAGCTCCCCTCACTCTGCCTAGCTTTGTGCAGCGAGAGCAGTTTCAGTCGTGGAAACTTTGCCTTTCTGTTACTTAGTTGGAGCAGCTATGATGTGTCTGAGTCTGTCATGACAGTATCAGCAAGAGACAAATCTGGGAATGCAGCTTAGGCTAGATAAGCCTCAGGAACACTGCAAAAGAACACAGGCCCACAGATCTACTCCCCTAATCAATTTTTACTTGCACATTGGTAACAATGAAATTCATGCACATCCTGGACCAAGCATTCCTCACTGTCATGGCACAACGCACGTTGCTTTTACATGGTGCTACCTGCACCTCCAGCTCTGATGTCAAACCAACCACATTTACAGCAACTATTAAGCTGCTAATGCAAAGTACATGACATACATACAAGCAAGCAATATTATGCTAAAAAAGACCTATCAGAGTTTCAAGTAATGTCTTGCAGTCCAGCATTTTGAAGTGCATAGCTGACTTTCAGAATAACTGAAATTTTCATCTGGAAAAAAAATGATCCTGTTCCTTGTAATTTCCGTATGTGGAGTCAATCCAGTCCATTACAATTCAATTCACTGACTCCAACAGTAAAGAAAACAACCGTTAGCTAGCAACCTATAGAGATTTCCTTTCTTCTCATGGTCCAGAGCCTTTAATCTCTTAGCAAGCACAAGTGGCTGCTGAAGTGCATTTGTTCGGGGCTCAGTTTAAAATACGAATTAACGGAGTTGTAATACTGCTGTAAAGGAAGATGTTTAACATTATCCCTAAACGTTACAGCTCGTCTACAGTAGATTAAATCCATTGAAAACCCAGCTACACGTATTTATTCTACTTGGGTGTCTAGTAAGGTGTCCTTATTAGAACAATAATCACAAGACCATTGAGTTATAACTACTACATAGCAACTACTGTAATTAGAAAATCTCCTTACATAGTACAGAGCAGTAACAGTTAATGGAGGTATTTTTTTAAAAAGGCAAGCATTACCTCAAGAGGGAATATAGTTCTTCTTTTAGAAAAATGACTTTTAAATAACATCCTAAAAGGCTAGCAGGTCATTAGTCATTTTCAGTAACGACAACAGGTAATTTATTGTCATGCACATGCCACACACTTAACAAAGGGGTCAGCTCTAGGTGTGTTAGCAGCAGGAGTTCTCAAAATAGATGTGCAAGAAACAGTCACACTAATCTAAAAATTAGGTCAGATTTTCTATAGTTTACTTGGAATCAATTTATTCCCTGATAGAAATACTAAAACTTACAATGAAAAATATCCAATCAGGTTACATTCTTGAAAGCTGCTAATAATTGTGAGCATTCAACTGGTAATGCATTAATATAGTCAGATTATTAAATTAGGCCTCAGATTCTCCAAAAACAACAACAACAACAAAAAAGGCTATTTAAGCCTCAGGTAATTTCCACAAAGGCAAAACACTGTAAAAGTGACTGTTTCAGATAATGTACCTGTTAGTTCATGTGCTGATATGTTGTAAGTCCACAGACAGGTATGTGAGTGGTGACATCCATGTAGTCATCAACCCTCAGCAGATTCCAGCACCATCTGCATCTGAGCACTATTACAGACTGTCTGCAGGTTTCCTGGATGCTGGGAAAGAAGTCTCTCTTAACGACATTATTTCACAGAAAACATAAAAAACATAAAATGTGGTCTTTTTTTTTTTTGTTTTAAAGAACAACTATTACATGATAGTTCTATATCCACCGATACTGAATCACCTTTTAGCTCAGACTAGTGCATAAAGTGTCTGAAAATCCATCCATCTGAAGAAGAAGGCCTAGAGTTTTCATTATTATCAGGAATACTATCAGTGGAACAAATCTGGATGCTACCTGGTGGAAGTCTGTTGCCAGGGTTCCCCCAAGCTCTCCCTCACCATGCAAACACCACCTGGGATGCGTAAGAAGCTGAGACTTGCTGCCTTCATAACTTCACTGGCTTGGTGACATGTTATGAATAGGAGAAATATTAGGAATGATTTTAAGCATTCCTTCCCTGACGCTCCAAATCCCTTGTTTACTTTATTGCCTGAGAGCTGTCAGATTGGCCCCTGAGCTGACAAGTCTCGAAGTTGAGTGAAGCTGTCAAACAATGATTTGCAGTAGGCAGCCACCTCCGAAGGGTTTCAGTACACAGGAATTCGAAGAGAAACAGCGATAACCTTTCAAACTTCCCTAGCTTTCTGCTGTTTGACATGCACAGAGTTTGAAGCAATGCCATTTAACACAAAACCATCAAACTTAAGGTAATTACTCAGCTGCACGGGAAGAGGTAGGAAAATACTTTGCTTTTCTTAAACAAGATTCCAGGTGGTGCTGATCTTGAACCTCAGAAAGCTTTATCAAAAATTACCAGCCTGGAAAAATACAGCCATAGGAAAGCTGCTATTGCAAAACCAACATGGCTACCAAAATCAGTCCAAATGATTAAATTCAAATCCAAGGATGAACAAATGCAAAAGTTTGCATTTGTTTGGGTCTGGAATTTTGATGAAGTTTAAGCTCTCTCTCTTTCAGAGCTAGGGAACAGCGACAGTTTTTACAATTTCTATTTTCCCAGAAAAAAGTTTACACTTTCATTTGGGAATTTCCGCAATTTGTCACCCAGGACGGGTCCTTTGGGTTCTTCCCTGGAAACTGCGCAGACTATTTCAGTACTGAACTCTGTTCTTTAAACAGCGACTTTAAGAGCACCCTGAAGTTCAATGAGTATTTCAGAAAAGTGCATACACTTTTCAATAATAAATCCATCATTAAACTTCTTGGCCTCGTGGCCTGCATCTCTTAACACCTTGTGCCATTTGCACGCGTTCTGAAAGGCTATGGAAGGATGCTGTTGGCTGATGGGGCTGCACTAGCAGCTCCAGATTTAAGGAAAAACAGAAACCTTTTTTTTTAGTAAGATGATCAACTTGATATATAAGCACTGAATGAGCATCAAAAGAAAGTCATTTTGCAGTGGAGGACATTAGAATGTATGAAAACAAAATATAGTCACTTATTTATATTTAGGCTTACATAAAACTGTGTTATGTGAATATGGAATGAGTATATATGACTGCCTGATACTTTAGAAAGATGGAAGTATTTTCTAGTTTTTTAGATTGCTGCATCTTTCTTTTTGGATTTAATAGTTAATACGATATACTCATGATTTATAGTTTCTGTAGAAATTTCACAAAAAACAACTCTATAGGTAATTCCTCTTTTATTAAATTAATTAAATTGTCAATCAAACCTTTTCCTGACTTCCTCCCTCAAGCCACAGGAAAAAGAGCAAAATTCCCTGTTTCATTATTCTCTTTTAAATCGGTCCAGTAGAAGGAAATGAAGTTTTCAAAGGGATTGCATGGAGGCTACAGAGTGGGGACTGGCGGGGGCCGTTCACTCTCCAGCACTGATATCCTCTGTGGCCTTTGGCAAGGCACTGAGCCACTTTCCAGCTCAGTTTCCCTGGAAGGACAAAAGGGATTTATGTTGCGTTAGACATGTCAGCTATGTGAGTCTTGTTCTTTTATTTGCTGCAGTATTTATATGAGTCCTGCTCACTTTGAAAGAGGTTTCTGGCAACACTTGGTACTACAGAATCGCCAATACCAAACCCTAACCCTTCACAGGAGGAAACTGCTCCTCCGATTAAACCTGGTCCAAGAAGCATGCACTGTGTGAGAGCTGAGCAGTGACCTTAGTAGGAGGAAAAGGTGCAAGGAAAAGTGGCAAAAGCTACAATTCAGTCAGGTCAGCCAGAAAGAGACTGCAAACTACTCCAGGATTACACTGAGACAAGAATGCAGAGCACACACTACTCTCCTGACTCGCAAAAAGAAAAAAAATAGCAAAAGGCAGCCAAACAAAGCAAAGCACCTGCAGCATGAATTTCTGGGCTTTGGCATGAGAATTAGATCATGTTGCTTATAGGACAATAATTAGGAAGGGAGTTTCTAGGGTCATAATTAAAGAGTTAAGGGCTTACCAAGCCCTGAGTTGCAGATGTATTACGTGCCATAAAAGGTGTCAAGAAAAGTTCAGGAGAGTTGTGAAGAAATCCTGCCAAAACTCATGCCCAAACGCATTTAATAACAAAATATGTGTACATGACAAGCATGTCTGACAGTTCCGTCTTCTAGACACTACATGGTGTTTTGAAGAAACACAAGATGTTGATGGATTTGCTTTTTACATTTAATAGTGCAAACTAAAAGAAAAAGGAAGATAAACATTGTATAACGTAATTAATGCATTAGTGTATCTTCTTCCTCATAAACCTTGGCAGCAAATGCTTTTACTTTTGACAAAGAGCTATTTTGATCGTGTTGCAAGGAGTCCTGCTTGCTTGGTGGAAAGTAATAATATTCATTTCAGTTCTGGATACTTTCCTGCCCTCTCCTCCAGCTTCATATTTGCTACTTGTCGAGACAAGTGATGTACTTTCAGTCCACAGGCTATAGCTGAGTTTGCTGAAACTATCACACGGTTTATGCACTTCATCCCAAATGATTAGTGGTGATGATGAAGCAGAGGGAACCCATGCCTGCCAAGGCTTTGAACCCACTCAGGAACTCCCTGAGATTTGTCTGGGGGTGTGAACACTGAGATCCTCCATTTTTGTGGAGGCTGGATGGAGGATTAGGGACTAGCAAAGCAAGGCAGGCAGATCCCACACTGGCAGATGGGAGGCTGCCTTCTGCTTTGCATCTCCCTGAGGGTGTCTTGTGATAAAAGCTTCTCCTTCTTGCTGTAGGAGTTAACATTTTAAGTCCTGATTCGGAGTCTTTAGGCACGTGCTCAACTTTTTGTTCCTGTCTGCAGTCCCAGGGAAGTCAGCAAGACTGCTTGAAATATGTACAGCCTGTATATCTTTGCAGGACCAGGGCCCAGTACAAACAAGCCCGTGCCATTTAATTTCATATTATATGCAGTCCCAGAGCTTAATATCATAGGGCACATACCATATACAGAATGCAGTTTTGCATTCCCAACAGCAGTAATTAATTAGAAGCCAGTAAAGCTACATGTGTGATTTAGGAATGGTGAATGCAGCCCTGGGAAAAGGTTAACATCAAGAGCACCCTTTGGAGGCTAACAGGATGGAGTTGCAAGCATATTTTCTCAAGAAAAGCAATTAAAAATGACATGATGTTAGAATAAGTCAGTCCAGAAAGAATAACAGAACATTCACCTGCAAGTAATCTCAGGAGACTGGTCAATGCTTGGAGAAAAAAAGCAGCCTCACAAATTGCCCAGTGTTTAACTTGAAGTCCATTTGTTAATTTTGTAAACACTGCTGCTTCCGTTTTGCACTGACACACTATTGACAGTGGGACTCGGATCCCGCCAGGAAGGAAGTATCAGGTTTCAGGCAGCTTTGGGACGCTTCTCAAGTCTATCTTCACCTGAAGGGCTTTGGCAATAGTTACTGACAGAATGGTGTGATTCAGGCTCCATGTGAATGAAAACTGCCTTACATTTCAGGTCCGTGTTCGGGATCGCGGTGCAGTTGGTGCCTACAGCCAGCTCAGGCAAGGCTGCACTTCCTTCTACCAGCTTTTACCCAAGGGATTTCGTTTGCCCCGCACCAGCCATCCTGCAGCACCAGCTGGCAGCAGATGCCGGCTTTGTGGCCACATTTGCCCTGGTGTGGATTCAGCCAGGTGGGCTGGGAGACCTTCATGTGTAACTAGGTCTGGCTTCTTCAGCCCAGCCATCCCGCACACTGCCCTGTCCTGCTGCCAGCCCTCCCAATTGGTTTCTCAGTATGATTTCACTCATTGCCTGACCCAGTTGGTACAACTGTGTCCTTAATTACATGGATGCTACTCTGGATGTAGGGTGCTCATCACACATTCCTTGTTTTGAGTGAAATGCTTTCAAACAGAAGGCTCAGTGCCATGATTTTTGAACATCTTTCCTGTTGGAGGATTAGATGCAGATTGCTCAGGACTTGAGAAATGAAATTCCACATTTATGATACTGGAAACCATAGGCCTATACCACATTAATAATGCAGGCAGGAAGGCACCTTAGGGAACTACTTATTTAGTATACATACTAAATAAAGAAGAAACCGGCTTCTAGACAGTTTCTGGGGCACTGGTCATCCTGATCAGATCATTTCAGATTACACATAGAAACAATTGCACAGGTTTATATGAAATACAGGCTCTTGCTAGCTTTGGTCTACCAGTTTCATATGCTAACTTTGAAAGTTAAAGTATTTTGCTTTAAAATAGTATAGACAGTAATTTGAGAAGTGATCTGAAATCCATCAGCACCCAGCAGGTCCTGACGAGCATCATAAACCAGCTCCTGAAGGTGGCCCATCACTGTGGATGGGGTTGTCCACAACCGAGATGCCCCAGGCAGCTGTGAGTGAGGTGCAGCTTGCCGTGGGTGAAAAGGAGCACCCAAGGAGCACAGGCAGGTCTGGGACATGGCAGAGTTGTACTGCAGCCAGCAGAGCTCCTGCAGTCCCAGCTGGTGGTCTCCAACCACTCTCAGTCAAGTCAAGGCATTGCCGCACTGGTTGCTCAAAGCAAACCTTGTGTCACAGCCACCGACTGCCTTTGTCACCTCCACATAGAGCAAGAAGGACACACCCTTTGAGGACCATCACTAGAGGCTTTTCTATGGGTTCAGCTCAAGAAGGGGAGACTGGTCACTGTTAAGCAGTGCATGAGAACATATCTATGCCATGAAAACCCTTGCAGCCCATTTCTGAAGGTAACTCGAAGGGCTGCATTTTCATTTCAATTCCAAATTTTAAGACACACACCTTTTTCCCTTTTCCTTTTTTTTTTAAAGCCTTCCTGCTTTCTTTATTTATACCTCAGGTACATGTGGTATGAACGACTAATCTTAAACATTTACAGCCCGACGTTGGTTTGTGGTATTTATTTCAACTTATTATATATTATAGTATGTTTTTGATTATATATGACAATCAATTTGCTGGAATTTATAGCTCTCTGACTAATATGCTTTCATGATGTACTTGCCCTTAATTTGTGGATTTTATGGAAAGTTTATTGAGGTTGGATTTCCCGCTTCTCTTTCCACTTGCTCTTTCTTCTTAAATTTCAATTTGTGTAAATGCATGACAGAGAGAGAAACAGAGAATATGAAAGTTTAACAGTCACAAAAAAATGACAGATAGTTTGTCTCACAGAATAAGGTTCCCAGAGCAGTCCCACAGCAGCCTTTCCTGGGCTCAGGGACCATTTGGTGGAGGTCTCCTCTACCTTTGAATTTGGTCCCCCAGGACAAACAAAATCTTTTGAGTATATGCAGGAGCCAAGAGGGGAATTGCACCCAGCATCAGCAGGGAAGAAGAGATCAAGAATTAGGGTAAACCCAGCCTGTCACAGACTGGGAGGACACAGTTAGATTTACCCTTTCTGGTAGAGCACACTCAGCAGTGGCATCCATCCTCCTTTCCCCATGATTTCTCACTATGGCTCGGCTCCTCATCTGTTTGCAAACATCCCTTCTGCCTTTGCCGCATCTGCTGAAATCAGTGAGAGGCATACAGGAACAAAAGAAAGAACCTGGGCTTGCAGTCCAGGCCTGCATTTTTAAGTTCTTCCCAAACACTAAGCATTTTCTAATTTAAACCCCCTCGTTATGGGATTTAGGTAGCTCCCAAGTAGTGTTTGTTTGATTTTTCGGACCAGATAAAAAATGTTTCAGGTTCTCAGCAAACAGGATTTGACACAGTGCTGAAAGGTAAGAAGTCAGGGGAAAGGGGGGTTCAGCTCAGCACCCCAGCTCAGATAACGAATGCACAAAGCACAGTAAACAGGCCACAAGTAGAGGCAGATTGTGGCAAGGAGGAGGTAAGAAACCTACTGTGAACAGAGCAGGGACCTCGATCAGTCCCTCCCCAGGCAGTGATTATGGCAGCAATGACTGAGAAGCGTGTAACAGCCGTGGCATCTGAGTCTGCCCAGACTACCTTCCTGGGCAGGTACCTTCGCGGGGGCTGTCTGGTATGAGATTAAGCTGCACACATCAAAGAAACATCAAGGCAGGTAGAGCTGTGAGCTGTAGGGAGAGGATGACAAGATGACACCTGATACAAGAGGAGATGAGACCTACTGGAGCCTGAGGCTGAGCTCTGATGCCCTGCTGGAGGGTCAGGGAGATGGAGAGAAGCCAGAACAGAGCAGACAAGAGGTATCACCTACTCACCAGTGCAGGGTGTGCTGCATCAGGATAGCTGTGGAGAGCAGACCTTGACTTTGGTCTTCCTTCTCATCTCCCTCACAAGATTGTTGCTTCCTACGGCCTCAGACAATGGGGGAGCTGTACCCAAACTGGCAAAAGCAGAAAAAAAAAAGGAGGAGAAACATTCAGAAAAGGGAAAATGTAGGCACTTAGCAGCCCAAGTTTCATTAAAATTTAATGGGGCTGAAGATTCTTTGTGACTAAAATGCTTAGAACAACCTCACTATAGGTATTTTCTGACCTTAGAGAGCGCCCAAAATCCAAAACAACGTAAAATTTACCAAAGAAAACCAGACTTGCTGTAGATCTAAGAGAAGGAATCACTAGGGTATAAAAATAACTTAAAAGAAAAGAAACACATCTTTTTATAAAACTGTCCATTGATTGTAAAATTAATTTCTACTCAAACCTATTATATCTCTGCAGTTCTTTGCAATGGCACCATCTCTATTAAATATGACTGGGTTTTTCCCAGTCTGTCACTGCTCACCCTCCTCACCCAGACTCCCACTCTTTCAGGGTAATTCTGGTTTAAGATGCTTGTCTTCCCATTAAAACAACAGGAGTCATCTGAGAAGCTCAGATTTGTTATTAGTCTAATTCAAGTTTCATCACCTACTGCCTTTTGAGAGGGAGAAGGGGGCAGCATCCATGTGGGGGAATTTCCAGGGTTGTCCATGTATTGCTAAATGCATTTTGGGCACACAATGTGACAGGGAAGGGGAAAATTATGCAGTCACTGCCTTATCTCATGAACCTTGCTTTTCCTTTTCTGATATCCTCACTGGAAAGATTACGCAAAATTACTAGACTGCACAAGGACTGTAAAATGCTTTACTTTGCTCAGAAGAGGGATTACGTGTATTTTACCTTACGACACTACAGATCTCATGACACCACAAACTGGGTGAATATTTTGGGACATCTGCACTTCTGAGCTCCTGCCTCAAGCTATTCCTCATTATTTACTGCTAACTAATGAGCAGTCAGGTGGCTGATTCTTTTAACAGAGGGCACCGTTTAGACTGCTGTATACCCTCGAGCACCATTTACCATCTCACACTTTGGTCTGGGCTTTTCATTTAAGCAAATATCTCCCTTCCTTGAAACACTGCTGGATATAACAGATAGAGAGGCAGCCATGTACCAAAATAGACATATTTCTAAACATTTCCAGCTGCCTTTAGGGCCCATATAGTATATGAGGTGAGATACTGTGAGGTTTCACCACACAGTAAAGAGCAGCCAAAGGGCATTTTCTAAACTTTTTTTTCCTACTGTCTTCCATTTGATGAAAGACTTGTGGTTAAACCTTTATCTTCTATAAACATTTAAAAGTAGGTTACCTTTTATTTTCACGTCTCACTTTTGTTTCATTAGAAGACAGGTTTTACTGCAGTAATTCAGGTGATTGATACCTTGGATCACCTTCAGAAAATAGATGTTAATGATCTGTATCTGTGTCTGCATTCCAGCGCAGATGTCAGCACAGATGTATTTGCATGCAAGATGCCCACGAAGTGGTGTTTCTTTCCAATGGCATTTTTTCTTTGCTTTTACATAAGGCAGTTCCTATGCACATGGTATGGAAACCCCTAGGAGCAGGATTTTTGTCGGATTGCTCTCACTCTCTTCTCCTCCTCCCACACCTCAGCAAGTACCTCCATGCCATCCAAGTTTACTGATTTTTTTAGGCAGCAGACCATTACTGATTCTGTGGCAAACATATGGATGTGGTTCATCACCAAGAGGGTCCCCAAATTAATTAAAAAAAACCCAAAACAACAAAAAACAAGCTTATTTTCCTCTGCTTCCTTTGAGGGACTTGGCCATCACAGCTGCTATTCCTAAATTCTCTCTGAAAATTCCAGTCACAGCCTCACCACTGAGGAAAAGAGGGAAAACACAGAGACTGCAGTTAGGCAGACATCTCATCTTCTGTCATTTTAAACCGTTATTGCAACTAACTGCATTTCAAACCCCACTGCAAAACAGCTCAAGCTCTGGCTGGTGACTTACAGTCGCCGTGCCATCACCCACTGCGGCTGCACTGCACGTCCAGCAAGGACCATGGGAGAATTTCAAATGTTTACTATTAATAACACTCACCCTGTCTCCCAGGGAAGAAACTATGCAGCAGTTGCTGCCACTGTACTCTGAATATACAGGTTGAACAGGAAGGTGGCACTAATATTTAAGTAATGCCTAAAGTGTTTCCAAAACTCAACACCGAATTAGTTTTCATGTCTAAATGAACATTAATTCTTCAGTGGAGTGATAGTAAACAATTTAATAGGTAAACTTTTAAGAAAACTGATGCTCACACAAGAAAGCTGGAATTATTAAAAGAGCTCAGAAAGCTACAACAACTATTAAATCTCCTTTGTCCTTAACGTTTGGGTTTTTTTTTCCTTAGCAACCAGACTCAAAATTCAAAAGATGCCAGAAAACTATGAACTTGTTTTAAATGAGCTGTGGAAACCTCCTGCTGTCCTGTGTGTCTCTGTCTGAAGCTATGACCTTCCTGTCCTAGTGTCATGTGTCTGATTGTAAAAAGAATTAATTCATAGTGTACTTCTTACATTTTACATAATAATTGATTTTAAATGCCTCATATTCCATTTCACTTATTTAATTCACTTATTAAATTTGAGTCCAAACAAACAGTGTTAAAAAAGTATATAGGTTTTAAGCCTGAGAGTTTTTACACATTCACAAAACAATGAGAAATTGACTTGGAGAAAACAGCTACTGGTGCAGATGAAAAAAATTACATCATTTATCTGTTAAAGAGGGATTCCTACAGAAAGCATGAAGCATAGGGAAATGTAGATACAACAAAACATCTGAAATACAGTTTAAATTAGAACAAATCTGCTAGGAGAGTGAAGAAAAATGAGGAAAAAAACCCCAACTAACTAAGAAGCCCCAAATGCCCGAATCTTCTTGAAACCGATCTGCGGAATGAATAGTTGCTTCTGTTTACTAAACTCAAATACTTCTCTTAAAATAAAGAAAGTTTTTACAGGAAGTAATTTCCTAAAGAGGTAACTCAGTCTGCCACAATGTTAATTTAAAAGGATATTCTGTTTTGAATGTATCCTTAGAACTGTGAAAAGCAGACCAGCTCTTTCTTCTCAGTAAATCTCATCTCCCTTTCAAATATTCCCTCCAGTGAATAATAATGCCAGAATAACGCAAACAATGGGTGAACCACGATCAGAAAACACAGGGAAAAGAAAACAGACAAAAATTAACCCCAAGACACAAGAGACAGGTGCTTCTGCAAATGAGGTCTGGAATTTCAAACATTAGTCCCAAAAGAAGCAGTTCCCGCCTTGTGCTGGGAACTTAGGTTGTGATTAATTAATAGCACTTCACTCTCCTGAACTTTATTTGGAAGGTCTTTAAAAAGCCTCTTGAGGGAGATACAGATTTCTCTACTGAAAGAAAAGGAAGCTGCAGATTCTCTCCCTGCTACTGTTTAACACCATCAATTCACAATGCGTAGTTACTGGATGTTTCAATTCATCAGCAGACCCAGCCAGGAGGGGCTACAGCCCATTCAGTTAAAAGTGGGGGCTGTGGGATCTATAGAATCATCAAAGACCAGACTTATCTTGGGCCTTGGAACCTTACTGTAGTTCATAAACTGACTTGGCAGAAATCATATACTCCAGATATGGATATAACAAAACTGTCAAGAACTTTTTCATAATGAGGGAGAAATCTTGATAGCTCAGGAGGAAGAACACCCAACAGGAATAATGCAGTTGATGAGACATAAGAAATTAAACAAAATAAACCTGGCTATTTAGGTTTCTTTACTCTGGCAATGTCTCTTTATCTGAGATAAGAGGGTTTGAAAATGATAAAACAAAAAGGGAAAAAAAAGGAAAAAAGCAAAAGAGCTATCCAGTGATCCATATCATTCAGCAATAAGAAAAACAAAAGCACTACTAGTCAAATTTATGAGCCTTGAGAGATCTCGGCTGGAGTCAGTAGAGAAATACCTCCATTAAACACCTCCTTCTCCCCAGCTAATCCCTACCTCCTTCCCTCCCACACTTAAGGAATGAGCTCAAAATATCCATGTTTTACTGTGAGCACAAAGTTTCTCTCTCTCATTCTCCCTGTTTTGGTGCTGATAACTGATATCACCCTCAGATAGTGCAGCTGAACATAAAAATATAAGTACTGGCAGTTTTCAGACTCGCCTTTTCATCGAAAACTCAATGGGAAGAGGGAGGCAAGCCACTGAGCTATTCCTAATCTACCTGGAGGAGATTTTTCACTGGAGCCCAAGCCTCTGGAGAACAGCTCACAGCAGCTCTAATCACAACAAGGCCCGGACAGCCATTACTTGATTTAACACACATTTAACACACACACACACATCTTGTGCAGGCGCCGAGGTATGGGAACGCTTGTGAGAAGATTAGAGCAAAACATGGGGAGAGAGTAAAATGGCTGCAAGCAGGGATGCACTCCAACAGTGGATTCCCTGTCCGACCCAGCCAGGAGAAAAAAAGTGCAGTACTCACTAGAGCCTGCACTTCTTCATGCAATTCAAGCCCAAAATGTCTTTTTATACACGCTTAGCTCTGTATAGGTTTATAACATTTCCTGAACTGCTTTTTGCTTCTTCTACATTCAGATCTAAGGTTTCTGACTAACAGTTCTTCAGGAAAATTAGCAGAGAGCTAGCCTCTGCAAAGAGTAAGATGGGTAAATGAAACTGCACTGAACTGGGCTTATAAACTGATGCATACTTGCTTATAAAACAGAAGTTAAACACTTAATCTCATTTACTTTCTGTTGATGCCAACTATTTTTCAAAAAATCTCCTACCAATTGCAGAACCTGCTTCCCATTGAAATTCATGGTCGCAAATGGAAATGATACATTTCTGTTTGTATCTAGATTTGATCCTATGCTGGAACTCACACTTCTGTACTGTTCTGAGCACAAAAGCCCCAGCCTAGCAGCTGTCAGATAAACAACATCACCCACGCCTTGCACATACACATAGAAATACAAAAAAAAAGCTAAAATAATAGGCTTGTCTGGTCATTACTCTAAACCTTTAGTTTTGCATCGGTGGCTCCCAGTGATGTTCATTTCCACAGTGGACCCAGTCCTGTTAAATGTCCAATTTCTGGTGCCAAGTCATTAATCAAAACTAAAAAGCAGTTAGTTTTTTTTAAATAATTAGCTTCTATCTGGAGTCATGTTAGATCTTCTTTAATGGATAGTCTTTCAGCTTCCTGGTTGTCATCAATCTCCTTTAGAAACATCTCTTCAAAGAAACATTTTACTAAAATACTGAATTCTTCATCTCTCATTGTTGCTGATCTTTGCTGGCTTCATAGTATAACTAAGAATTAGCTCTTTCCTTCCTGTAAGGAAGGGAGAGATTCTGCATTTTTTGCACACAGAGAAGAGAGGCTGTCACCCATGAGCTGGAAAAGCTGTTGGCAGTGGCAAAGCCAAGTGAAGGCTCCTTGTTGCCAGAGGGAAAATTAAAGTGTTAACATTAGTTCTGTCATAAGGTATTAAACTAATTCCTTGCTTGAGACCACTGCTATCCTGTTGAAAGGCCGAATCAGCTCAATTATTAGGCATGAGAAAACTCAGCACAGCACCGGAAGTGTTGCAGGGAAGAAAACCCCTGCCATACCTTGCTTCCCTCCTGCAACAAACTACTGACTTGTAGAGGGAAAAGGCAGATGTTGCTGCTGAGTAGATGACCCAAGTCTGGAGAGGCAACTGTATTCCCACCTTGGAGCCAGGTCTGATGAAGTAAATTTCCTAAACCATGCCACCCCTCCTCTTTAGCAACAACCCTGAACTACACCCCACACTGTTACACATTTCAGATTATCCCCATTGCAAGCTGCAGCACAAAAACCCAAATGTTAAAATCATATGGAATCAGTCCTTTCCTTGTCATCATCACCACAGGTAGATTAGATGCTCTGAGACACCTTTCCTGTGGTTCTGAACTTTGTCTCGGGTAGGAGTGGACAGTGCTCACACTCAGTTTGGCTAGCAGAAGACCAGGGACCACAGAGAACCAACCTGTCAAGACAAACCTCCTTTGTAAAAGGTCAGCTGGGCATTGCCTGCTCCTGCCAGAGCCTAAACAGTTGCCTGAGAAGGCAAGGTCACGCTGGCAGGTGGTGGCTGCAAGGAAATGTCGGTGACACTGCTCGACAGGCGAGACCCCAGCCTCGGCACCTGAGTGTCCCACCACTCTGGGGCTGCTCAACACAACACTGAAAGCAAGGGGTACTGCAGCAGCAAGTTAAATGCCAACTGTTTTCTGATTTTCTAATCAAGATAGATGAAAGTAATGAACAGCTTACTAAAATTCCTAGCACAACTTTCCCAATTAATTATTGATTATTGCACATAAAGTTTTATATAGCAATGCATGGTGGTCCCACAAAGCAATATTTATGTTTTAACACAGACTTAAACATTTGGGCTAGGAAAATTTTGTCTCATTCTGAGTCACATTTTGAAGACTTATACAGCAGCTTTCTCCCTGGAAAAAAACACATACAGAAGTGGAGTCATTAGTTACATTCTTTGCGAGTGTATGATTTCCACTTCTCTCTACCTGCCGAGACAAGCACATGAGTTTTCACATTGCTGAATGAAACCACTTGACATAAGTCTTCCTGGCAAAACTCCATCCACATACTAATAAAAAGCTCCATCTCATTATAAAGGAAAAAAATAACACTGATTTTTGAGCGATTAGTAGTATACACTCCATTAAAAAGCATGAGTTCAGATTACATTTGTGAGACACTGCATCTGCAGGGTAACAAGGAACACCAGACTGCAATTGTATTTTAAATCCTAACAGCACCTTTGAAAACTTTGAGGGCTCTTCTTGTCGATCCCTCTTCTGGGG
The DNA here is from genome assembly GCA_013397975.1 of Machaerirhynchus nigripectus. Lineage (NCBI taxonomy): Eukaryota > Metazoa > Chordata > Aves > Passeriformes > Dicruridae > Machaerirhynchus > Machaerirhynchus nigripectus. Next base: position 2,028,664 of record VZRQ01001710.1, on the reverse strand, counting down.
CAGCATGAGAGGCCAACAGGGCTCTGACATTTCCACATGTACTACCTCGAGGAGAAAAACATTTTCAGTCCCTCCTTTCTGCTCTGTTCTGTGACAGAAAGGAGCTCAGAAAGGGGCTGTTTAATCAGCATTTGTCAAGCCCTGACCTCCTCCAACAGGGGCCCACCAGCACAAGTACAATCAAAATAATGCATTAGTACATCTAGACAAATGAGTTCCTCCTTTTCCTTCAGCAGTGTCATCTCGGCTTGTGCACTCCTTTCAGAGATGTTAACAACTGGCAGCTCTGCTCAGGGAGATCACTGATCTAATTTATTTTTCCTTCCCCCTTTAGGGAATGCTATCACAGTGCTCTAAGATCATTGCTTTGTATGTCTCACTCCCCTCCTCTGATGAAATGGCTCTGAAATGTCACCACCTGATCTGTGGGGGAAGCTGCACCCTCACAAGCCCTTCCATTAACTATTCCTGCTGACAGCTCTTTGTTTCTTCAGCAAGCTGTCTCTGCTTACCCAAGGGGGTGCTTCTACAGGACCTTCATCGCTGGCTTTTAACAGCCTTGTAATCACAGCTCACAACATACTGGTTGACAAACTCCTGTTTTATTAATATTTTATCCTCAACACTTGCTTTTCCACGATGCTGCTCAGCCTTAACTCAGGGACACTATTTCCATGCCATGTCTCAATGTGTCTAGGGCTTAGCAGCAACAGATGTGTTTGGGAACCTAAGTAGCCTCACTTCTGAGACCTCCGAGGATGCTATTTCTTTTCCTCATTTTTGAGGCACTTGAAACGCTTTCACAAGATGGAAAGAAACTTTACAGGTTTGTGCTTGTTCTCAGTGTGTGTTTGTTCAGCCACAGCTCCTTGTAAATGGCTGATTTGGGGCAGTATTTAAATTGGAAAACATCTCAGAACAGTTGGATGGAAACCATCTTACCAGCAAATGCAGTCACCTGGAGGAGCTGCTCTCTGGGGCTACCACACCAGCCTTTCCAAGCAGGATAATGTCAGTGTTGTCTGGAAAGCCATAATACATAAGAAAAAGAAAAAAGAAGCCCGTGTTTTTTATTGTTGCTACAAAGTGTGGCAATTTTCTGTGCCATGCAATACTTCCCACCCTTGTGTTCATCTCTCTCTGGGATGACTCGTCTATTGCAGCTCGAAGAAATAATGTTTTAAAAACCTAAATATTACATTTCTCTTCTTCCCAAGAAGACAGTTGTGATGTGACTTTCTGCCTTCAGACACACTGTGTGTATGGTGTCCTACAGCAGCACCTTTGCACCACCCATTACCCCTTGGCAGAGCTGCTGGACATCACCTGCTTTGGTGGAACCAAGGACTGGTGGCTTTACAACTCTCCTCCTGACGAGGTACAGCTTTTCTATTTCTCACACTAGGACTAGAAAACTGGTAGCTTGTACACCAGTAGAAAAAGTATCCCTTCCAAGATAACCTATTCTCCATCTTCACGTAGAGTATTCCCTTTAAAGATCAATTGACAAAATCAGATTTTCCTAGTCTAAGAGATGTTCACCAGAGTTTACTCCTGCCCAGGTTTTATTGTGCCTCATTTTGCATTTTCCCATTCTTTTCTCCAATTTTATCATGCCAAACACACACTAGAATATTTACACATTAACATACTAGCCTTTTATATTCCAAGACAAAAATAATTAGCTTATTCAGGAATATGCATTCATTTGCCTTTTTCCTTATCCCTACAAATATATAGTCAGATTCTGCATCACAGAAACAAAAGCTCTTGCACTTTAACAAAAAAAAAAAAAATCTTTAAAATTATACCTGAATCCCCCATGACTGCATCTACACTACAGAATAATGTAGGCACTTGTTCATTAATCTCTTGTTGCTTGTTAAAATGCATCATGAGTTTCAAAAAATTAATCATTGAAAAAAATGAATTTATATAAATTCACAGTATGAACTGACTAAAGTAGGGACACTGAAGGTATTCACTGTTATTTCACGTTGTTATATTTATTCACTCTTGCTATTTCATGACAGCTGAGAGAATATCCCTATACAGAAATATTCCTATGTGTATATATGCATGTATTTATGTATATATGCATCAAAGATAAGTGCAATGCAATGAAGACTACATCTAAAAAAACTTGGCAGCTGTAGAAGGCAGGTGTTTTCCATGGCTCTCTGTGAAAGAGCACGCTGCTGTTAACGATGCCGTGGAAGACTGCCTGCAGACCAGAAACATATGCATCAACAGAAGATTACAGCCATGGCAGACCTGCAGGTATAGGGGTAAAAACACCAGGCTAAACATCAGTGCACTCAATACTCTCAATCTACATCTAAAAGCATCTTTGAACAAAGAAGTTGCTGTCTAGAATGATATACACACCGGCAACGTGGGAGCTGCAAGCATTGCTACTTCCGCTCTGGAATAAAATCAAAGGCGAAGCGCCAGATTCCTAAAAGGCAACGTTCAGTCTCCCACTTTTCCTCTTAGGTTACATCCAAGAGAAAGTAAGGCACAGGATCACATTCTGGTCTTCCAGCCATATGAAAGACTCCATTGAAATCAATGTGTAAAACTCAGCAGTTCCCTACCATGTAATTTTCTATATAACATTTGTGCCATTTCCCACTGGAATTAACAGTAACCCTGAAAATCTCCTGAATCTGAGGCTTGCACTGCAGAGAGGGCGCACAGCTGCAGAGGGAGCAGGGTGAGAGGGAAGCCCTGCCGTACCCAGTGCTCCCTTGGCACAGAGCCCTGCCTCATGCCCACTCGGTGGTGTTGGCTGCAGCACTTTCTGATCTGGGAGCAGGGTGTGCCACTTATAACTTCTTAGTACAAATAAATAGATAGATTATAAAAAGGATGAACACATTCACCTTGGTTAAGCAGCCTGATTAACTGTGGTATTTTGCACATTTGGCCTGCAGCGCAGAATCGGGCAGTAACCTTATCAGGGAAACACAATCCTGGAACAGCAGTCCAGTCTCACATCCCAGGCTGCCCTGTCTCCCCAGGCTCAGCTCTGCCCTCCAAAGCCAGTCACTGCTCCTACCTAGGCTTAGCCCTGCCTTTTTATAGTCAAGGGTAACATACTGCACATCAGAAATGATGTACAATATGCCTGGCTTGCCAAGACTCTAAGCCAGCAATAGCGTGTTTCTACCAGTAACTGTTGCTCTTCCTGAAAAATGATAATATTTTCTTTGAGCTATTTTAAAAAATTAAGCAATTGGGCTCCTTCTACCAAAGTTAAAAGCACCTCCCTCAGGAAACTATTTTAAACCCAAGAAAACAGCAAATGTGAGATATTTTCAGGTGAGTGGGTTTTATTTAGGGTTCTAGAAATTTAACCAAAAACTAAAGACTGCAGCCATATCATAACCCTCATAGTTTCCTTCTGTTTACCTGCATGGGCTCTAATCACATATGCAACATCTGTTGATACTCTGGCATGACTGGCAAGACACCAAAATAACCATGTTCTGCATAACAAACTGTTGTGGTTTTCATCTCTCTCCTGGTCTCTCTGCTTCAGCATACAAAGCCACAGCAAACCCTTCCTGCCTGCCAGGGTGTGAGTGAGATCAGAAAATGTCCCTTGAAGGGTGTGATAGAAACCAGAATTGCATGATTATGGTGTGCTTTCAAAAATATGTCTTTGAGCAATTTTCAGTTCCTGTATGAAAAGAGTAGGATTAGACGATAAAAACTAAACCACAACCAGAGCAGCAGAGTCAAATACCAAGCCCTTTTGGACACAAACTCAGAAGCACTCAGAGAGAACACTGGCTACTCCCTTCAGACTTCTAAAATACATCTTTTGAAGCACTTCTTTCAGCATGGGTTTGTTTGCAGGTTTGGCAGAACCACCCTTGCAATGTGTTCTAGGTATGCTGGGAGTGACTGCCTGGCTCCCACAGGGTCAGCAACCAGAGCAGAGGCAGAAGAAAAGGACAGCAGTCGGAAGAAGCAGTTAAAGTCTGGAGATAAACTGACTTCCTTAAGACTGCACTCCAGGCCACAGCTCAAAGGAAATCACATCACCAGAATGGAGTTTTTTACCTCTAGGTTTTCCAGAGTTCATGGCCAAAAGCCATGTCAGTGCTGCTCAAACTCTCAGTCTCCTTTTTCTTTCATCATTTCCATTCCCTTGCCTACTCCCTGTTCTGTACAGCTGACATTTCTCAGCAGGTGAAGGTGCAATTCACCCAGTGCAGTGAAGGTGCTCCCAACCCCTCGGGGAGCAGCTAAGATCTCCACCACCCCATGTGGGCTAGCTCCCGTTGTCAAGCCTTGCTGCCTCTCTTCCTCCTTCCTGGAGGTGGCGATCAAGGAGAGACCTCCTAAGGCTGGAACTCAAGCGTGAGACCTCGCTGCAGTGGCAGAGGTGCCCGTGTGCACAACAAACCTGCAGGTGCCACCTCCACTGTCACCAGCCATCTCACAGATCCTGAGGAACGCGGAATACAAAGCTGCCGGGTTACCCACAGGCTGAGGGAATACAGGGATGCATAACACAGACATGCTTAGCATGCTGATTGGGGTCAGTGCAGCAAACTGAAGAGCAAAGATGAAGGATGTTGTCATATACATGTATTTTCAATTTATAACTCACTCCAGTTCTTTTCCTTCTCAAACCTTTTAAGTTTCAGTAGGAAAAGAAAAAAAAGCAAAGCAGCTCCCCCAGGGGAGAAGAACAAAGTACAGGGTACATGATGAGGAAAATAATGTGCTTTCCTGTTGCTGAAAAATATCTTACACATTTGGATTACTTCAGTTTTTCCTCAAAATTATTGCAGATGCTGCTGACCATTTCCCTTTTATACTGATCAGCTTTTTCCAGGAAGCATTTTTTCCCCCCCAATATACTCCTTTCCTTCCTGAAGAAGCCTGGTTCACTCTGGAGGATGTTTCTGTCAGAATGAAGTCAGAGAGCTATTTTTAAGAGAAAAAATTCTGTGTAGAAAGTGATTTTCTAAGACTCATGAAGAAAGTAGCTCGTGAAAAAAAACCCAAACCTATAAAAAACCCCTTTTTCCTTATTATTTTTTTAAATATGAGTTTTATTTCATGAAGGACAGGGTTTTTGAAAGCTTTAAATAAATGTAATTGCATGTGCTCATTCCACTCAGAAAATATTTCCACCAAGTATTGAAAAATATTTGGTAAGACAACAAGCAAGTAACTCCCATCAGCGTAACTTTGTCACACTCACTGGGTGTGTTGGTTCCTGCTTTGGACGGAGATTACCCACATTTGTGTTTGGTAGGTCTGGACTAGGAGCACAAACCATCCTGTGCAGGCTTGACAGAGCTCGTTGGCCCTATTTCTGTCTTTCACAATGTCATTAGCAGAATGAACTCAGCCAAACTTGGTGAAGTGGGTGATATCAGCAAGAGTATTCAATAAAAAAAACATAGCAAATAACCTGAATATTGAGATCTGTATAACTCATGATGATGTAAAATCAAAGATAGCTTCTTGGATCACCCTGGACTTAAGCACAAGCACCTGCTTTACACAGACAGATTAAAAGGATAACACAAATCCTGGGAACAGTTTTTGTATCCTGAAATTACAATTAATAAAGGCACACTGCATGTTAATTAAAGATACATAACTATTTATTACATGCAAATATTTATAAGACATACGGCTGCAAAACACAGGGTTTCTGGCTGCATGTCAGTGCTAAGCTTTCCTTGAGTATACCAGAGGAAGATCAGGTCCTAAGTTTAAATTAAAATTTAACTGGTGAAATTATCCTAGGGGAAAAGAGGCTCTTGGGGAAAAGGGAGGGCCACTGAGAGAGCTGGGACAACTCTGTGGGTCCATTTCCAAATCAAAATTACTATTTTTCTAAAATCTGACACACGGCTAAAAATTCAGCCCTGAAGTTTAAGAAAATCACCCCTATCAAACTGTATCCATCAAACTGCTGAAAGGCCTCAGCTCCCAGGCAAGGCTAGAGCTCCTTCTTTTTCCCTGTAATTAATGCATAGTCTTGTAAACTCATTTCACTGTTAGGCTCAAAACAAGAAGCCCCACCCTCACCAAGGAACAGGATGGTCTGGAGAGCGAATCTCTTGCTTCCCAGTTAAAGTAAAAAATCTTATTGTAATCTTGTTCAGCTGTGACCAAAGTCTTTAAGAAATTAGCAAACAGCCCCACTCAATAGTGTTTTAGCATGATATTTACTCCTTTCCTTGCTAGTTATTTCCAGGCACTACAAAACCTACCTCTTAGAACATATTTGCCAGCAAACTTGCCACAAAAACACACCTGGTGTAGCTTGAAAAGGAAGAAGTCTGTCAAGCTCTCGTAAGTCCCTAAAGGAAGTTAAAGCAAGCAGCAAGTCAGTGTGGGACAGCTCTGCTTTCTGGTCCTTATACTCTCTCTTTGCTGCACAGAAAATTTATAGCCTTCAAGTTCCTGAACTAACACCTTTGCTGCTAATTGCATTCACTGGTGATACGATATAGCTGTAAAAATAATGTCCAACTGATACTGGCTTGGTTTGGTATTTTTTACCCAAGTAAAGCACGCAATGCAAAAATCACATTTCCTTACATGCTTCAGAGGTCCATGAGCGTCTGTGTGCACACACATCCACACGCACAACTGAGCATGGGAGCCATCTGTCACAATCAGTTTCTTAAACTTAAAAACATGATTAACTCAGAGACAGGAAGGAGCCTCAGGAGCAAGGGGAAAAAAATGCTGAGATAATTGTTTTACTCTAAATAACCTGACAATCTCTCCTTCTTTGGCATTTTTTAATAATTTAGAAATACAGAACATGACGAGGCAACTTGCATGACCAGTGTCACCGGTTTAGAGTTTCTCCAAGCAGCTGAATTTATAATGCTGTAGGGTAGAATAACTTTACTTTTTATGCTTAGCTTATAACTATGGAAAATCCTTTATAAGCATACTTCCTCCTAGCATACAGTATCTATCCAATCTATCCTGAAGCATGAACACTGACCCATATTCTTCCTTTCAAAAATGGCAGCAGTCCAAAGAGTTTTCCACTCCTATGGTTTTGGGGTTTGGTTCAGTCTTGAGTTTAGGAGCTAATTTCTCCTAAACCTCCCGCCAAACTATTACACATTCTCAGAGACAAGATGCTTGTGAACAAGATTCACTGTCATGAACCATTTACTTGCCTGCTGGATTTGTTACAAATGTGGCTGGGAAAAGGTTATCTCACCAGTACAAGATACAGAAACATTGTAATCCAGCACCAAGCTCTACAACAGTATGTGTAGAGCCATTACATGGCTCCAGTCAAGTTAAAGGGACCATTCAAAGACAGGGAGAGTGAAGAAAGAAGATGAGAAAAAAGTTTGTTTATCCAGCATGTGAGCAAGTCACAGCAGGACTGCACAAACACACCGGACGACATGGTCAGCAGGGAAGGAAATACCCAGAGTAGAGTCTTTGGTGAGCCAAGATTATCCATTAATCTAAGATTGCCGAAAACAGAAAATATGATCACAATCCCTACATGAAAGGAGGGGAAAAAATCCTGAAGTCTGGTAATTCCATCCTATTCAAAGAACCTTTATTTTTTCACTTAAATCACTGAAAAAATGAGAAAGACACCAGTTGCTGCTGGTGTCTGACTGCCCTTAATCAAAGGCATTGAGTGGATTTCTTAATGGTGTTCCAGTAAATATTGCAGTGAAAACAACACTAAAGTAGATCTCAAGCAGCCAGAAACCTGATTAGCAGATACAGATCTTTATGCACGTATTTTACTTCCTTTCACTTAAAAAAAATCACAACATTTTCTTCCACCATCCTGGAAGATGAAATAATCTTCATTTATTGTGCTAAAATTAATATTAAAATTCATAAAATCCAAGGGGCTATATATCTATCTTCCTCTAAGTTTTACTAAGAGGTTAATAATTTTAATTTGCAGACATGCAAAGGAAATCTTAAAGCATTATTATGATTAAAGGATCTCTCAGTACAGTATTTTCACAATAGGCTTTTGTTATAGAAATAGGCAGCTACTGCACAGTACCCAGTTCCTGAATCCAGACTGAGTTTGTGAGCAGCTGAGCCAGATTGGATTGGAGGTGCTTTGCATGTTTCCAGCAAACACTTCACATGTTTTAGGGTTGGGCTTTTATGTTTGAAACAATTTTTAAAAAACTGGAAATTAGGAAAATTACATTCATACATAGAAGTGAGCTGTGGGCTTCATCCCAGGATCATCTGACAGGAATCGCTCTAGCTGTCTTTATAAATTTGAAGAAGCTTTCATTACAGGATGGTCCTATTTGATGGAAGACATTTATCTTATGATCAGTGTGTAATTATGCTCAATGTTAAATAACCATTTCTTCTCCAGAAACTCTGGAAGGTGACATAGTGTATAAATATTTCATAGAACATGCTTCCCTGAATTACATGGAAGGAAAAGATATAATTGTTTCAAGAAATGCATGCTGGATTTTATTCAGCTTTATATTGTAAAATTAAGAATATTTATTAATCTTAATGTCAGAGCAAGCAAAGTTGTTTAAATATTTACCTTTCAAATATTTTAATAACTACGTTATTAACAATAACATTTTTTATGGTTTAATGTTTCCAAGTTTAATGATTTTTAGTTGTCTTAAGTTCTCACAATGTTTAACCTCACAACATTGTGTCAGTTAAGACTTCTTTGGGATTGACATGAATGATGTGGACTGAGATTAAAAAAAAGAGAGGATTAGACATCTAATAGGATTTTAAACAAAAAGGGGTTGTGGATCTTTATAGGAGAAATAATAAAGTAATACAGATAGAGAGATTCACACATATATCAGTAAAAACATTCTGGAAAAAAAATCTTACATAACAACACATTCCTATCTGTATCCAGATATACTTTGTGTTTTATATAATTTTGTAGCTTTCACTCTCTCTTATAACCTCTTTGGAAGCTGTAACAACAGCAGCTAAACCAACTGAAGTACAGTGTGAGCTCCTCACTGCTGGCACTGGAGCCAAACTCGGGTCTCAGCAACTTGTTTGTGTAAGCCCATGGGAATTTTATTGGGGAAAATGGTACATTTTCTGGTTTTACAAGGCAAGCTGAGAACAGAATTTGGCCCCACACAGGCTTGGTGTATAAGAGCTAGAGGCTACCCAAGTGCCTGACTGCTACTGGTACCAACATCTACCCTCCTCTCCCTGTATGTTTTTGATATTCTTCAGTGTCACACCACAAGGCTCTCCCAGAGCTCACAGCAGTAGAAGACTTTTCACTCTGGCTGATGGGGACAAACTCAACCTCTTATTTTCAAAGGGGACAGAATAATGTCTTAATGCTGCAATTCCTCACCTTCAGGTCCCTCCATTATTTAATTAATTTTATTTTACTTATTTGTTCAGACTGATTGACTGTCACCTTAAAAGTGTCCTGAGTTGAAGGGCCCATTTACTATTAGTCACTTCTTCAAAATTAGAGGAGTGTCCTGGAACAAGCTCCTTATACCATTATTATTACAACAAATTTCAAAAACACACAGTCCAGCAAAGGGAAAAAAGGGCAAACAAACAATTATTCATTAAAACTGCTTCTAAGGAGAGCATTTTTACAAGTAATACAAAAAGCAATGAAAAGGTTCTCACCAGATTTTAATGAAACATCTCTGGGGAAAATCCATTAGAAATACATTTGCAATCAGTCCAGTGTCAAATTTCTACTGTAAATATGGCAATTAAGAAGGTCAAGTTACTCGAGGTTGTGTAAGAGTGAAATAAGCAGTTAAAAAGGAATTTATGTTGCGAGTATTCTGTATACAATTTATGTCTTTTACTCTCTGTTAAAAGGCATCACACATATTCTTATATGTTACAGGACATTATATTCACAGTAACAGGCTACTGAAATAATGACCCATCACTGCCTTCCTTAGCTCCATGCAAACTCTTTGGAATTGTGTTTGAATCTGATGCACCGATTAGCTGGGAGCTGAACCCATGCCAATAAGAGAATGGCTGTAAATTGTTGGACGAGTGTAAATGACACCCACACCACTGGTGGAGCAGAGAAAAAAAATGTAACTTGAGATTATGAAGTGTCCTGCTGTGACATAAATGGAGTGGAAAGGCACTTAGTCCAGAGAGGACCATATATGGTTTAAAGCCAAAAAATGCCCATGTAATGTGTATGGGTAGAAAGTGATTAAGGAGGTGACAAAAGTGAAGGTGGCTATCTAACCTCTAGTGCTCAGGGGTTTCATAACAAAACTTCATCTGCACAGGGCTGTGATGCACAGCCACAGCTGTGCTGAGATATATATTTGGGGAACTGCCAGTTTGAGTTCACCTATGAACTCATCTCAACTTAAGCCTTCTCCCTGATACACCAGGAAGTCTTTCTGACCCAAGATCAGTTCATCACGGCTCCATACTCTACTGGTGGAGAAGATGCTGCTAACACACAGTGTCTCTGGCACAGAAGGGCAACGTGTGCATCTCTTGGCTTGTGTACGGCTCTGGAAGCAGCGTCCGTCTGCACATACATGAGTGAGGAGAGCCAGCATCTCGCACCAGGGACAGGTCTGCTGTGGTGCAGCCCCAGCACTGCAGCAGAGCTGTTGCTGCAGGCAGCAAGTGATGGCCAGTGCATGAACAGACAGTGCTCCGTCCCCTCCAAAAGCAACAGGTGGGAGAGGATCAGCAGCTTAGTGAAAAAAGATAATGCCAGAGACATGAAAAAAATAAAGAGCCTGAAAAGAGGTGGCATTAGGAAAACAGAAACGGAACACAAAACGGGGAGGGGAAAAGCAAACAGCTTGCAGCCATCATGAAGACACAAGTCAGAAACTTTCAGGGAGCAAATGGTAACCAGCCTCAAAGGACAGCATCCAAAGACAAGGTGCCTGCAGAGGCCACAGAATGAAGGAGACACTGAAACACCCATCTATTGCCTTCCATTCACAGCCACCATGGTCAAAGGACTTTTGCTTTTGTGCACAGAAACCAACCCTTAATGTCACTAAGTCAGGACTGAAGGGAAGCATTGAAATGTCTCCTGTAGATGTTTTGTTTACCTGTTTTCCACCATAGTGTCTTCAAAGCATTTCACAGCTGTTAAAAATTTATTCTCACAGTGCTCCTCTGGAGGCAACACAGCAGTGTTATTGCCATCCTGTAGGAAGGAAGGCAAAGAGGGTAAATGTTACTTGCCCACACCTCATAGGATGCCTGAGGCAGAGCAAGGAAGTGAGCTCAGGTGTCCTATGCCTCCCCTTCATATCCTGCTTTGTCCTTTTCCGCTTCTCTCTCCTCCCTCATGAATGGGCAATGATTGGAAATGTGGCACTTCTGTGCTCAGAAATACAACAGTCATGAGGGTAAAAAGAGAGGGCCCCAGATGAGTCCAGTCTCAGTTCCATTTAAATCCATGTCTAAAGGAGGTTGAGACAACTTTAACAGAGCTTACTAGAAGTCCTAAGAACCATGATTCATTTTGGAGAGGGAACAACTTCAACCAAAAACACCCCAAACCTTACAATCAAGTCAACAGTAAACCAAAGGTAATTAATTAAAAATATATAGATAATAAATTATATTAAGGAGGAATAGATAGCAATTGGTAATAATTCAAAATTAGGAAATGAAAAATTAGATAAACGCGACCTGTCTTGTAACATCCTGTAGATCTAGCCTTACTGTCTTGAGGGGAAATACAATTTTTTGGCTGACTCTTCACATTCCTCTAAAGAATCCACTTCGAGTTGTCATACTCCTTTCCATTCCCCTCTTCACTCACACAAATGTCCTTCTCCATAGAAAGATGATGTGCAGCTTCAGGAAAATCATGAAGCTCAGGAAGTTAATGATTCTTGTAATCCTGTACTAAAAGTGTTTCCATTTCTAGTGTTTTAATTTTGCTGAGTCAAAGAAAAAAATCTCAACTCCCTTGCTTCCTCAGAAATGAATCCTGCTGACTGCTAGCAAGTCTGTCATCCCCACTGGCTTTAAACATCATCCACATTGTTCTATATCGGTACATATAACCTCTTTGCTTCCCAAACTTATGCCCATATGTTTAGATGCTAAAGTTTCCTTCAAACTCATTATACAGGCAAACAGTGCAGGAGATGAAAGTAACTACCTTAATTAGCAGTGTCACTGACACATTTCCTGCTAGAAAACCTTCCACTGAACCAAAAATTTCCCATATGCTTCTTTATATTGATTTGCACCTGTTATCAATTCTGTGCCAGCAGAAATACCTGAAAAGAGTATGAAGTAAAAAATGTAGGGTTTCTGGTGCTACCAGAACCTTCAACCACATGTCACCATGACTACCAGCTGCCAACCACCCAGGGACAGGTTTCAGCAACCTCTTGCAGGCCAAATTGATAAAGCCTAACCAACACTGTTCCAGTGCTTCTTTTGAGTAAGAAAATAGTAGAGCAGACGTGTCTCCAGAGAGAGTAGGACTAGCTGGGGACTGCCATTAACCAGAGGATGCTGTAGTCAATTACTGAATTGACCTAAAGCTCAGTGGCCCGAGGCTCAGCAGAATAGCAATAACTAATGATCTGCCCTCTGTGGAAAGAGCTCTCAGAGAAGGAGAAAACAGAACAAGCATCTGAAAGTCACAAGCTGCAAGAAGCAGTAGCAGGCTGCTCCAGGTAAGTGCAAGGTTTCTGTTTTCACTGCTTTCCCCAAAAGAGAAACATCAAGCTGTTCGGTAAACAGTGTGAGCCCAGGAGTCTGAGAAAGGTTTTTGCCATGTTTGAATTCCTGTGGTTGGTCATGGGGCAAACACACAATGCACCCAAACAACACATACACCATCTTCCTTGTAAAACTGGTGTGCATCAGCTTGCCTGGCTCAGGCTGCCTCACCCTGCTCCACTGTCCTTGCTTTCCTCCTTCTTGGTGCTAGGAAGAGTGTTGGCTTATTCTCTGCCGCTGAATGTGTCAACTGAAAGCGACACCACTGCCTACAGTCACTCTGGTGAATACAGTGGGGATCTCTTTTCAGAAAAGATGTGTTGATTCAGGAGTCTTGAATCACAAGCTTTTGTTTTGTCACACTGACTCTCCATACACTTGGCAAATCCTTGGTGGCACCACCACTTCTGATGCTTTGTGTCAGTGAAGGCAACTGTCCTGTGTCAGTGAGGCAACCCCATCCTTCACCAGCACCGTTCTGCCCTTCTGCTCTGCTAAAGGCCTGCCAGAATCTGACCCTGCAATCCTTTGCAGTAGAAGCTTTATTGTGCTAGCACTTAATTGTGCCAGTCTGGAGACTGGGAATAACGTGGAGAGGTGGTTGCACTTTAGTGATGAACAAGCTATGGCTCAGACAGATTGTGTTATAGCTACTGTATCTAATGAAAATGCAATCAATGCACACAGCCTTCCGCTCAGGTACACCCAGTAGTAAAGCCATCACATCAAAAGCAGAGTTATATTCTACATACGTAGCTTCTCTTAGCCAAGGCAAACAAACCCACCTACTTTGTTTCAGGAGCCAGTTTTTCCTATACCATCGAAACAGGCCACTTCACTTGGTTTATATTTCTGACACCAGAGATAGGCCTGAACAACTTCCTCAGAGTGACTGTTATTTGAGGCCAGTAGAAAGCATTTTTGGCCTTTTCAATCCTTAAATTGGTTTTCCAATCCTTAAATGACCTTAATAATATATTTTTTCCTACACATTTTCCTGTAACACCTTAGAAATTACTATCTTGCTGCCTTTAAGCAAAATTTCTATGGGTTCTTTGGGTTCTATGTCCCATCATCTGCAGGTGCAACATTGGTCCTTATTTAACTTGAAGTGGCAGATATTCACATGTATACGTGTGAATTGTTTTGTACAAGTCTTCTGTAACATGAAAGCTCTCTGACTTGTTATTCAGTGTGCAAATAACACCTGTGTGGCTGAAAAACCCCCACATCTCCAGGAAGGAGACAGAAATCTCTCTCTTCTCTAGAGACAGAAATTTGTGTGTGTAAGCATCAGCTGCATGAGCAGTTTGATCATTGTTTTTTTAGTGGCTCATACACACCTACTCTCCAATTTTATTAGAGAAAATTGTATTCCCAACCACTGCACTGATGGCACCCTCTCCATGAAACAAAAGCCTAGACATACTTTCAGTAAATAATGTTCCCCTGCCTCTCTTTTTATAAATTGCAGTTTTCCAAGCTGTTATTTACTACTAATTTTCATTTTCTGAAGACTGCCATGCAAGATTAGCTTTCCTCTTAACTAAAAGTTATGTTGCTTCTTTCTGGTATTACACAAGTGTGGTCTGATCTCATGCACCTGTATCCATCACAGAATTTTAAATGTTCATTTCCCCTCAGATGAAAGTCTTTTTCTTGCTGCAACACTGCTCCTACAAAGAGCTCCTTTGGAATTGTAAGTATTTTGTCATCAACCACTCACCACGCTATGCTTATTCTGATATCCATTGCTTTCTGTTGCATTTGGAACAGGCTTTTAACCTCAGATATCCTATATAATCCTGACTTTTCGATTAGACCCTGAGTTACCTCGTGTCTTACCAAGAATACACACTACATCTATAGGAAGAAAACCAGGCATTACAGCTGGATGGACCCCTCATGTGAGAGCATCCATCATCAGTTTAAATGTAGCCTTAGCTTCCCAAATGTAGCTCTTAACCTTAGATCAGTTACACTGATTTTTCACTTTTGTTTTCATAATCTCCGTTTGAAATACATCATTCCCATTGTTGGGAGAAGGGATGCTGTGGAATGCAGTACTTCCCAAATGTGTGCTATACAGAGCAATAGTTAGCCTTCTCTGCCCAAGCTAGATTAAACCCATGAAAAAGATGAGAAAGGATGTCAGCAATAAGGTTATCTTCTAATTGCCTTCCCTCACCAGGGCACCTGTTGCTTAAAGCTCCAGCAAAGTGCTGTTTAAGCTGCTTTCAGCTAACCCTCTATGTTTCTGGAGAGTTTCCATTTCTGATGGGTTTAAAGAGCTCCATGCTTTCACTCAAGTATTTTGTTCATTCTGCACCTGGAGTCAGTGCAGGTAACCACGCCATGCCCTGCAGGGTGGCTGAACCACTTGGCCTGTATGTGATGTCTGAAAAGTCAGCAGTCTGCAGCTTATGCCCCTGCACAGCGTTGCACCGAGCTCCAGGAAGCTCACACCAAGAAAGGGCAGAGTGCATCTTCGTCACCAAAAGGGCTTCAGTCCAGCCTCCCCCAGCAACTTCCATGCAAATCAGATTCGCCTTTCTTTGATTCCATGGTAATTGGAAGTTAAACTACATAAAGCCTCACATCTGGGTCAACCAGACTGAAAACCAGGTCAGAAGAGTGTACTCTAAAAATGCCACCTGAAGAGGTTAGCAGTGTTCCCTCCCCACCCTGCCCCCATCATACTGCCGTGCCAACTCTACTGATCCAGGAATCCTAGGGTTAGTTTTGTGATCTGGGAGGCCAATGAGATAGTGTTTTACATAAGACTTGACTTTATTTTTAAGGCTTATTTTTAATGCACCTTGTAAATGAATTCTAATTTGACCTCTAATTTGAACTAATGATCGGTGCTAGTATTTACATGAACCAGATACGGGACAGTTCATAAATCTCGGGTCAATTTTTTTTTTTTTAATTATTTGCTCACTGGGACATATGCATAAACCACAGAACACTGTAAACTATTAACTCACATCTTTTTCCCTTATGGTTCCAAAGCCAAACTATTCCTCCCTCTCCGATTAATTTTTTTAATCTCCTCTGAATCCATTCAAACTTTATCCAATAAGTGTCAGTAAGTGATAGTCACATTGAATAAATGCAGAATTAGTAAACCCTCTAATTCCAAAGTGTTTAGCTTTGGCGCGCAAGAAGTTAAACACTCTCTTGCAACACATTGTAAACATGTCAATGTGTTTAACATCTTAAATGTGTTCTGTTCCCTTGTGCATGTGTTTAGAGAAGAAACAGGTTATGATATTTAACTAGTGAATGGATATATGTGCTCATTCCTACCAACACTTTTTAAACACTTGTGGACACTTAAAATTATGATGTGTTTAAGATTTGAACATGTATGCTTTTCTACACTCCTAATCCAATGTTTGATGCATTTATTTAGAATAGCAAGATTTTACCAGGCTAGCAAAGCATGCCATTTGTAATTAGCAATGCTTGATTTTTCTTCTATTATTTCTTCAGTCTATTCAAAACCAGAATATAATCAGGTGAGGTTTTAACACAGTGTGAAGAGATTTTCCCCACCAGAACTGTGCAAAGATGAAGCTGATCTTATTTGTGAGGTGCAGAAGTAGCTACAACATTTAAAATTTACTTTCTTTCTCAAAGAAAGGACTCTGAACTACATGGGAAACACAGGAAGTTTGCAAATGGAAAGAAAAAAGCCAGAGGAGAACATCTGCAAACATTTTTAAGGAGGATGTTCTTATTATGTGCTCTATAGTTGGATAAAAGCATATATTATCTGGAAATCATAGAATCATAGAATTGTTTGTGTTGGAAGAGATCTTAGAGATCATCTCATTCCAAACCCCCTGGCATGGGCAGGGTTGCTCAAGTAAACTGATTGCACCACTCACTCACACACATATGGGGCTGCTCAGAGAGAACGTGGCACAGCCTCGTCCATCTTTGACTCCTGCTGTACCTGAACTCTGCTCACAGGTCTAGCTCTGCTCAGGCTACTTCTAACCCTCCAAACCATGAAGCAGCTGCTAACAGCTGTCATCAAAAAAAACCCCCAAACAAACCAAATGTCAGCAATAAAATTCTATCTATCATTCCTCCAAATTAGCTTAACCTGAGGCCAAGCACAGGCAATGCTCAGTGCTTACACCCATGACATGCTATTTCAGGACCTGTGAATGCAAAAAGGGGTTCTTTTTTAGTGTGATAATTTGAATTTCCCTGTAAAATCCAATTGCAGTGGTTGTCAACCATTTCCATACCATGATCCTGTTACAACAAAAGAACAACTTTATGTCCCCACTCTTGCCCACTGCCCCCATCTTCCACCCTTAAACCTGTCCACAGAAAAAATAAGGCTACTCAGGATTCCCTGAAATATCTTTATAAGCCAGAAACACAGTATTTAAAGTCCATCCGGGATTAGGAAAAGACATATTACATTCTATCATCTGGAAAGGCAAAATTAACTAGGTTCTTAAGGGTATCTAATGCATCTGTCTTAATTCTTTCTCTTTCAAGAACTAATAAATGTGGGTAATTCATAAAGCTGGGGGGCTATTTTGAATTTTATTTGAGAGTCAGCCATACCAATTTCATTCATCTGTCTTTGTATTCCAGTTGTGCCAGTAAGAAAAACTGAAACCCCTGCATCATTTTGCTGGAGGCTGTACAAGGCTGTGGAAAGAATTTGCATCCACCAAGGGGTCAAAACAGAGACGGAGCATACCAGCTCTTCCAGTTCCCCCTGCAGGACAAGGGAGGTGGAGCTCAGCTCCATCCTGACTTTTTGTGCCAAGAGACCTCCACAGAGCCACCCTGCAGAAACAGAAAGGTCAGGCAATTTACAAATGGAAAAGAAAACAAAAGATGTGTAGATGTGGCATCTAGGAACACCATTTAGTGGTGGACTTAGCAGTGCTGGGTTAAGGGTTGGTCTTGGTGATCTTTGAGGTCTTTTCCAACCTAAATGATTCTAAGGTTTTATGATTCCAAAATACTCACTTGTATAAGCCTGTGAAACACTTGACCCCACTTCTGAGACATCAGCAGGAATTTCACTCTTCCCTTCCTGGGTGACTGCCCAGCCTTGGCACAAATAGACCTTCTGGAGCTCTTCATCTGGTGCCCTGTCCTGCAGAGAGGGAACCATGAACCACTGCGGGGTCTTGCCATGCTTGTCCGTGGGCAAGACAGCAGCACAGAGCTTCCCACAAATTGTTTTTATTGCCAAGAAAACAAGGGTGATGGGGTTTGGTCATACTGTAGGATACACGAGCTCACTGGACCAGTGTTCAAAGGCACTTTCTGAAAATTTTCAGCCTTCACTGAAGTACCAGCAGTGTAAAATCTCAGTGCTGGAGTCATTTAAGATTTGAATGCCAGCTGCATTTTTATTGGCCGTCTGTGACTTCAAAGGGCTTTTCCTTCACTAATGTCCAGACAGGTAGACTGCCCTGAAATCTCTCTGCCATGTTGACTTACAGATTTTGAACTGATTTTATCTGCAGACTTATGCCTGAAAACAAGCATTGAACATATTGGGGCAGAAATTAATTTCAGCATCTTGCAGTCCAGCTACAGTCCTGACACTTAATCAGGCAGGGGACAGTTCATCTGAAAACATGGAGCAAAGATGTTCTTTGTAGTTATACAAACCTTCCTCACTTATACTTTAATCCCCAGACTTTAGGACAAAAACTTCAGAAAAGCAGATACACTTCTGCTTTGCCAAGTTTTTATTAGTAAGAATACGGAACAATGAGGAAATTCAGTTGGATGCTTAATGTATTTTTCAGTTTCAAGAACCAGGTCTTTATTACCCCATTTTATAAGAGTATCCAAAGCTCTCGCCCCAGCTCAGGACCCCATTTGACTAGATGCTGATTTGGTGTAAAAAGGGATAGGCCTTAGTACAGAGAGGTACAGTCTGAGGGGCAGAATTATGTCAGTGTAATGTTTCAGGTACCACCTGCCCATATGGGTACATCCACATTAAAGAAAATGTGTTGGGGGTAATACCATATGACAACAGTCATCTTTCTGTATGAAAATGAATGGATTATTTAATTGAGAAACATGGGGCAATTTTCTGTCTGGTTCTTGAGTGTTGTTCCTTGGAACATCTCTAAATCCTGTTCCACTGCAAGTTAGAAGGCTCCAAAGTGCTGCAGATACACAGATATTACCGAATTTATAAAGCCTGATTGTGAGGTACTGCTGACCATAGGGAGATTCACTGAAATGTGGGTAGTGCAGGCAAAGATACTACGAATATAAAAGACACATATTTCCAAATGAAAACTTAAAAATTCAATGAGTTCCTCTTACGTGGTAATCAACGTGGCTTATTTCACAAACAGTACCAGAATATCAGATTTTGATATTAACTAAAGTACTGAAATTCAGTGCAGTTGTCTGAAATAACTGAGTCATTCTATTGAGTATCTGACACCAAAATCAAGCTAGGGCAAATCTAGGCACAGTTATGCTTCAATATCTTTGCTTTTGATAATCACAGAAAACTGGAGATGAACTTCTCAAATTAATTTCAAGACATACCTGCTGTGCTTGACTTCCAGGAGCATTACAGGTATTTCAGGGATTTCTTCTCAGCTGTTCAGGATGTTCAACAGTTGTGTGTTCACGATGACTGACAGACCTCATATATTCAACAACACTCCTAGACACTAGTATTTCTTCCTGACCACACAAAGAATCTTGCCAAAGCATGCCTGTTCAAAAAGAGGGAAGACCAGGATCCCATTCACCTAGCCAGGGAGGGAATTTTTTTAAGCAAGGCACGTGCCAAAGTAATGACAGTAAAGCTAATTTTCAAGTGGGAGAGGGAAGAGGAAAAGAGGGGCTCTAGCACATTTGGGGCAAATCTCTTTTTACTGTCTGCTTGTCATCACATGAGTTTTATGCTGGAAACAGAAACAAACACCCTGTCAAAATACTTCAGACATCTGTTACTTACACAGATCTCCCTGACAGGTGAAATAACAGAAGTCAAAGAAGGGGGAAAACAGCAACACATATTTATTAACAACATAAAATTTTTAAAAATCTTAAGCAGCTCAATAAGAGCATATTTTCAAGATAATTTCACTCTGAAAACAAATAGCTTGACTTGTAGGTAAAGCCATGTTGAGAATCAATAAGCCAGGAAAGGCAGGTTTGAGGGCAGCCCAGGGTACCCGCCTGGGCTTTAGGGCAGGAAAGCCTTTGAAGTTGCAGACAGCCAATAAAAATGCAGCTGGCATGTAAGGCTCACACATCTCCAGCGTAGGTTTTATATCAGTAATGTTTAAGCTGCAGTTGACTAACCTGAGAACATTCAGTCAGTTCTTACACATACACAATTAAACAGCCTAGGTGGAAGCCCCTTTGATGTCCCCAATCTAGACAGAAAGGTTCTTGTGCAATTGATGCTTTCAAGGTAAGTGCACTTGGCCATCCTTGCCATCTTCCTGCTTACCAGTGCTTTTCAAAGCGTCCAGTTTTGGTCCTGCTGTGTATATAGTTATGAGATACCTATGATCTGCATTAAATTTGCAAAATATACTTTACAACTCTCTGATTAAAATAACATGGGAAATTTTCTCAGTCCTCTTTTTTCTGCCAAAACCACTTTTATATATGACACATTTGAAGTATATTTCTATTTTGGATCAGATTTTACCACATAATTATCAGATATACAGTCCTCTAAAAATGACTAACTGCAATCCCTATGCCTATTTTAATAAATTTCGTCAGATGTATATATTCTGAAAGGAAAGAAAGAGATACTTCTTCAGCTTCCCAATGGTAGAGTGGCCTTCCTAGGAAAACGGAACTGGACCAGTAAAATAACAGCATCTGCTATTTTGACTTTCATCTTAACATGCACGGATTTCAGGGTTTCCAGCTGATCTGACAGAACACTTCCTGTTCAGGAAATAAACGTGTCAAATTATTTCTTGATTTAAAGTGATGGATCACAGTAGCTCTCTGTACTGCAGGGGTGCTATTCTCATAAAACATATGCAACCTTTATTACTAAAATGAAGGGGAATTACTCCAATATCACTTAGGGCAATTTCCTCAGCAGTCACCACATATCTCCAATGTCACAAATCCCAAAAGGAGTAGGAGGAGGGGTGGGAGATAGAGGTAGCTTGAATCCTCTGCTTAGTCTGGTGTGGGGGAAAAGGGAAAACACTATGACATGTTTGGAATTTGTAGTTTAATTTAAAAGAAAAAAGAGAAACCCTTTTTTAAAATAAAAGGAACACAGTCAAAGTTTTTTCATGAGCTATGGGACATCTATTTCTAGAATCACTGTGATGCTTAAAAAGTTAAACACAAAGTTTCTGTGGTGGTAAATGAAGGTAGTGGTAGGTCTTTCACACAATGTGATCTGAATTGCCTAAAGAAAAGGGGGGAAAACATGGTATTTTTAATAATATTCATCACAACTGTATAAGTCAGGGTAAGGAACTAGAAGTGTTACATGTGATCAAGAAAAGGAAAATGGCAATTTAGAAAAGTTCTAAGTGGGGGACAAAGAGCACTGAGTAACGATGTGGATAGCTAAGCAAGGTATTAAGGCTTGGTCCAGTAAGCAGCATTCAGGAGGAATAGCAAGGGCTTCCTTCTACAGTGTATAGCAGAATCTGTACTGGGATATGCTTACTGTTATGATGGTCTCATTACTTGGCAACTGGGAAAAGATAGCAAAGACTAGGAAAAGATTATGAAAAAATTTCCAAGAATGTTGTAATACATAGAATTTTAAAAGAAGATGGGAAATATCTCAGAAGTATTAAGAATGCCCAGTGCACCCCAGAGCCAAAGCCTGATGGAGCTCCATTGAAAGTAGAGAGCTATGTCATTTACCAGACATTGGCATAATGAGATTCCAGACTTGATATGGGAGTTGAAGTCAAGTTGTAGGATGACCTGTCTCTCACACATTGCTGGGGATCAGGAGATCACAGTGAAAACTCCTTCTATTTCCAGGAAGCAGCTGTTTGCAACCTCCTCCAAAAAGCAAGAGCAGCACTTCCACCAAGAGGAAACCAAAACAACTGAAGGGTCAGATGTCTAAGTCCTCACTCACAGCAAAATAGCAGAGAGGTTCAGGAAGTGTAATGGCAGGGGCAAAAATGAATCACAGCCTCAGGAAAACAAAGTTCTTCTCTTAAAAACTTGCTTTTACCTAAGCCAAAGCCAATCCACAGCTTTAGCTGAAGAGGTCACAGTACCCCTGACATATCCTCATCTGCTGTTTGCAATTTGTTTCATGCATCTTTCTTTCAACAGGACAAGTAGCAATGGAA
The DNA here is from genome assembly GCA_013397975.1 of Machaerirhynchus nigripectus. Classification (NCBI taxonomy): domain Eukaryota; kingdom Metazoa; phylum Chordata; class Aves; order Passeriformes; family Dicruridae; genus Machaerirhynchus; species Machaerirhynchus nigripectus. The sequence goes on along the minus strand of VZRQ01001710.1, from coordinate 2,006,624 downwards.
AGGATCTCATTTTACCTTATTCCCTTGCAACATCAACACTAAATACTAAATGGAAGTTCTCCTGCAAACCAGAAGAACCAGGCTGTTTGTTCACACATGACTGCCCAAGCCATCTGCTCCTAGCCTGATCCAACAGCTTACCTGTGTTTCTGAAACAAACCTGAATTTAAAAGGTGAATCTTCCTGTTGAATGCCTGACATGAGCATGCACAAACTTACAAGAAGACAATCCAGGCCATGGTTCATCTTTACTTTCAGTGTTTACCCAGATATCATCACACAACCACAATAAAGGTAAATCATGTCTTTTCTAGTTTCTGTGCAGTGAGTACAGCTTGCAGCCTACTTGACAGTAACAGAAATCCTAAAATGACAGAGCCACTCAGTACCAGCTATATGGAAAGAGGGAAATAATTAAGTTAGAAGGGCATTCTTGCTTAAACAAAAACTAGCAACTCCACTGGGATTTTGGTTTGGGACTCCTTCTCATATAGTTGCATCTAAAATTGCAAGATGTTGAAAAGCTGAGCAAGCTACCAAAGGAAACATAGAGGTGACCCTTTCCTCCTGAAGGAGAAGGCACCAGAAAAAGAAAGCTTACAGAAGGAAAGAATAAATTAATTCTAAAGTGTCTCTAGTAGACTGGCTTTGAAAGGTATCAATTACAACTAAACAGTGGAGAGACTTTTTATTGCTGTTTTGGAAGAATATCAGCTTTGAAGAAATGGATGTGCATGAGGATATTGCCTTAATGCAGAAGGCAAATATAAATGACTATTCCAAAAATTATTGCATGGATGTCTACCAGACTATTAAATCATCTATCATTTTATATTATTTAGACATGTATTTATTAGTAGACAAGACTAGACAAAGTAGACATCAAATTACTTTTAAAAGAGGAAACTCCAAGGAAAATATCATGTTCTAGAAGTCAGAGATGGAATGAATTGCGTTTTAGATTCCTACTGATATTGTTTCAGTGCTTTGGCCCACTGAAATCAGAGGCTCTTGGGACTAGACACTGAACAACACCTCTGAGAAACTTTTAATTAAATGCAGAACACCAAAGGGATTTGCCCACAAGGCAGCGGCAAAACCAGGTGTAGAAGCCAGACCATGCTCCAGGTCTCTCTGCTTTGCAACCAGCCATGCTGTCAAAATCAATAGTAACTGGCTCTTTAAGAAGAATCAGATTTCATACCAGGGAGAAAGGATCGAGAAATGCTTTTCTTGAGAAAGGTAGGGAAAAGGACCCAGTCTGCCAACAAGTCTATTTCAGCAAGCAGACACATTACCCTGTTGTGAATAGGAGGTTAATATACAAATGACAGGACACCTACAAACTACAGCTCCTCTTTCTACGAAACATGAAACTTGGCCCAATTTCCTCTCTCATTATGAGCATTAAAAAGCCCTAAGCTTGCACTTGTACCTTAAGCAGAGCTGGGCTTTTAATTTCAGCAAATCCAAATGTTCCCTCTCATTGATATCCCTGATGCCATAAGAGTATGAATTATTAATATTGCTTGACTTTAATATTTTATGCTGCTGTGGAAATGGATAGTGGAGCCAAATCACAGCCCACAACTAAATTATGAAGGTCATCTAAAAGAATGCCGAGCAACCAAAGTCTGCTTCCCCAGATCAAAAGAAGGTCTGCAAATTCTCTGTTGAGTTATTCTTTCCTCTATTATTTATTAGTCATACACAGCTGAGCAAGGTTTGAAATAAAATACTGGAATCTGAAATGCATTCCAGGAAAAAGGCTTGCTGTCATCAGCACATGCTATTGGCTACAGCATTTTGTAATGAACTGTAATTTCTAGTGACAAGCATTTACTTATGTCACAGATTTCAAACCAGCTCCTTGCAAAATACACCAAAGCAACCTCCAAGCAGCACAGCTAATTTCAGGTTTACTAGATAAAAACACAAAGCATAGCTGAAGGTAATGACCAAATGGCCATTTAGTACTGAAATGACTGATTTCTCAGAGATCTTTACAATTAAGGATCATATTCAATAGCTTACACCACCATTTATGATATCTGAGAAAAAATAGCATCTGTAGCACAGCTGGAGCAGCTGTGTTGGAAAATCAATCATTGCCTGGCAACTGAGCAACTGATTTTCCATCAATCAGTACACAAGGCATTCTGTGAGGTTTATAAAACACATAAATTTGTTGCAGTATCTGCAAATGCAATAAGTGGGTTAGAAATGTAAGACCAATAGATAAAAGACAGGTTTAAAGTGGCTATCAGGCTTAATATGAAAAGTGCTGTATTTATGCATGCTGTAAATACAATATTATGGTAATAAACAGATGAACTGCTCAGTGTGATAAGCTTTGACAACAGATAGAGCCAACAGTAACCCAAAAAGGAGCACCTTTTCCACTGTAGCAAACATTTTGGGCTACAGAACTCTAATTTTTCTTTTTGATAAAACGGCCATTCATGGAAACAGTTACTCCCAGTTGTGCCAAGAACTCATAAATCCCTGCAAATTCCTGCAGCTTAGGCCTTTTTTCTAGAATTTTATTGGCCTAGCTGAACCCATCAGTAATACTGCAAATCTTATCATTCTGTTGAGATTATACTTCTATAATAATGTCTCCAAGCTCATTTTTAAGGGACAATAAAGATTGTAACCATTCTTCTAACTCTATCATAAAAGAAGAAGCAAGGGTGGGGGAGTTATACCAGAAATTGTACAAGTTAGCACTAAAGCTATGACATTTTAATACTCATAAAACATAAGCCTATTGCCTGATGTCAAGCCTCAGCAAGGGACTGAGATGCATTTTTGTGTAAAGTGATAGCTATAGCTCGTCACGTTACTCAACAGACCTGCAACAGTCAACAACCCAAGCTGGCAACCCTTGAGAAGTTGATATCCTCCCCCCTTTGGACGCTGCTGCCTCTGTTTAGACACGGCCATCTGGAAGGCAAAAGCCTCTTCATACAGCGTTCCCATACTGTGTTAGGCAACCCTATTTCTCCCAACTCTGTTTTATCCAGCAGTATCTCTTATGACCCCAGTACCCCCAGCCTCTGTGCCCATCAAACATCCCCCGATAGCACCGAGCTGGTCCAGAACTGTGGAATACAGCATGGCCTTCTACAAGTGGTGCTAACAGGAAGATCCACCCAACACACCTGAAGATAGGTGTATTTCCTTAAGTATTCCTGACCAAAGAAAAATTACAATGGTTTTAGATAACCATAGGGAGGACAACCAATGCTTCACAAAGAACAAGGTAGTTGGTTATCCATGCAGTCAGGCAATTGTAGCCAAAATGACAAGACAGGTGTGAGAAATACATCACAAAGTTATCACACGCCCAGCTATGGCAAATCATTATTATTAGCTTAGTTCTTAATCAGTTTAATTGATAAAGCCCTTCCCAAAGCAATTTTCTTCCATGACTGGGAGATACACAACAAATGGCACAGAGGTAGTTTCCTGTAAAGGTGAGTGATTCAGGCATTTTGATGCAGATCCTGGCAGATCTACTGGTCACCATATCCTATAGTGGGTACTAAAACATTGCAGGGGCAAGAGACTACAATGATACAGCAAAAAAAAAAAAAAAAAAAGCAAGGCTGGTAAAATGCAGCTTTTTTTTATATGATCCCCAGCTGTGAAATCCAACCCCATGGTGCCACCATATACAATCCTGTAAAAACACAAAGACTGAAAGTTTCTGATTTAGTCAGACTGATCCAGGTAGCATGTCAGCAGTAAAGAGCAGCGCCTCGCGCTTTTTTGACATTCACAGGTGCTGTCTTCTAAAGCTTCTAAAAGTATATATTTTGAAGAGACTGCAGAACTGAATGGTCCTTTGTGGAACAGTACCTAGAAAAATCTCAGACACTTGAAATAAAAACAATTTAATTGACAACTAAGAATTCAAAAAAATTCATAGCACATAGCATAGATGCTCAATTCATGAGCATCTTCTCCCCATTCCCCAAATATTTTCAGGAATGTTAACAATTTTTTTTTTCTTTTTCTCTAAATTTGTTCTGCTTCTAGTAGCTATTTTTCTACATATTTGGCTTTGCCTACCATCTATTACTTTGAAAAATGTACAAACAGGACTAGGGATCTTTGAAGCTGAGAGTAAATTTTTGTAGTAAAAAAGAAATATTAGGCTTAGAATGCCAAACAGGATTCAAACTTTCCACTAACTGAAGACTTCCAGTTAGCACCAGGTTTGCAGCCCAAAAGATAAAATTAGGTTGCAATATATTTGTGAATACTTGTAAACTCTAGAAATCTTTGATATTAGTTCCTACAGTAAAAGACAAGAAAATGCAGAGGCACATTTTAATTACCTGTCAGGAACTAAATAAAAGATTTGTTTTATTGAATACTCCCTGTGTGTAATATAACTATGGAAACAAGTCTGAAATCCAATTGACTTTCTATTTACAGGCTCCTAAAGAGCTATTAAAACATAAAAGTGAACTACTTAAAACCTGTTTGAAGTTTTATTCTTCTTTAATGTATTTTTCACCTGTTTGATGATTGTTTATACTTTGTAGCATGATGAACTGTGACATTTTTTGCCATTTCATCATGTTGAAGATTTTGCTATATTTAAGTCAAAACATGGCAATGTTTGCCACAAAAAAACCTGTTGTAAGAAATCTGACCATGGCAAAAATGTGTTTTAAGCCAACAAAGACAAAGCTCTTCACATTCATTTCCAAGCTCTCAGTTTGGCTCCATTTTAGATGCAGAGAACAGGGCACTTGCTGCATTGAAGAGGTGATCATCTAAACAAAGTAGTCAGATTTAAAAGGTAGTAGGAAAGGCACTGCTCTTTCTACTGGTGCAGATATGGCAAATGGAAGCCTGGAAAGACATGTGACTTGCATGATAGTTCTTCAGAAAGCATAAGGCAAAGGCAGGAATGGAACTGTCTACTGACACCCTGGTAAGTAAATTATCAGCCAAAATGTTTCTATTAGTGATGTGCACCACCTGATATTCTAAAAGCAATATATTCCCTGAATAAACATTGTGGAATGCCATGCTGTGATATCAAAAAAATTTGAATTGCATTCTTACAGAAAGCGAATGTAAAATATTGTCTTCATAGAGAAGATATCTTGGGGCTTACCTTAGGCACACTTCTAAATTTAACCCCAGCACAGTTCTGGTCAACTGACATAGATGGATGTCTTGGCTCTCTAGAGGATCAGAATATAATTTTTTAATTGTGAGCTGCAGTACTGCCATTCCCTACTATTGGCAATCCCAATACTTAGGATAAGCGCATCAGTGAATACCTGGTCACAGGTATGCACCCATGGGGGGCAGAGGAAGCTAGTTTAAAGTATTTCATTTTGGTTAGTTAGTTCCATATCTTAGAAATACTGTGGTATTTCACATACTAGTGAAATGTGATAACAAATAAGTAGTTCTTCTATCATTAACCTGTTAGTTTATCCTAGCAGGTGACAAATGCCATTTAACTACACCATCCTTCCCTTGAGCATGGACTAGATACCTACACAGGGAGTACTTAGAGAGTTGGAAACTCCAGCTGATGCACTAAAATACATGGCCCTGAACACGTCACTTCTCTGAGCAGGGAGACTGGACTAGACATCTCCAGAGGTGCCTTCCAACCTCACTGATGCTGCGATAACACCTCCTCACCAAGAAGAGTTACCACAGGCCTGTCAGCCCTGTCCCAGCTCCCTACCCTGGCCTTCCACAGAACTTGAATTATGTTCTGGATTTCCAGTTCATCTCCTCAAAGGGCTTCCTAAGAACTTCAGGTTCTCTCATACAGTGGAGGTCTCCATAAAGCAAAAGTTTGCCTCCTCAGCAGACAGAAGTCTCTTTAGTGATGGGTTGAGCCCATGGAATGAACTCCCATGGGAAAGATAAACTTATTTCCTGATGCTTAGTTCTACCACCTTCTGGCTCCAAGTGCAAGACATTTCTTCTGCCTTGTGTTCTCCAATAGAAATAAAAAGCAACATGTACACATGTAGAACTAAATCCAGTCTGACAAATGAATGTACCAAAACATAATATCCTATCCCCTTTTCTTCTTTTTTCATTCCTTCTGACAGAAGATGAGTACAGACACATGATGGATTCCAATCATCAGACTGAACTATTGGTAAACACCCAAACCCAGACAGCTGGAGCTCACCCTTCAGTGTATCAAGGGGTGCACTTTAAGGAATTATGTACACTAGAACTTGCAACCTGCCTAGCACTTATGGAAAGTCATCAATAAATAACAACAATGATTGTTTGATCATGGTACAACCTCCTCTGTCTCCTAGCCTGAGGAGCTGGGAACAGTAAAGTTGATTGTACACCAGGTGGTCCTCAAGTTTTCCCCTAATTATTGTAATGTGTATACAAAATACTACAACATAAAACAGTCTGCTTGGAAAAAATTGTTTCATACACACTTACCTGCTTGTAGGTTTTGACTTCACTTCCAATTCTTCAGTTGAACAGAGAGGAGCAGGTGGGTCAAAGACATGTTTCTGGTTGTGCAACCTTAGCTTTAACACTACTAGCCCCAGGTCTTACAGTCTGGAGTGACATATTCAGGGAAATTTCTGTTAATTCTTCCTGTTTCAGTGGACCATACTCAGTATGTCCCAAAGCCCCTGATAGCCACAAGTATTTGGAATGTCCTTTTTTATTACTGAAAACTACAGATAACTTAATACTGAAGTTCTAGAAGACTTTTGCCATTCGTGCTCTGTACTCAATTTGCTTTCTGAGCTTTGCCTTGGATGCTGAGAAAAATGGAGGCATTGGCAGCGGTAGTCACAAGACTTTGACAGTGGCTTGTGTTGCCAGGGGCTCTTGATGCTTCAACTTATTCCTCCTTCTATGTGCCTAAATACAACATTATTTTGATGTAACCTGCCCATTTGTATCTACGCCTGAAAGCCTGGATTGAACCCAGGCAGTCTTTTCCGGTAACTGGAGGGAATTTCAATGTTTTCTAGGATGCTAATTCAATTTAATTGTGTTTCCAAAGAGCGTTATGTGCATACAGACTGAGAGGGCCGGTTGGTTGGAAAACATCCACCACAGTTTTGGAAGCTCTGCATCAGTTGTCTAGAACAATTCAGGGTTGGGTATCATGTTAATCCCAAGGAAATTACCTTAAGCAATTATCTAATTAGGTAGAGTGTTCTCTCTCCCTTTTTCCCCTTCTATCCCATCTCTACCACCATCCTAGCTGTCATCTCATTTGTAACAACCACCCAAGAGGCATATATGATGAGAAGGTCTCTGGCCAAGTCTCCCACTGGTTATATACAAATGACAGATTTGAAACACATTATAAAATTCCTTCATTCCTACATTCCTAAGACAGCCCAAAATACTCAGCCCTATTATTATGAAATCCGCTTTCTGCTGTGAAGATGAGAAAGCCATTCAGCTCAAGAAACTGCTGAACAAATTGTTTGGAAATTTTACATGCATATGCTAATACACTCGCTCTGCTTAGGTGGAGGTGCTCCCTGTCGCATTGCTGATTATCGGATTATCTAGAAGACATTGCATTTTTAATTTAGCTCCGTTTTTTATAAGCTGTACTAATAAAATCTGCACCCCACGGAAACCCCCTGCTCATTAGCTATTACCCACCCTCAGGCAGCACAAGTCTGTTTACATTACAAATAAAAGATAAAATATGCTCATTGTCAGCTTCCCCCTTCCCGAGGGACACTTGTCATGAATCTATCCTGCAAAACTATCTCTTCACTACTCTCCCCTGACTTCCCCTTGCCCCAGGACACTTTGCCTTCATTTATCTCTTTCGGACTTAACAAACCACTACAACTACCTTAGATCAATTTCTCAAATCACAGTTTAATTATTTAGAAGGAAGTGAGCTTTTGCTCTCCATTAAAACAACAATCCCTACCTCCAAGGAACAACATTAAATCATTGTTTAATCCTTATTACTGCCTTAGGCCTCCCTTGGTACTGCAGTGTTGTTGAAACTTCATTTCAATATTTACCACTTAGATCACTTAAGGGCTGTCAGCTTTAATAAAATTTTATCAATTGGATACTTATATTATTCAGAGTTTCATAAAAATAACAAGACCTGCCTTGGTATTTCACTCATATATGGGCTAATTCCTTTGACTGCTAAGGGATTTCATTTTATTAGCATTTAAACATAATATGAGTGATTTTTTAAACCGATATATATTGCATGAAGTTAGTAAACAACACCATACTAAGTTACATGAATTTTAATATATGTACCACTAAGTTTACAACTGCAATACACACAAATAAACCAACAAGACAGATTTCACTGTGCAGCCTCCTAAAAAGCCTGATCTTTGAGGAGATTTGTCTATCTCAAATCTTCTCTGCAGTGTATAGACCGGTGACAACTCTCTGTGGTAGGTACGCAATAAAGATATCCCACATTCTTGGTTTCCAGAGAGTTTTGCTGTCAAAGAACATGTTAAGACTTCCGATATTCAATAAAACAAAGCACAATTTGACAGGAAAAGTACCAGCTCAATCACTAGGCTGGTAATACAGTATTACCTCAAATTCCCTCTCAAACCAGAGGAGTGAACTATACCATATCTGGAAAAGGCATTTTCAGAGAGTTTTGCTATTCAGCTGTACTGATTTAAGTAGTAACAAACGATTTCTATGTACTCCTCCAAATCCTTGGTGGAGAGATTTCTGGAATCATCCAGCTACAACTGCAGCCCAAGCACTCCTGAAATTTCTCTGGTAAGTGTGGTTTGTTGCTGCGTCACTAACAATACCATGACCTGCTTACACCTAGAAGTTACAGTTACTGTGGTCTCAGGTCTGCAATAGGTTCCTCTAAAATCTGTAAGATTTTATAGACCAAAAATCTATAAGACAGATCCTGCTTTGGTTGGTTACTACTGGGAGATTAAGTGCTATATTTTTGAGACAATTAACTTTGCAAAGACTTCTTTATCATATGGTAGAACTGTATTCTTTCTGTTAGAAGAAGGGGCAATGTTTTCCCCAAGTGGACGTGAATTTATACTTAAGAGCCAAGGACACTGCACTTTACATTACAAATGATTAATGCATTGCAAGTCTGAGAAATTTGCACAAAAGGGATAACAAATACATCAACACGCCAGTGAAAGGGGAAAAAGTCTGCATGCTTTTTAAAAGGATTGTTTTTTTCAAAATAAGGTTTATAGACCAACTAACATTCATAGGAGTATTCATGTCTATCCATTCTGCCTTTGCCTGAAAACATCTCCCATTCCGCACTCCACATTTCCTTTTAGACTTTTATCTCCCTACCACTGTGACCATCATCCTCTTAGTCCTATTTTTAATAGGGTCTCTCTCTTCTAGCAGCTGACTTTCTTTTTCCCTTTTGTTTTCAGTGTTTCACCAAATCTCTTTTGAAAATATCAAAGGACTTGCTTCTTGCAGATAATTTTGGTTCTTCCATCAGTTTTAAATCTCTCTGACTACAGAGCCTAAGTACTTATAGAATCTAGGAAAAACTCTGAAAAAAAGAGAAAAGGTAGAGGACTTATAAGATCCTGGCTCAATTTAAATAATTAATCATTCACTGGGGATGCTGAGTGTGAACATGTCAATTATTTAGAGGTCTGGATGGTGTAAAGTCACTTTTGGATATAGGATTCTCAACAGCTTTCCTGTACACATTCAGAAATAATTATTCAGAAACTCCATGAAACAGGACCAGGCTGAATAGGAAAAATGTCCTCCTCCTCTTGAATAACAACAGGTATTGCATTTTAAACTGAGACTTGGTCACCCTCCTTTAACCTGTATTCACTTTGGAACACAGACTAAGGCATCAAAGTCAACTGACTGCTTGCAAATCCTCTAACACTACTTAGTTCCTGTGAGTAAGGCTGGATTTTCATACTAAAAGTGATGAGAAAAGTACATTAAAACAGAAAAGAAATACTCAAATTACACTTCTTCAAATTCAGTGTAATTTCCAAAACAAACTTTGCCAATGATAAGTGCTCAACACTGATACGCTATGTACTCCCTACACTCAAGCTCGCAGACTTCCAGTATCTTGCCAAAAATGGTGATTCCAGTTTTTAAAATTATAAGGAAACAATGCCTGGAAAACTACACTAGTTTAGCTTAGATGGTAGGGTGAGCTAGCACCCGTGATCATTTACAAAAGGAGAGTCACAGCTGCACCATTCCTGTTGATGTTGGTGGAAATTTTGCCATCAGCTTCAGCTGGAGTCAGGTTGCATCTATAAATTGTTTGGATGTTTATTACCACTTATTTTAATGGCGGTAGTAGGAAAAGGCTTGAGCTGTAGACCAGGACCCTCAACATACTGAAACAAATTCAAGAAAAAGTCAAAGAGCTTCCAGTCTACAAATAAGCCTTAACAAGGCAACTGAGGGCCACAACTGAGAACGGTGTAATACGCAGTGGTCGTAGTAACCCGACTGCCTAGGGCTTGATTATAATTAAAAGACACCAAGAAAGGCTTAATTTTAAGTGGGGCCTAATAATTTACATTGACGTTGAAAGAGTAGTAAAGCAGGGAGCATGACAATTAAACATGCCGGAGAATGTAAATGTATGGATATGAAGTGCAGAGTGAATGTTGCCAATTTTCAAGTCAATTTTCCTACTGAAAGCTCTAGTGGGGCAGACAAAAAACAGAGCTTATAAAAGAACCTGGTTGCAACCTTAGCCACAGAGTCTTGACCACAGCTCCATAATAAAATTACTAGTATATTAAGCATGTGAATGTGGGGTGATACAGAAAAGAAGATGGGGCCCCCATGGCTGGCTGGCAAGCCAACTGTGATTTTAACTAAAAGCAGATGGTTTTCAAGAACGAATAGGTGCAACTTGCTCTTTTATGCAAGTCACGCTCAATTCACAACCATTTTCTTAGATGTACACCTTCAGCACAGGAGTTCATGTGGCCTAAATTGAATGTAATAATCCAGATGGGAGTATAGCGATTCTGCATCCTTTCAACTGGAGGGTCATGTTACGCAGCTCTCCCATTTAAAAGCATATAAAAACACAAGCTATTCAGCATGCAGCTGAGAGTGCAAGGGCTTTAATCTTTACATTATCCATATGAATGCACTTTCTATTTTTGTTTATTGTGCCACACAAACCTAATTGTTGCTGCTTTAGAACCAGCAATCCCTAAAGGGCAACAAATAACCTCAGGCTTTGGTAACATCAAGTTTCACTTTTTGGTCATCAGTTCTAACTTAACCCAGGTCAACCATAGCCAAAAGCTGTCACCAGCTGGTGGTGTATGTAAAGCCCGTGGTCTGAATACACCTGCATGTATAAAATGAAGACAAAGGAATGCCCACAAAGGGGAGCATGATCAGTTGGCTCAACTGCAGCGTAAGCAGGGAAATTGAACTGTACCCATGTCAAAGGAGGATCCCTCTAGGCAGATGTGGATTGAAGAGCTGCCCGCATTCACTAAAATATTATTTAATTGGGAAAGGATTTCAGAAACCTCCAAACTCAGCCCCTTACTAAAGGGCAAAGCTCCGCCAATATCACTAAGTGGTGACCTTAATTCATCAAGTACTACTTTCTTGAGAAGATCTGTGAATTTTAAAGCACTTTTTAATCATTTCATGTGAAATCTACTTGATGAATTGATAGGTTTTAAGACATGTCTTTAGAAGGATGGGTGGAAAGCTGGATAATCTTTTCTGTTTGCTAGCCTCCCACTTTTCATTCTGTCCTCTTGAGCTAGATTGAAATATGCCAAATTGTGTGAGCTGTTACCTTACGGAGCTTCTTACGCACAGGATGCATCTTTTGTTACATATGGAGGTGTTAATCTCCAGGTAATCAAAAACTGAATTAGTTCATAATGAAGGTGAAAGGCTCCCTGGCTTATGTTGTTGCTGAGTCTTACAGGTTTTCTTGTTTTATTTTATTCAAAGAACTATGGGGTGTTAACAACTTCTGCAATAAATCAAATAAAAGTAATATAAAACAAGGCCTACCAGTAGCTCCATCCTGGGTTTTGCTTGCACGAGGAAAGGCAGCTTGGCATCATCACAGGCACATTGCTAAACACTGAAGTACAAAAGAAGCACAGGAACTTTTACCCTTGTGCCTCCTGAGCCTTGGCTTCTTGTCTAAATATATCCAACCACACAAGTGTGTTAATTTAGCCATTGTCCATGACAAAAAGCTGCATAGCTCTGGAAAGAGAGTTCAAGAAATCACTCAGGTAATCCAAAATAGTTTACCTGCCGTATGACTCTTGCCTCATATGTCCTCCATGTCTGTGAATCAATTTAAACTTGGGACTGATTAAAAGAGGCCAAAATGCATATTGTTCATTCAAATTTTTGTTCAAAGTAGATGATGATCTTATATGTTTGTAACTTTATCCTCATCAGCTCCACATACAATTATTAATAGATCAAAGTTAACCAGTGCAGCTGTCCCTTACAGATTTATCATTTTTACTTGAAAATGATACCAATTCTATAATTTTAATAAAACTTGCACATCACTTTTTTTTCCCCCCAGCACTCATTCAAGGATAGAAATCTTGAAGCCATACAGATGGAAATTTGAGATAAAGTGGCTGAACTGACCAAATTTACCCAGGAAGGGGTTTGAGCCTAAGCTTCTTCAGTAGAATCTCTGCCTCACCACTTTCTCAACTTGGAAATATTTTATACTCTTTTTACAGTTAGCTGAACTGACCAAATTTACCCAGGAAGGGGTTTGAGCCTAAGCTTCTTCAGTAGAATCTCTGCCTCACCACTTTCTCAACTTGGAAATATTTTATACTCTTTTTACAGTTAGCTGAACTGACCAAATTTACCCAGGAAGGGGTTTGAGCCTAAGCTTCTTCAGTAGAATCTCTGCCTCACCACTTTCTCAACTTGGAAATATTTTATACTCTTTTTACAGTTAGCACTGCACTATCTACTCTCCAACTCACATGTTCACTGAGTTCACCCACTGACTTCCAAGTGGATTAGTTCAGTTTCTTTTTCATTCCTCTGTACTTGAAAGCAAACTGATCATGAATAAACAAAATAATATTGTACAATTTCTGCTGTATGTGGGAAACAGCAGAAGTGCGCAGTGCTCTTACTGTTCAATCCAATTGTAATCAGCAATGCAAAGATGCAAAATAATACCTTTAAAGTGATGTCTCTCTTTGGTTGCCCATTTTTAATAATTAAAACAGGAAATTCTATATTCAGGTTCAGATCTGCAGAAACAATCCTTCAGTCATTGCAGGAATCAGATTTCCAAATTTTAAAAGAATGAGATACACAGTACACAACTAAGGGCTCTAGGCAGTGACTCACATTTAAACAGTTAACACCATGAAAATGGTTCTGTATTTCATTTCCACAAGAAAGAAATTTCCTGTTTGGATCAGTCTTCATTTAAAAGGCAGGTGACAGTCAAATGCAATGCAATTTTGTTTTATAAAGTGATCAAAATAAAACAAGGGAAAGATAAACCCAAATGCACAACCCGAAATCTGTTTATGTTATTTGGAGACACTGTGGATTTGTCAGTTACTGTAGAAGAATTTTATGAAGATATAATTAAACTCCAAAATCAAATCACTTTTTTCCCCCTCTCATTATATATAGGCTGCTTTATAACAAGGCATATTAGGAATACTTGCCTTACTTGTATGAGGAAAAAAAATCCTGTTTACTTTTATTATCAAGCATCATATTAAGAACCCCAGCCTGCAAGTACCACACCACTTTTTAAAGAAACTAATTGCAAGCCACTTTCAATATTTCTTCTCTTTTTAATTTAATACCCTCGGAGATACATAATTGGGCTGGAAGGGAGAGTATTCACTGAAGTCATGAATTTGCTGTATAAATACAAACAAGGAGGAAAGCTAATACAGTAAGGGACTGTGGGATTAATTTTGAAATTGTCTGATTAGTGGATTGCTGCCCGTCAATAATTGCCTTAGATTTTCCCAAGGCCCCGTCTTTATTGGAGTCTGGCAAGTGCATCTGCCCACAGATTCCGTCAATCAAGCCTTGCAGCTGGGAGGGTCTTCAGAGAGAACACAATTGTAAGTCTGCTGGGGCAAGTTGTTAGACAAAGCAATATACACCAGGCATGATGAACAGTCAATCTCTGTTCCATTGATAACATTTTACTTACCAAAATTTTCCTATTTCATTGGCATAAGCTCCTTCAATAATTATTTTCACAAAGTACTGTTTGAATTAGTTTCAATGAAAAGGTAACAAAGGTGTTTCTGCAGGATACAGCAAGAATATTGCACACACCTAAATTACACAGTAAACTTGGGCCTCTTGGCTTTCCCTTATCCCTTTTAAAATTTTTGCTGCTGAGATGATCTTTGCTCCCTTAGGATGCTATTAAGAGAAGTATGGAAGTACGCAACATCGGCATTTGCAAATGCTAAAGCCACTGGGTGGATAAAAGAAAAATTTAAAAAATCATCCAGGGAGTCTGAAGTAGATGTTGCTAAGGCACCTTCATTTAATTAATTCCTTTTTTAATGTCCATAAATATTTCTAAGTAAAACAAAACCTAAAAGTTCATTTTCTGCAGCAGTAGAAAGCTATGAAACTGTTACCTCAACTAAATGAAACATGAAAAAGTATTATTTGGCATGTTGGTCTGCAGAGTGAAGTTCTTCTGACCAAAACCATCCTATTTCTAAGATCACAAAAAAATATATTTCTAAAACCCTGTATAGCTTGTTTATTGCATGTCCATTCCTAGATGTATCTATGTCTGTCTTGCCAGCATTTAGCCAGAAATATACAAAATAGATTCATTGATGTGTATAGTTTACAAACAGAAATAAAATAATGGAACAAAGGTGTGACACATTTATATTTTTGCTCTACAATGAGTATATTAGACGTTCATTTTCAGCTACAATTGTATGGTTTTTGTAGTCACCAAAATACAAAGGAGCTCCTGGAATGCTGTAATTGCTTACATGTAAAACAAAGTTAACAAAATCTGCCTCCATTTTATTATGACCAGCAAAGCTTCAGTTTGAAATGCCGACCAAGAACATTAATGTTGTAATCAACACTAATTTTACAGCCCACATCATTAGCTTCTGTGGATTTGACAAGGGAGCTGGTACTACTGAAACACAGCATCACCTGTACTGAGACTCACCACCTTTGTGTAAATTCCACTTCAACAGTCACAGTCCCATTTGGGTCCAACTGAAATCCCAGTTCACTGACAGAGGCCCTATGTTTGGTTGGGGATTTCCCCCATTTCTTTCTTTTTTATACACAGGATACAATCATTACCTTCTGTTGGTAACACTGCCAAATGGGTTTTAAAAAGGGACTCAATAACCTTACAAGAGGGATCCTGTACTGAGATGCCTGTGATGGAATCAGACTGAGCCCACTGGAACTGGACTCAGGACTGCTCTCCTGCCTTCTCCTCTTACACAGTTTTTAGCCTCTTGTTTAAAGAACAGTCCAGGAAAGGACAGACATTAGAAATCTCTGGAAAAAGACCTTCCTTCAGGCTGCAAAGGGGCTAGAGAAAATGTAATTTATCCTTACCCTTGTCTTCTTCTAGTTGTGCTATGGATAGGCACCTGCCTTGCCTCACATGAGGTTGTCATTCCACATTCTGCTGTGGAACCCATGCCTTGTTTCATGCAGAGGATGGGCACTCCCAAGGACATGGATAACCTCTTCCCAACTGATTTATCAGTTTAAGTCTTGATCCTTTATTAACTTTTTCCACATTTGAAAATCATACAATATCAAAAATTTCTTCTTGAATAGACAGGCTGTGGAGCACCACGCCCTCCCACGTGGTTGTGATACAATAACCACTAAATCAGTTACTACTGTAACTGTCACCCCAATTATAAGGGAAGTGTTCTAGTATTTCTCACAACAAACCCAGATACAAGTTACACTTAAAGGACATAGAACATATGCTGAAATAATGAAATGGTACTTACATTTGAAAACAAAGCTCTGCAGCACTCTGGTGTCCCTAAATGTGAATAACTCACTGCAGACCATCATTAGGAAAAAAAAAAGACAAGAAAAAAAAGACTGGCACAGAGAAATTTTGATAAACTAGTGATATTCTGGTTCAACAAAGACAAGAGGGAAGACTTGAGGAAGCCACTCCTCTCTCAACTGGAAAACTGTTTCAGAGGATTTTAACCATGGGCAACCTTGATTTTGGAGATGAGTTGAAGCTCTACTCCCACAGGTGGGAATTTTTTATTGTCATTTTACTGGTCTCTAAAAAGAGCCAGATTGTCACACAAGTGACACTGGTTCCCAAAAAACACACTACTGCAACTTGATACAAGTGAGAAGCTTAATACGCTGAAATATGGGAAACAACTGTGCGAAAGACTGTCAAAGACTTCCTCCTACCAAGGCAGACATTTTCCATTCCTGTAATTTTGAATGACACATAAATAATTTTATAAGCTTAATGAATGACACAAAATTTGAAATTCACTTTATAAGCTTTGCCAATCCTCCTTCCTTTCCCTGAAGAGTGGCCATGTACATCAGACACAAAAAACTAAGACTCCATCAACAGCAAACATCGGACAATGTTTCTTTCAGCTCTTAGAGTATCACTCATTTTGTGTTCCAGAAAACACAAGGCCTCATAAAACATACTGAAGATTAACATGTCTGGGCTACTTTGGACCAATTCTAAACTAGACAGTCTGTAAGAGACAACATCTTGAGAAAAGGCTCCAATTTAAAACTGAAGAACTATCTCAGACATAGCGCACACCAGAAAAGATAGTATTTCAGGTAAGAGGCTAACAAGCATGTGCTTACATAAAAAGTTAATCATCAGTGCAGATCTTAAATCACTGAGGCTGTGTGCTCTTGGAAAAAAATTCTCCCCAGTATACAAATAGCTGGATTTTCTACCATTTTCAGCTTTTGATTGGCTCTGCATCTACCCCCATGCACTAAATATAGCCACACAGTAATTTCAAGGGATTGAAGAAAGATATGACAAAGTAGTCTTTCAAGGACTCTTCCTGCTGGGTATGAATGAGTAAAAATTCTGTTGGTTCTCCCTGCCATATGTCAATGGACAACACATGTCACACATGACAGCTGCACTCTCTCAGCCAGAAGGGCTGATGAGCAAGGACTGATCTACTCCTAATAAACTAGCTAGAAACAGCAACACTGGCAAATGGGAAGCAAATCAATTAAGAGCACATATTCTGTGTTTCTCCCTCTTGAAGCCAATTAGTTCCATACAACTCTTTAGTTACAATATGCACTGATATGAGATATGCAATTTCCATTAGCTATAACAAATACTTACACTTCTTTTTTATCTTCACAGGAGGTACAGGAAGCAAGAGACAACCAGGCTCAGATTCCATTACTACTTCATTACCATTACGTTACTTCCATTTGCATTTCTTCATTTTAACTTAATTCCCATAAGATCATTTACATCTTGCAGGATGTTCTTCCCCAAATCCCTCCATTTCCTTCCATTTCCTGCCCCTCCCTCTCCTCATCACACAAAAAAGCAGTCACGGTGCCAATATACAGCCTCCGGTATGTGGCAGTTTCCGTTCTCTGCCAAGCTATTCCACATATTTAATTCTGAGGTGAAAGTACTTTCCTAAGATTTCACTTCTATTTGGTCTTTGTAAACGACCCCCAAGCATAACAGTTCCTCTCATGACATTATTTCCACATACCTCATTGTGAGTCACATGCAAAAAAATTCTGCTTGACCACAAATGAGGGCAGTCTTTCCTAGAAATATGAATGCCGTTGAGATATGAGAATGCAAAACTCCAGCTTAGCTGATTGCATACTGAAAACACTCTTCATTTAGTAACATACAAGTGTAGTAGGATAAATGGATCTGTAAGATAAGGAGCAAATAACACTCTGATTAACTTTTATGAGGTGGTAGTCTCCTGATTACTGCTTAAAGACAACGTCTCAACAATTAAAAGCCTGAACTCAAACAGATTTAATAAAGTTAAAGAAGTCATGGGGATCCTCAGTTTACTAAATATTCCTTTTTTGTTGTTTCTTCTGAAGAACAAGAGAGGGAGATAAAAAATTTCTAATAATATCAACTGGACTGCTGTGTTGAACATGCCTTAATGTTTTTCAGTTCTAAAGTTGAATAAGGTAATAGCTCCAACTAGTGAAACAAGGGGCAAGATTATCAATTTCAAACATGTGTGCTCCCATTCAGGGACAGAGAGCAGGTGAGGTAGAGATTTGAGTGCTTTACCCTGAACTTCTGGTTAGATTTAAAATTCTCCATGGGATGACTCGTCCTGCTCTGGCCATGGCCACCAGTCCTCCCTCACTTTCAAAGCATGGAGAATCTCTTAGGATTCTTGATGCAGCTAGAACATGCTCACGGGAGACCTAGCAGCTATAGAAACAGCATGAAACCCAACAGACTTGATTAAAAGCAGCAATGCCCATTGTAGAAGCTCACAGAGAAGCAATACTCCAGTACTGGTCCCTCCCAGACTGAAGAATTTTGTTATTTCTGAGTTGCAGAATTTTGCTATTTCCAGCTTGCAGAAGCTGTAGTGAAGTCTGTGGTGCAATACATACACTTCTTATGATTTGCTGTTCAACTCCAGGTCTCTAGAAATTGTCATCAGTTGCTGTTATGAGTGACTTAAATCCATCTGAAAAAATACCCAACCAAAATTCTAATGTGGATTGGATGGTCAGCACCGAGGAATACCTGTCAATAAGCGGTGATCTCCAACAGCCTCCTGGTAGGAGGTACCTGCAGCCAGCACAGAGTTACAACACCCACCAGAGGGACCATTTAGAGGCACAATTGGAAACAGGCAATTGAAGTTCTCTATAAACTAGGCACTGAGGTTTGCTGTGAGAAACACAGACACATCATTTACTTGTGAAGCTTTATAGAGTATGGATTCACAAGGATTTCTCAAAATGAAACACTTCTAAGCAGTTACAGCTTCTACATGCCCATGAGGAGGGTGAGGAAGTGCTGGGACTAGTAAACAGAGGTGCTCTCAAACCTTTAGGTGGTCTCTAACGGGAAGGAGTGGAATTACTGACTTGCCTAAACTTTACATATCCCTGGGGACACACGAACTCCCTCACAGCTCTTTACAAAACTTTGAACAAAAGGGAGTGACACAGAGTAACAAGTCATTACCAACTAGCATTACCAACTTGTTCCTTCCACTGTCTTACAGGATTGATAGTCTTGAAGTTGGATGTCCTTAAGCAGAGCTAAGTAGGTACATAAATTACCCTCAGCAAGTATAGAAAAGTAAGGTGCTATTCAGGCTGAACCAAGAACTCACTCAGCACTCACTTCACAGTGGGTAAGGCTCCTTATAGAAAGCTCTGAAATGAGGCAAATATGATTCATCTTTGGTTTCTAGCTTCCAGGCATAGAGTTTGTAAGTGTATTTGTTGTTAAATAAATACAGACACCAAGTTCAAGATGCACTACCACAAAGCTGTTAGATTATTTGTTCTCCTGAATTATGCATAACTTTCCCATGGTATGCAGTTTTTCTAACACAAGTACCCCACAAAGCCCAAATTTCAGCATGTCTATATGCCATATGGACCAGCTTCTCCAAACGTCTGCTCCTCATGGAAATTCTATTTGTTTTCCTATTGATTTTATTATGTTTAACAGCATACTAAATCATTCCTGAGGTTGACAAGTTTCTGGAAAATTGATATATGCTGTCTAAAACTGCCTGAGGCAGGAATAAAACCAAAACAAATGGCTTCTTTTAAACTCTTGTTTTGCATTACTACAGCCAGGCATACAAGTGCCATCTTGCTTAGTAAAAGAATTCTTCTCCTTTGTGTAATATTTGAAGCACGGGAAATCTTTAGAAGCTCTTCTTACGGGTCTGCATATCAGGGGAAGGTGATTGCAAAATACCAGACTATTTGAGTGAGGGTGGGACTAAAAAGGCAGATTGTCATCCAAGATCAATGGGCTGGATTTTCTCTCTGGGGAGAGGTGGAACTGTGTGTAGATGCCTTGGAATCTACAGCTTAAGGCAAAAGTAGAATTTTTAATGAGACTCAAAGATCTTGTATTTATTTCTTCTGAGAAACTGTACTTTGAAGCAATTAACTAAGATCAGGAGGAAGAAGGGGTTTGTTTGTTTGTTTTACATTTTGAAGGCATCACCATTAAGCAGTACTGAATTTGTTCCAAAGATCGGACTGCATTTCAAATGGGAAAAAGCATCCACCCAGAAAAAAAAAATCATGTCTTGGTTCAGAAACTAAATGGGGAGATGAATTAGAGAAAACAGTTTTGATGCTTTGATGTCAGAAATCTGAACACCACAAGAATTCAAGATTAAAACTGAGAATTAGATTAAGAAGAAATAATTTTTAAATCTCCAAAGATCTGACAAAACCTGAGAAGTTCATATGTACACATATTCATTCCTGTTAGACTCTCAGTACGCTGTTTTAACTGCTGTGCTCTGGCAAAGAAAAAAAGAAATTGCAATGGAAAAATATTTTTGTGGGAAGTAGTTAAGGCACTGCACTAGCTGACAAGTAATGGGATTACATTTGCAGAGCTGCAGACATTTAAGACATATGACATGAAGTCATTTACTTCCCATTTTGGTGTGGTTAAAAAAATTCAAAGAGATAGACATGATATTCTCCTTCAGTCCCTGTGATGACATAGAATAAGCTGCTGAGTTACACTAAGGAAAGAGAAAACTACTTACGAGTATGTACACTGAACTGTGGGTCAGTCCCATGAGTAGGCAAAAAGCCTCCTCTGAGTTAACAGTGAGAAAAATAGTCTCAGGATGTCTTGCATTTAGAGAATTTTATGATAATCCAAGAGACATATGCAAAAATGCAAAAGATGCTAAAGTCCTCATAATATTAATGATTAAAAAAAAGAATTTCAGTAACAAATAAAATAGCACAAAAAGAGAAAATACTCTTTATATTATCCACTGAATTGAGCTTCAGGAAATCAAGTTTATCTCCTCCTTAGAGAAAGCCAAGCAAATACAGTTCATTTGCTAAATGCTTAGATACTGCAGAGATCATATATAAAGTTTAGCACAACTTGAATAATTCTACTGATGGACATACTGCTGTAAGTGAATGTATCACCTGCAGAAAAAAATAACTTCAACTTCTTTGCTTTGCATCTCTGTTTTCCAAGACAGTAACATGGTATTACAGTTTCTAATGTCATAACAACAAAATCTACCTTGCAGAAGTATTACAGGAAAATTTCAGAAGGCCTGCAAAACATGATTTCGAGCTGTGCTGACTTTATTGTAAGAGAAAATGGTTCTCTTTTCTTCTGTGGACAAATGCAGTGAAGCTAGTAAGATCTGTCTCCTTTTTTCCGTCTCCTAAATGATTCTTTAATATCCAAAATACACGGTCTACAGTGGGCTCATCACTTTGAAAACCACAGCACAAAGCTGGAAGATTAACCCATGCCAACCTTTTCCTGACTCATGCACAGACCCAGTGCCAACAGCTACTTGGACATTTGTAGTTAGAAACCTTGTCATCAAAGATGCTTGAGAGCTTCTGCCAACTTACAGGCAAGTTTGACTGCAAAGGAATAAATGTCCAAAACACCAAAAACTGTCTGGAAAGACTACATATATATATCTGCTGTTGCTGGAAACTAATCTTCCACAATACCTATCCTTTGCAAACTTGGCTCAAGTGGTAAATTCTTTGAAACACCACCTAAATACTACAAGAACAAGTCCCTAGTTAGAAGAAACAAATCTCCTGTGCTAGGCACTCCTAGCAGGAAACAGCGACCATTCTTATTAAAACAGAAGTCCTTAAGCTGAAGTGTTACTGATTAAGCAAGTGTTGGAAAGACAGACACCTAGGACTGTTAAATCACTTGTAGAACCAGTACACTGAGAAAAGATGGACAGAAATGTTTTTATTTTGCAGAAGTATAGAACAACATAAATGTCTTTTGACACCTTTGAGCAAAGTTCACTTAACTGCAAGGTACATCCAACTGTGTTAATCCATGATAACTGAACAAGCAAAAATAATACAGGTAAACAGACCTCCTAATAATGTTGGTCAAATAAATTAAATATAACTCTTTCTGAACCGTCAATATTTTTAGCAGATGCTTTTTCCTCAGTCTACTTTTGAAGCAACATCATAACCACTTAACTTAAAAAGATCACTTTTCCCTACAACTCTTTTAGACTGTCAGCCAGGAAACAAACAAACTGAATGGCTGTTTTTTGGAAGGCGAGCTATAGATGTGTCTGCTCGTGCAGTACTAACTGAAGATTAAGAGAGCAAATCTTGCACAGACAACAGATAAGAGATCTGTCTGACAGCCCACTGAAACTTCATTTGCTCTGCAGACAAAATAACAAGGTTTCTTGGAGGTAATTCAAAATACTGTTCCAACAATTATTGACAGAAAGGACTCAAGAAATGTGGTAAAACTGTTAATCTAAAAAAGAAAAAAAAAAAAAGCAAGGCGCTGAAGGTTTCGAAATGTGTTCAACACTCATTAAATGCCTGAATCTCTATAACCTTGCTGACATTACTTAACCTTTAAAGTCAAGGCCCAATTACTGAAACCCCTCTCATAAAACACGAATAAGATCCAACGTTATCCTCAATCGAGGAATGTCAACATTAAGCACTTTAACTTCCACTCTTTCTCCA
Source organism: Machaerirhynchus nigripectus (assembly GCA_013397975.1). Lineage (NCBI taxonomy): Eukaryota > Metazoa > Chordata > Aves > Passeriformes > Dicruridae > Machaerirhynchus > Machaerirhynchus nigripectus. The sequence continues at coordinate 1,983,872 of VZRQ01001710.1, read as the reverse complement.
GGGCCTAGGCCCAGGCTTCTTCTCTTCTTCACTTTAGAGAGCTTTGCTTCTGTTATGTTTCGCACTGGAATCAAACCCGATTTTCCCACACCAATATCAACAAAAACTCCAAATGGCGTTGCATTTTCAACTTTTCCAGTCAAAACAGCACCAACACTTAAGTCTTCAAAGCAGACTATGCTTCTCTTGAAGTCGGGTTTATCAAAATCTGTTATAAGAAACAAGAAACACAAATAAGACTCTGGAAAAAAAGATTTTCTAAGAGTTGTTTCCAGATGATTGTTTCTAATTAGTAAGTCATCCCAAGGTAGCTCTTAGGTCCCAAATACTGCTTTCTGTACATTTTTTAAATGAAGACCCATCTGTGATAAACAACTTGTTTCTTATATTTCATGAATCACTTTAGAAGACTTTGATTAGTGAAGTAATAAGTATAGTGAATTTTGAATTATGAAACTATCATGAGGGGATCAGAAGCGTGTTGTATAGTAGCCAGTGACTGAAAGATGCTTTAAATTTTCTCGGATCTAAGGAGAAAATACTTGAGGTGACTCCTGAGCTACATCAATTACACATGAAATTCTATCCCTATAAAAATATCTACAGGAAGATGAATACTCAGTTTCATCACATACTAAAAGAAAAGTCAGCAATGCACTGCTCTTAGGCTTGCTGTTCATCTGCACCATGACATCACACAAGCTTCATTACAGTGCTGCTTTACACTGACAACTTGAAAATCCCACAGGCATGATCATAAGCAAAGAATATACCGAGATATTAATGTTCACATTCTGCATTTAAGGGCACTGATAGATTTTTTAAACTCTTTTTATTTCCCTACCACTTTCTGCTTCTGCAGAAAGCCCTTCTGAGTCATCTCAACAACTTCTCTTTCAATCTTTTCCTACCATTTTTTGACCTTTCCAAGATATAGTAAGGACTGAGATTTTCCACAGGGAACATCACCAAACCAGAACTGCCATCATTTTTCTCTATTTGCTTTTGAGAAATAAAATTCAGTCTGAAAAAGTTTATAGCTAAAATGCTCTGGAATTTAATCAGTCTGTGGATCTGTATTGGCTTTACATGGCAATGTTTCGGTAGGTGTGTGTGTGTGGGCTGTAGTGAATGGTGGCTTCTGTTAGAAGTTGCTAGCAGCTTTGCCTGTGTCCAGTAGATCCGCTGCTGGCCAAGGCTGAGCCCATCAACAATGGTGGTAAGTGCCTCTGGGATTACAAATTTTAAGAAGAAAAAAAAAATCCCTGTGCAACAGCAACTTGAAGAGAGAACAGGAGAGCAACAGGAGAGAGAAGTGAGCACATGAGAGAGAAAAAACTCTGCAGACACCAAGGGAAGGAGGAGAAGGAGCTCCAGGTGCCAGAGCTGAGATTCACCTGCAGCCCATGGAGGGCCTTACACCAGAACAGCTGGATGCCAGAAGGCTGAGACCCTGTGGGAAGCCCACACTGGAGCAGGTTTTCTGGTAGAACTTGTGACCCTATTAGGGAACAACAAAAATCTGTTTCTAAAGGACTTCACTCCACGGAAGGGACCATGCTGGAGCAGTTCATTACGAACTGTAGCCCATGGGAAGAACTCATGATGCAGAAATTGATACAGCTACATTAGGCTACTAGGTTGCCTACTCCAATCACAGAGTCTGTCTAAAGTAATACTGTATGTCCTACATCAGCAGAATATGAATATTTCCACTGAAGAGTCTCTCTTTTGCTTTTATGACTTCCTATGCTAATTGTCTACTGTAATTTAGATGTGAGATCACCAGAATAAATTGAGGCAACAAAAGTACACATTTTCAAGATCACTAGTGGGAAATATTTAAAAAATATGCATGGAAACTATTAATGAACCAAAAAACAGGGACAGAAATGTTGGTTTGGCTGTTTCTTAAGCATACATTTATTATTTGTTATTACAAGCTGGCATCTTTGCTGTCTACCTTTATTTTTTTTTTTCTGTCGTAAGAGAATCCAGCTGTAAGTTTCATTACACAGCATCCTCAGATGTTTTACTTCAGGACCTCATCTTTCTTTTCCTCTACCTCAAACTGTTCAGTACCACTGCAGGTTTTAACCAGGGTAAGTCATGAGCCATGTGCTTCAGTTACCCTCAGCATTGCCCTCCGCGATGGAGAGCCAACACAGATTCAATCAGTAGAGAGTCAACATATTGAAACTATTTCATTTGTTAACAGCCATACAACTCCCTTTCCTATGGCTGAAAAAGCCATGATTTAAGACAGGATTCACAGTCCTTACCTACCAAACTGGAAAGAAACATCTGACTATGATATAGCCTATACCTTGACTGAGAAAAGAAATGGAGTTACATGTTCATTAAGATCCACAACGGATTTTAGAAGGAAAAAATGTGCTGTTTTAAAACTGGTATGTAGAACAAGCAAACAGATTACAGCCTTCCAAAGTGAGGTTTACCTGTTCGGATGTCATAGCCTTCAGGCTGAGTGAGACCATCAATGATCAGCTGCAGTGTGTGCACGGTGGTATTGAGCCTTTTGGCTGTGCCTTCCAGTCCTTCCTGCTGAATGACTGCATTTACTTTTTGCTGCATATCTGATTTTCCTATGTCATTTGCATTTCCTCCAATGAGAGATAAAAACCTAGGAAGTTCAAGCAAAGATAGATTTGTAACATCCTTTAGCGGGAACTGAACCTTTGCTCTATTACTTTTTCATTGATGCATGAACAAAACTTCTGATAAAAAAATATGAATGGTTTCTCAAGTGCATATCCTCTCATCACTGATCTGACACATAAATGGAAACTTAGAGTCTTTCTGTATACATGTATCTTCTGGAACAGACTGCAAAACTAGAAGCAAAATATTAAAATGCAATTAAAATCTCTTCTCAGACCAATTATTTCATCTCACAATAAAACTGAATTTCCTTATTACTGAAAGATATCTTTTACCATGAAAGTTCCCTAGAAATCAGTGAGAGTTCTATAACACTGTTATTGTAATTGTCACTCATTCAAATTAAAATGAATGGCAATTTAGTAAAGCAACAATGAACACTCAAAATTTTAAATTAATATGAAAAATACTTAACCCATCTCAAAAAAAACTTAGCATGAAATACTTCTCTAGTCTGTGAACTTCATGCTTAAGAACAATTAATTTTTCAGACACTAGGTAATCATTAAGTCAAGGTATTCACAAAACACAAACACCCCCATCTTTCCTTATTGTTACATACATAAACGCATTGCAGACTGAGACAAATTTGGACTGGCATCTAAAAAGCTGAAAATAAATACTTCTAAATAATTATGTCCTGACGTGATCTCTGTCCTGATCTGCATCTCACCATGAATAAGCCTCTTCTACCCTGCTTTATCATGCTCCTGACTGTTGGTGGGAAGCACTTTTTTTTTGCATGTTCTCCACCAGAGCAGACAGGTAGAATTATTGTCCCTGTCCTCCAGAGCCTGAATAAACATTCCTTCCCAATTCCTAAAGGAGATTCCTCTTTCCTCTCCCAATCCTGCTTCACAACAGGTGTAAACTACAAGTCTCAAAAGAAGAGCTGACCAGCAGGTTCATGCCCTGAACTTGGTGGGAGATATTCCAGCTCTATAAGAAAGCAAAAAGGATACTCAACCTTCTTTCCCCTGCCAAAATACATGCTGTGCTTTTATCAAAACTTGAGGCTAGTATTTCTTTTGCCAGGAGGCCCAGAGGGGTTTTTTGTTGTTTTGCTGTTTCCTCTTTTTTAACCCAAGGAACCCAACTGAGATTATTTCAGGTGGTGAGAGATAGAAAGTTATATGGATTGAAATACAAAACTAAATTTATTTTTGACAAAATATAAATTGAAGAGACGTAACTAAAGCAATATCTGACTTTCAATAAATCACAAAATTCATATTTGAGCATAAGGGCAAAGCTTCACTTAAAAATGTCCATTAATTTTGCTAAAGGTGGACATCTGTTACAACTGGCTGTCCGGACTTCTACTTCTTTACTGAATTCAAGTACGAGCATAAAGACTTAAGTGTACTGGTAACTCAAACAGACATTTGCACTTAGTAGTGATAAACAAAATTTTCACTTTTTTTTTAGTGCACACGCATCTTTCATGTGGCAATGTATGATAAAAATTAATAAGGACTCTGGATGGTGCTGTTCTCCATATTCACTGAATTTTGTTTTGACTGCATTTCAACTTTTGACATTATTTTTAAAAATAAGGTGGTTTGGAAAAAAGTATATAGCAAAACAGATACAAAATGTTTTATAATATCAAGTGCAAGTTTTTTTCTTGTAAACTAACAAACCTCACCACTACTACTCAAATATTTTGTCTAATAAAAGATATGAAAAATATCAGATGTTCTGTGAAACAAAACCTTTTTTTGGTCTCAAAGGAGCACCAAAAGTGGCTGCAATGATAATGCTGAAAATGAGCCTAGGCCCAGGTGAAGGGCTCCTCCCCAGACTGCTGGGGGCTGCTAACGCTGGTGGCCGGACAATACCCCAGCAGAGCACTAGTGACAGGCGGCAGCTGCCCCAGCTTTGACTGACGTGCCAGATGTAACATGACAAACCCGACCAGCCTCATGACTCAACCTTCTAAATAATGTATGCTTTACCACCCACCCCTATAAACAAGTTTGCTGACATTCACGTACTTGGCTTTATTTCACTTCAAATGGAAACTCGGCTTGAGGACGTCCAAGTAACATTTTCTCACCATTAGAATTTCGCAGAACCGCACTGAATTCGTAAATTGATCACAGGGTGGGTTTCACCACTAGTAAGTGCAACCACACAAACCAGCCACCCACGTATATTAAAAATCCCTTGTTACACACAAAGCTGTCAAATGTGTGGATAATGCAATCAGAATGAATGGTGCTATGTGCACACTGCTGGAAAGAAAAGCAGCCCGAAACAGGACACAGCCCAAGTGCCTGAGCCTTCAAGCACAATTCATTAAAGGTATTTCATTCCCCACTCCTTCCCCTGCAACCTCCTCCCTCCAGACATCCCAAAGCATTTATCTAAAATTAAAAAGGATTCCTCATCTAGGCAAGGATGGTAGGTTTGGGTCCTATGTTATCAATCACAGTTGTGTAAATAACTTATTGACGTGGTTATTGCTCACAGTAAAATTTTGGCTCCACCTGAAGATGTTTAAACATGTGCCCAAGTCTAAGTACATGAGAAGTCCCACCGATTTCTACACAATTTTAATGTTCTAAAAATCAGGCGTTTTGTTACGAATATTTCAGAACTGTGAGTTATATATTACAGGCAAAACAGAGCACTGTAACAAAGCCCACCATGCATATACACAGAGAATAAATACTCTTTATAAGAAACAGTATTATTTCTATTTTGGAAATTCTCACATTTTTAGGATAGGTTTTGGAAAAACCTATGTATTAAAGTATTTCCAAATTAAAGTAACTTCTTAGTGACTGTAGATGCAGTTAGTTTCAGAAATACTGATGAATCTACATATATATTTAATGTATCATTTTTACTCAAATGAACATAACCTGAGGGCACTTGGGCTAAAAAAAAAACAATATAAAGCACAAGTCTCTGACTGAACAGTGGTGCGTTATATTGATAATTTCCATTTTTAAATGTCATTGCTAAGAATAAAGTTTATTTTTTCCTTATTAAAAAAGCAATCCAACAACTTCCTTCAAGAGTTATTTCAAGGTCAGAAAAAAGACAGTTGGTAGAAACACTGGGATATGGCTATGGGGGAAAAAAGAGGTTTCCCTTAATTTAAATATTTTGATCTTCTTAATGTTAAACTCTCTACAATCCTTTAAATATCTCACTCACACAATTTCTAAAACGACAGCCCCAGCTGCAGGTCATACGAACATGAATGATCTGTGCAAAAATGAAAATGCTTAAAGTATTTTCCTGGCTACATATGTGAAATAAGTAATATGTTGCAGTAGCTCAAGTGCTATGTTTATCTACTAGAAAGACAAAACCTAAAGAAAAGTTAACAGAAATGGGGAAGATGAGACTTTTTTCTGAAGTGAGGTCATTTTTATAAGATATATTATCCTTACTTCCTCAAATGCTGAGTATCTGAATGAATGGTGAACTTTCTGCTCAATGTACATCAACTCAGATAAAAGCAGCCAGAGTCTTAGGAAGAATAGGGTGAAATTTAAACAGTTTAGAACTTTGAGTTTTATGGTTTTGAGATTTAGAGAATACTCAGAAACCTTTGCAATCACCTTAGTTTTAAAAAGCAATCTTTGCAGTCTTACAGGACCTGCAGAGAATGGTCATGGATAAATGACTGATGTTTTTATTTAATACATAATTTCATCCATCTTATGCAGATAAAGAAAGAAAGAAAAGTAGCATAAATGTAACAAATAAGCACATCATGTTCACTTAACATACACATCTGCACAAAATTATAGCACAGCCCTTGCAATGCTTAAAAGATAATGCAAATTTCACTGGAATGCAAAAAAACAGTCAGAAAAGAGTAAAAATTTTACCAAGTGAAGCCTACAGTAAATTTTTAAGAAGTTAGTCTAACCACCCCCAGAAAAGCTTCTTATAATGTGCAGGAGTTCTAAAGCTTTGCAAGGGCTTTAGTCACAGTCATTTCTGTTTTATGTAATCATTTCCAGCAACACGACTTAAGAGCTGGGAGTACTGGATTCATTACATTAAAGCAACATGATACGCCATTACATCTTGTCACAGTGCACACATGAATTAATGGTAAAGCAACATAATCACTCTGAAAACAAAACAACTCTGCATTAGCACGCACTTTGTTAGGTAAAACGTACATTTATGACAGTAACAAACTTAAATTATGCAGACATTTATGTTTTAGCAATGTTTTGAAGTGCAAAAGCAGTATTTGTATAATGCAGATGTTGACTGCTCTTGTTCCCACCAGTGATACAGATGCTAAATTTTTGATTACCAATGAAGACTATGTATCAAACAATATTTGTGCATTACTCTCTGAAATTAATTGCTGAACACAGAAAGATAAAGATTCAAATATATCTAAAACTACTTACGTGGTTTAGCCAAAGTTCTTTAACCAATATGTTTTTCTTCAAAGGCATAAATTATTAATAATATAGATTATTTGACCGCATGCAGAAAGCACTCAGTTTATGACATTTTGAACATATAAATTCTAAGACACAATGAGTTTCTAAATGAGAAAAGAAATTCAGACACAGTTCCCCTGCAGCATAGCCACTTTGCTCCCATACCATTAGGCACGCTGCTGTTGGCTGTTCTCATGACTGTTGATATATCACGTAACTGGAGTGCAACCCGAGATACAAAATAGTGGAACATGATTAGTTATCCACAAAGAAGTAGTATACTACACTTAAAGGAGCTAATTCCATTAAAAAGCTCTTCTGGGGGGTTTTGTCCCACATTTTCTTCTAAATGCAGCTAGTGGGAAGCTATTTAAGTTCCAAAAATTTCAATAAATTAAAAATATCATTTAATTTATGGGTTTAGTATTTATAGCGTAAATGGAGCATATTTCTCCATTATTTCCAAGTTCTTCTAATCATTCTCATTAACTGCATTTTACAATACATTAAAGTTTTTAAATGTCTTTATTGGATGGTAATTGGCAGTGAAAGCTTTTTCTGGTCTTCTGTTTACTGACAAGATCACTTTCCAAAATATGGCTTCTAAAAATCCAGCTAAGTTAGTAGAAAACCTGTGAATGAACTGGCCGTCTAAAGTGATGAACTGTTATTTATAATACTTAATGGCCACAATTCTGCAAGTGTTCTCCTTAAATAGGACTGGACACTGGCTATTGGAAATAGTCATAGAGGTTCATTAATTGACTAGTTTAAGTTTTTAAAGTTTCTTCTATAAAACCCCCAAAACGTAAGACTTAATAAAGTATTTTTCTGCATAGTAAATAACTTGAATACCCACACGGGTGTACATGCAAGTACAGTCTCATTCAAGTGGACAAGAGATATTTCTGATGACTTGTAAGGAAAGGCCTCCTACCACAGTAACAACTATCCTCTAAAAATATTCACATGTAGACTGCATTATTAAATAGAACACAACAATTAGTTTTCATGGCTCAAATACCATACTAAGTAATGATTCCCTCCCTGATTTCTACTCCCCTTAAGTATTGCCTCAGTTGTTTGGTGGCAACTAGGGGATCTGGATAGAGGCAAGCCAGCCTGCCAGAGAGCTGGACATGCCATCAGAGGACAAGCTTCCAGTTGCATAAAGGGCAGGAGAGGAAAATCTCTTTCTTTTGGTGGTCTCATCAACAGTTTTTCCTCTGCATTTTTTTATGAGCCAGTACTTGCCTTCAAAGCCAGCAAATGCAGCTTAACAGCACAGCAAATGAGATATCAGGGATCAGCTGTTACATCCACCCATACAGAGTACAAGAAACACCAGGGGTATCTGAAAAACTATTGATTTGCCTACAATGGAATATAAACTGTTATCAACAGAAAGGCCTTGCTGAAATGAGCACCAAATCAAAGTGTTCAGCTTCGGTGAAGAAAAAGCACAGGAACGAGCACTTGTTGAATTCTCTTGGGATTTGGAATTCCTTCTGAAGATATCAAGCAGCATTATCAATACACAGAGAATGGCAAGACAGTGACTCTGCTCAGTATGTCAGAAACTTCTCTTAAGGCATAACCAACCACAGTGAGCAGGATTGGCCTCTACCAGGCAAAGTCCTTAACCTGGGTAATTAGCCAAGGAAGATCTTCACCTTTATTTTTCTAAATCACAGCTTTAGATCTCCTATATTAGCAAAAATTTGTATTTCTAAGTCAGGCTAAAACATAACCTGTCTGCCAGATGCTGCAATCTGTGAGCAGCAAATACACATTCTGAGTGCCAACCTATCACAAAAAGCATTTTAACAAGATTTGAATAAAAAAATCAACAAACGTTAAAATTCAGTCACATGAAACCAACTGCACCCAGCAGACTGTTATAACAAAGAAAAAACATTGCATTTTCTTTCCAACATTTTGGTTTATAAGCACAACCTGGTTGTAACTTTTGGGGACTTCCTAAACGTTTCCTTGGTTTTCCTACCAATTCTTTAACAACACATATGAAGAAATTGGATATGCTCTACATATTGTATTAATTGTATGTAGAAGATTCTGCCACTATAAACGGGTTTTCACATATAGGCTTTTCAGAAACTTAAAGCACGGTTCTGCTTTGCAGGAAAATAGGCTGTCTATAAAGTTTTGAGGTTTTTATTTAACTTTTTGGAAATTCCAATTCGTAATATTTAGAGGTGTTTGTAAGCTTGATTGCTGCACACGACAAAGCCAAGCTCTGACAGTGTGGAAAACATGAACAAAAATGTTTTGGTCTACTGCAGAGCACGTTACATCACCAGTAGGATATTTTCCAATTATTTTACAGAAATTGTACAGATTTTAAGTTAAGATGCCTAAATGCCATAAATCAATCATACCAGCACCATTTGTGCCACTGTAGTAAAGATTACATCAGAGTTTCCATTATAAAAACCCTATTTTTCAGGGGTTTCTAAATCAGCCCTAAAAATTGGCTCCAGCCTAAAGTTTGGCAACCAAAGTCACCACTTGGGAGTAATTCTTTTAACCATATTTTTCTTTAATGGATTGGCTTTTCAAGATACAAAATAGTCCTGAAAAAGAAAATTAGTGGTTTCAAATTTTGGTAAATTTCTATCCCTCAAACACATTGTTTTAAAAACTGATAATTTTGCATGTCATAAATCTGCAATGTAGACTGCTGCCTTTGGGTAATTTGGCTATAAGCAGCGGATAAAAATCACCATCTTATTTCATTTTAAAATAAATGTAATTTTACATGAAAACTTTTAATCCAATAAAACTTTCAGAAACTACTTACTCATAGCAAGATGTGGTAGACATTGCATGAGGAAGCCTTTATGATTCATATCTGTAGCAGCTACTCCATACATTTTAATTTTTGTGGTAAGAGGTATGTAATACTGTATTTTTGATCAAATCTGGTCATATTCAAGACAATTCTGCCCTTTGGCAGCACAGATCCACCAGTGAACTTGACACGCTCCCTGACTAAGTACAGTGTAAGCACAGAAAAAGACAAAAGAAATACTTTGATAGCACTAAAGCCACAGAACTCATTAAGATGTATTTTTAAAAAAACTTTATTATTTCATACAGATTCTAACCTACATCTAACAGTTTCAATATTTCTTATGCATTCTATTTTAAGTTATAGGAACTATCAATTAGGCTTTAACCTAGTTGAAGTCTAACATTCTAGAAAAGCTTTCAGAAATCGGCTAACTTCCTTCCATAAGACACCTCCAACCAGCCCCATGAATAAAATTTGATCTTCAGGCTCTCAAAAGCTTTCTCAAGAATGAAGGCTCAGCAAAAGGGAATTACAAGCCCAGTCCCATCTACAGCCTGTCAGCAAAACTTGCCAACAGCCCTGATAAGATTTGGACTGAATCCTCCATGCAGTCTGAATTCCTAGTAAAATTTTTTCTTAGTTCAAATTTAGACAGGAAAAAAGGTTTGGAAAGTTGTTTTCATAAGTTCTGAGAAGATTAGCGGCTCATACGCTTTTTTTGAAGAGTCATTTAAAATATATAATCATTGCTAAATTATAGTATTAGTTGCTTGAGGGGAAGATGTCTGGTTTATATTTAGCCCTTATGTCACCAGTGTCAGTTTTTAATACTACACTTCTTGGCTTTTGTCAGTTTGCTGCACAGCTATATTTTCTTTTCTCAAAACAGCTATTTGCCATGAAAAACAATTAAACATATTTGCCCCCTTCCCCACACCATTTTGGGATATCAAGTTGCTGCATATTCATACAATCTACACCATAAAAGTTATCACCTTCATGTTTAACAAGCTTTCAAGGAAACTATCTTCTGATTGCAAGAAAAAAATACAAACACTGTTTTACACTAAAGTGATTCACAGAAAGCACAGAAAGCACCTGGAGACTTTCCCCCCCCATCATACTATGTGTAGAGGTACTATAAATGTAAGAAGTAAGACAACAGAGAAAGAGCCCAAAGGATGAAGAAAAGACTGATTCATTTAGTTTCAGAGAGAGATGCTAATGCTTATTAGTTTTGGTGGTTCATTAGCAGATACTGTAATTGATGTATATTTGCTTTGTAATCAGCTTATATTCTTTCGCATTAGAAAACCTAAAAAAACCCCACAACAAAATCCTTCATAGTACAATACCTATGACATGCATTTGGACCTAAATGCTTCATCCGAAAATTCAGTCTAGGAAGGCAAAGTGTTTGGTGAGAAACAGAGAACAGAAAATGGCACTGCTGGAAATCTACCGTAAAATACTTGCATTATCCAAGGAGATGATGAGAGAGATTAACCCTGGTCTTCAGCCATGTAACACTTCTGCACTGGCTTAGAAGCTCTCGAAATCTGAGTTTGAAGCTGAGCACATTTTAGGGCTCAGCAAGGCACCTTGTAAGCAGTGTTGGCTGTGCAATAGGTGCCAGCCCCCTCGCCGAATCACGCATAAGCCTGGACTCAAACCACTGTCTTGGCTGAGATGTAAAAGTTGTGCTCATGAATTTTTTTTATTCCGTTTATTTTTTAAATAGTGCTAGTGGTGGGTTCCCAGTCAAATTTCAAATCACAATTATATGATCGGTGATACCTACTAAAATTGTAGAATTTGAGCTGTATGTGAATATCTGTTCTATCCTATGCAGTAATAATGCCACTTACTACTTCAGATACAAAAGTCACCTGTGCTGCTCTGGAAACAAAGTCACAATTTTTTGTTTTCTGACCAACCTTTGTGAAAATATTGTAGGTAGGGAAATCACTGTAGTATTCCACCATTAACTGGATATACTTCTCTGCTCCCTAAAGTAATCCTTCCACATCAGGCTTTAAGCAAGTCTGGTAACATTGTGACCACTTTACTCATTATTTTATTAGCATACCAGGGCTGGAAAGCTAAGTGGTTGAAATTTAAATTGAATGAAATTCAATATTGAAAATCAAAATTATTTTTGAATAACCAATTTATTTTTGCGTTTCACATTGACTCACACACACTGAATAATCTCCAGTTGGGGTGACCAGGCTGCATGCCCTAGAAACCACCTACCAAATGTAAGATCAATAAGACCAGGACCTTGACTGATGTTTTTTTCCCACAGCTACACAGGGCAGAGACTTCGTAACAAATGCTGATATGTAAGAAAAAAAGGCAAATGGTCATGGAAAAGGAGAAACCAAAATTATCTACACACTGCAGAACTGCAGTAGACTCTACCAGGAAATTGCACAGTGGGTCCTAGAATCAGGCACAAAGAAGAATGAACTGTGGCAGGGAGAGGATGGAAACACAAGTGCACTGCATGCCTAGCAGAAGGAAAGCATGGAGACCTATGGATAGGAAGAGAGAACAGAGTACACACTGAAGGGAAGGTGCCCTAAAAATGCAAGGTCCTGTACAACTTTTCTAGATAAAAGTCAAGCTTTGTGAATTCAGAAATTCAGCATCTCTCTCTCAGGTCTAAAGATGGTTTTGTTTATAAAACAGGAAGCACGAGTTTTTTTTGTCCAGGTATAATATTTCCAACAGAGATCATAAGAACCTTAAAGCAACTGGCTACTGGTGAAATTATCTTCAGTACTTTTTAAGAAAAGAACCTGTTCAGCAAAAATCACTTGAAAAATAAATATGTGCCCATTTATGGTAGGAGATAATGTTTTCTCAAGAGGAACAGCAGAGTCCAATTTCAACCAGGGCTGCTGATAGAAAAGATCACAGTTTATAGTAGTATTTCAGAGGCACACATGGATTCCTAATTACTTTTTTCTGACATACACAAAAACTATTCTCTTCTTTTAGCCACTTAGTAAAACAATCATAGCATTCGTGTATTTGGGAACGTATATATACATCTTAATTAGACCTTGCAATGTCAAAATTTAATTTTAAAGGCCCATAGTAATGACTCATGCTCATATATAGCCAAAGCATGCCTTCTTCTTGAGGAAACGGGTGAAAGGTGCAAATTAATATAAATATTCCTGTCTCAAAATAGGCTGAGCAGACTGTTGTCAGAAAAATCAGTACTTTCATTTCAAAAATTGATGGTGTCAATGGTTCAAAAGCTTTCCCATCACTTACCTCATTGCAATGTTGTAAGACTCTGGATGAATACAAGTTTGGTCCAAAGGATTGGGCTGTTGCAAGGCACATGGTGTTAGTTTGCTCTTCTTTTTACCCAGTGCACCTGCTTTACTCAAAAGTGCACGACTTCCAAGTTCATTTTTCTTATTACTGCCAGAAATCAAAAATAGACATGTCATTCTCAACAAAGATGATCCTGGCCCAGTGTCCACACACAACACCAACACATTTTTTCCTTGAAGTATCCCTCAAACAAAGAAATTTCTCAGGATACATTAAGGCATCAAATGACCCCTACTGCAAATGCTCCTTTCATGCCTCTTTGTTTTTGTTTCCTAAATCACAAGTGGTTCCTGCTTTTGGAGGACAAAAGAGAATGCACTGAAGGACCTGAAACTAGCACTGGCATTTTGGGCTCCACTCATCAACTGCTGGCAGAAATGCAGACATAATTACCTCTTTAAATAATAATTTTTACAATAAGCACTATTTGTTAAATTTGAAATAAAAAGCACCAAAATTATTTAATATAGCACTCCAAAGTCATCAATATGATTAAAAAGGATAAAAATGCAACCTCAAAGTTCATTTCAAAAGCCTCTGGTTATGTCACCTGGACCCACAAGAAGTGTTGTGGAGGCAGTGGTGTTAGAGCTTTACTTTGGCTTCAAAATCCATTTCTCAGGTTATACAGTACTCCCAAGTTTTATGGAATCTGACTAACATCAGAATCATGTTCCAGGAAGGTTAAAAAAACCCCAAAAACAATGTTCACATTTCACCAGTGAACATTTTCAGGGGAAAAAAAAGCCATCAGCCTTTTTTCCGTTGGTTGTACCACAGCATAAACTAGAGAAACTAGAACAGATCTGTACAAGGTAAGACCTATCAATCATAGAGAGCTTTGGAAGCAATTTCTTTGGTCTTCTGGTGCTTAGTGAGCACCATTTGGCCTGCAGCCTATGCCTCCCTGCCAGATGGGCAACCAATCTGTATACCTTCCACCCGGGCAGAAAGCCAGTCCCTACGTGCCCACGTCCTGCCTGGAAGTTACGCGTGTGCTGTTCGGCCAGCAGCAACTGGGAATACAGTATTGCCTCTGAGCATGGCGTTGGCTAAAAAATAAGCATGTGCTTCCCAGGAAAATATTTTTTTGAGACGAGCCAGTGGCAAAAGTGTGGGGATGGTGCCACCACCGTGCCCTTTCTTAGTTCTTTATTTTGGAAAGAGAAATGAGAAAAGACAGGAGAAGAGACATTGCACTAGAAAGGGCATTTGCAGTGGTAGAAAGGTCAGGAGGAGCACTATGAATGGTTGAAAGAGTAGAAGACTTGGTAGGGACTCAGGGAATGAGATAACAGGGAAGAGGATGATGCACTCTTGACAAACTGGACTGGAAAAGGCCTCACATATTTCAGACAGAAGACAATCACATCACACTTGCTAGGCACAGCAGTATAACATAGACATACTTTGATCTAGTCTGCTACTCAACTTCCTCTCTCCAGGTAATGAAACCGAAACTCCAAAAATCTGCACTAGTTTACTACCATTAAGTTCTGCAGGATAATCTTTACCACATCAAATTAAAATTAATTTACAGATCTCTAAATTATGCCTGAAACACAAGACTAAAGTGGTAATATCTCAGATCACAACACTGCTGCATGAAAAATTTCTTTAACTAATTCAGTGGCAAAATTTTTAATTAAACTTATATATTTATCAAAATCATGACTTAGAATACTAGGCTAACAAATCATGACTAATCAGAGGAAGAACTATCTTCAACCATCAACTTAAACAAGTTAACTTGTTGTCTTTCAGAGCACAGTGGTCTAGGATTCCTTGAGTCTCAAGCATGAATACAAAGCAGAAAAGGGGAAAAGTCTTCTCACACTATTTCAGACAATTTAGTCAGAACAGTTAAAACATCTGTTACCTGCAAAAAGTCTTTATATACTCTTGATTGAATCTGATGAAGCCAGCACATTGTTGGAAGGTTTTGGGACCCAAACCTTTAACTTCTTTGAGCTGTTCTCGGTTTATAAATGGTCCGTTCTTCTCTCGCCATTCAATTATATTTTTAGCCCTGTTAGTATTCAGCCCTGCAATGTGTCTAAGAGAAAATTTACAAAATACTTTTATTACCATTGAACAGTTATTAATGCAAGTGCTACCCATTACAAGGATAGACATTCCTATAGAAAATCTGGTTCACAAAACTTAAAACCTGCTAAGAAATTAGCAAATAGACTCCCAGACCAAAGGCATCATCTGAAAAAGGATCCCTTCTCTTAGTTCTATGGAAGGAATCCACTCAAGTCAACAAAACTTAGTACAGCAATATGGTTCTGTACATGCCTAACTAGTAAGCCGGGGACGTGTAATTTATGATCTGTTGGCTCTTTCCGTAATGCCAATTCAATTTGTCATGTCTTATGGCCTGCCCCCAGCTGCCCTCTTCAGGAAACAGCGTGGGAGGACGGTTCAGAACAGATAAATTATTCCTGTAAGAACAGCCCCCCCTCAGCTCTTCCAATGGTACTGAAACACCTTGCCCCAACATGAAGGGCTCACGTCTGCTATCCAAAAGAAGAGTGACTGGGAGCAGCTTGCCTTCCTCACACAATTTAACTGATCCATAAAGTTTGTTTCTTTTCTCTCAGCTGTTCCTGAAATAAAAAGCAGCAGGGAACAGGCTGCACGACTTGTTCTGAGGGCAACTTGGACCTGGCCAAGAACTTACCTGTGAAGTGCAACAGCAATTAGCCAGATTCCTTCAGGAAGCAGTGGGTTTTCTGCAAATGTTCTGTATGCATATGTGAGTACAACTTTCTTAGTGTGGAGTATGTTAATCATAAAAAGATAGAAAAGAGATTTCGTGGGGAGTTACTCCTGGCACTAGAGAAGGAAATGTCACCCACTAGGATCTATGTATCAGATGCCATTGCTCTAAGTCAGCAGCAAAAGTGACCTGTTTGTGGAATGACATAGACTGATTCTAGAAAAATAGCACCAGCAAACCCAGCAGGAGTCATAAAATCTCAGGGGAAAAAAGAAAAAAATCTTTCCATTATTCTCATGCCCAAGCAAAAGTTTAAAAAATAGTCTAAAGTTGATGAAAGCACAGAATGAAATTAGAAGGACACGCCTTTAACCACAGACAGAATATTAATCATTAGGAGTGGAATTTTCTTCAAAAATTTCTAAGAAACATTGAGAAATCCATCTTATTTACACTGACAAAGGAACATTACACAGTCGACAGAATTTTCTGCTGATGATCTCAAGTCTTTCAAGCACACTACTCAGCAGTAATGCAAATACTGCAGCACTGTTATCCCTTCCCTGTGTAGTATGTGTCAAGAAGTATATTTGATGCATCAGAAACCACAAGCAGAAAGCTCTGCTCAGGCTGCAATCTAGCTAGGGTGACAATCTCATAAACTGTATGTCTGAAGGAAACTTAAGGCTGCATCTACATAGAACAGCAGACTTGAAGACAGGAGTATTGTAAGCCAGGTTAATTAGACCACCACACAAAACACTTACATGATGTGGTTACCACCTGTAACCCTGTCTGGACAGGGTTACCCCACATTCACAGAATCAGGGAATGAGAATTTTGTGGAGACACAGTAGCACCTCAGGCTGATGCTTCCTGCTGACGTGCACAATATAGCTGTACCCTGCAGAAGGCTGACAGTGCTCACCCCCTGCATGTGCTTGGCTAGGCTTTTATTCATGGAATATAAAAATGACATTGAGCTCTTAGAGAGCACCCAAAGGAGGGCCATGAGGATGGTGAAGGTCCTTGAGGGGAAGATGTATGAGGAGTGTCTGAGGTGACCTGGTCTGTTCAGCCTGGAGGAGGCTGAGGGGAGACCTCACTGCAGTTAAAACTTCCTTGTGAGGGGAAGAGGAGGGGCAGATACTGATCTCTTCTCTGTGGTGATCAGTGACAGAATCTGAGGGAATGGTCTGAAGTTGTGTCAGAGGAGGTTTAGGTTGGATATCAGGAAAAGGCTCTTCACCTAGAGGGTGGTTGGGCACTGGAGCAGGCTGCCCAGGCAAGTGCTCATGGCACCAAGCCTGACAGAGTTCAAAAAACATTTGGACAATGCATGGTCCAATGAATGGTGTGATTCTTGGGGTGTCCTGCTCAGGGTCAGGAGTTGGACTTCGATGATCCTGATGGGTTCCTTCCAACTCAGCTTATTCTATGATTCTATTCTGTTGATTCTTTGAATGAAAGCTTCATTTGTAATTGAGGTACCTTGCTTTCCACTTGCTTTCTTCCTAAAAGCTGATCTAAATCCAAAAGCATGTAAGATGGAAGAAATCAGACGTCAGCTGGGGGCTGGATACGCAGAAAAAGAACATGAAAGAGAAAGTGGAAAACCACAAAGAATAGAAAAAGAGCCTCTTCCAAAATATGGAAAGATGTTTTTAAGAAAGACTCTATGTGGCTAAAAAATTAAAATACAGAGCTAGCAAGAATGCATTTTTCCTAACTTTCATACCCAATATAATTTTCATTACTGATTACAGACAGTAATATTATGGAAGAATATGGACAGAAGATTATGGACATTCTTTTCCTTCCCCTGCTACTATGGAGGATGGCAGCAGCACTTTTGCTCTTCTGAGACTTTGTCACCTAAACAACACTGAATTCTAAACACTCGAGAGAGAATGAGCTTTTAGTTTATAACCAAGAAAAATAAAGTCCAGAATATTTTTCAAGTAAACATGGCATAATTACTTAACAAAAATCGAACAGTAGAAAGGGATACATTTTTTGAGTTTCCCCTTAAATCTTTCCTTTTCTCCTTTCCTCACCCAAGTTTTACAACTTGTTCCACCTAGAAGTACCTATAAAAATACCTTCTTGGAGACAAAGTACATTTGAAAAGCCCTTTTATTTGTAAAAATACAAATCACTTCTATCACGTTTTTCTAAAATTGTGGTATTGGCTCAAAATTTTAAAATATCTGTTTTTCTCTGAAGAATAGTTTTACCCTGGAGAATCACATAAACCCTTAAAACCTGACTCTTAATGATTCAGTGAAATACTGTCTTACTGTGTCATTTTTATATAATTGGAATTTTAACACAAGAGCCATTTGCTCCAGCGGAGCTTGAGTCAGATGGCAGACTAAACAGAGACTCTGTGATCCAGAGCCATGTAATTACTGGAATAGGAAAATGTTTCACTCACCTTAATAGTATTTCTGAGCAGATGTTAATATCAACTCCTACAAAGCTGACACACTCTTCAACCACACTGTCCAGAGTTGCTTTGAGCAAAGTCTGTGATACATCATGCTGAGAAACAAAAATGGAGATATCTGGTTACTGAAGTATCGAAGTGTACGTAAACACCAATGCATATAGCATTAACACCAATAAAATAGTTGCTGGAACTTAACAGTATCTTATGTGAGGGTACCAGTTAAAAACATGAATTGTAGAATATATTTTTAGAATGTCCCCAATATCTCTTTGGAATATCTTTGTCATGATACAAATCTCCAGAATGAAGACACACTTCATGTCCCTGTATTGTTTTTTAATTACTATTTCCCTGCATCTTGTAAAAACAAAACTTTATTAAAAACATGATTATTCAAAAGGAGTATGCTTCTGATCATCCACCATGTCCTGTCTTTAATCTGACATTTATTTACCTATAAAAATCAGTTTATTAAAAATAAAGTAGAGAAGAGATCACAAATGCTGTACTTTTGCACCTGTACACACAGATATTTGCAAAATTGTCCCATTTATGAGCATCACACTACCGTACAGTTACTATTTACTAAAAGAAAAAGCCAGCTACTGTATGAAGGTGGGCAATACATAAGGTTCTTATCAACCCCGTGGCAACAAAATGTTTCAAATTTTGAACAGATACTTCTGGGAAGATTGGCAGGTCCTTGACCAAAGCACCACTAATGGAAGTGTTCACAGTGTTTCCCCCTCTCCCCCCTAAAAGAAAAATCAGTCACACTTGTCAAAGTTAAAAGTTCTGAAGCTCTAAGATTTCTTTTCCTCCCAAATGTAGGCATACTTCAGTCTGTAACTGCGAGTTCCCCACACAAGCCCATCAGTGCTTAGAAGTCTGACCTGGAGGGAGAAGCCTCTCTAAATGCAGGAGCTAATTCAATCACTATGTTGGCTTAGCTTCAGGGCTCTTCTGCATCACTCATGTAAATCTGGGTTGATCTGTTGTGGTTTCATGATGCATTCATTCAGGACATCAAGCTGGATCCAAGCCAAGGCACCAAACACTTCATCCGTTACTTTGTTTTACGTTCTGAGCCATTCCGATCTTTTAAAGATTTCACGGTTAAATTTAACATGCCAATAGCATCAACCCCAATCTACTAACACTGGTAGTTCATCAAGCAGTGGTTAATAACTGAGGCAGTCATAAAACTTCAGGCAATGCATTTCATAACTCCCTATTTCAGGTGATAGTAATGGGATGCATTTTCATGATGTGATACGTAATAAAGATACTTACAAACACAAAGCTCGTATTTCGCCAATATTACTCCTCCTATATAAATTTTGCATGCAAAACACCATGTACATGCATAAGTTGGCATTTGCACACAGCCTTGGTCTCATAACCACAAAACTTGCTTGTACACTTGGCAGATCAAACATCAGTTTCTACTTACTAATGTGCTGCTACTGCAACATAATAGCTTCTTTTTTTTGTATAAAGAGACAAACAAAAAATATACCCTTAAAAGAAGTCTTATTTTTCATTTTTCTGACTTACTGAAGACGTAGCTTCTCTTCATGAGGAATATATTCCCTCCTCCTCCTGGCATCAGCCACATAATACTCTAGAGCTAGAGCTTCCAGTTCACATGCATACTCATGCAAGGATGCACTTATATAACACAGCACAAGAACCAGAATAAAATGTTCAGAAATAACACCCACATCTCTTCTTTGCCAAGTACAGCTGCCAAAAACCAGGCTAGGTTTTTCACTAAATGTTGAATTTGAGGTTCATTGGAAGATAACGATTCTAATATAATTTTTTTCATTGTAATGAAGGAAGGTGAAAGGAGAAAATAAAGCAGAGGATAATTTCCTCCTGTTTTTAGGGAAGGCTACTGACTCCAAAGTACTTGCAAGTTGATTATGATACAGTTTCACAAGTTACATTAACAAGTTCTATTAACTGCAACAGTTCTTGACCACCTCTAAAAAAAAAATCTTGGTCTAAAACATAGAGTCCGTGGCAAAGACATGTGCAGACTGCTGCTTCCCCAAGTTTCAGACTCATTCCTTAAAATGATGACGATGATTCTTCAGTAGGAACAACATGCAGTTACATGATTCAAAACAGTCACTGCCTCCACAATGCCTTATAGCATAGAGTGTAGCAAAGAAGGAAATCCCCTGATCTGCCCTAACCTTTCTAAGGAGTTCTTTGGATGAGACTTGATTCAGCGCAAGCTTTATTTCCAGCCTGCGCAAAATGAACCTAGACAGTAATTCAGTCAACTATCCTCCCCACAAATCAAGGACAGGATACGTCACAATCAAAAGCTAAGCATCCTAAAATATCTCTGCTAGTGGAAGAAATACCAGCGCTCACAGAAACTAATTTCAAATGCCTAGTTGGCATTTATCTGAAGATCTGAGTTTGTGATTCCAATAGTTTGTGTAAAATTCATGAGATACAACACACACATCTTGAAAAAAACTATAGTACTTAACTGTCTCTTTTCCTTGCCAGGAACACAAAAAGTTCTCAGGTCTCCCAAAGATGACTAGCATCTTAACTTTATTTCTGTTTGACAGTCGTCATTAAAAAAACCAAAACAAGACATGCACAAGTTGTTCTTTATTGCTCCAACATGTAAGAGTCATGTGACTTGGAATGGACATCACAGCACGTATGTGAAGACATAGATAAAGGGAACAGGCAAATGTGACAGAACAGGATAAGCATAAAACAATCCCTAAGCTACCAGTACCTCACAGAAGTAAGATACATTTAGCAAGTGAATGATGTTAAGTTGTAAAAGCTAGGAAAACCTTCCAGATGGCAAACCTGCCTCCCAAAATGCAGCTACTGACCATCAAAGCTTCCTTTCGCTATAATGAAAAAACTTTTACACCCCTCTTTACACTGAAACAAGGCACAGAGAAATGATATACATTTAGTTTCTAAAAGTAGTTAAAAACATTATTAACTCAGTACCATTGCCAAGACTTCCTACTGCTAAAAGGATACACTTCAGAAAGGTTTAAAGTACAGTGTGTTTTCCACTCTTCCAACAGTTTCACTCATCTTCTCAAATATCAGAGGTTAGATGATGCTATAGATTTCTGTGCGCTATTTATATGCACTGGGGTGGTATCAGATGAGTTAGACACTACTAGAAGCACACATACACCCTGCTCCTCACTCCCTACAAAAGGTTTGTAAACACAGGAATGCTGAACAGTTGCATTAAGTACATCAGAATAAAACCTGCACAGGTAAAGCCCAAGTCCAAAATGCCAGGCTGCTTTCAAAGTAAGGTTACACAGAACTTGATGCTGCACAGTCTCTGACAACCTCTCTACACACCACTGATCATTGCATCAGCTGATCCCCTGCAAATCCTTCCAAACAGAACAATTTCATATTAGCACTGACTCTGAATACACCCCAGTGAATATAAGTGTCCCTGCTAAAACTTTTGAGTACAGCCTTTAAGCTCAGAGCCAAGCACACAAGGTGCTATCACAGCTATGTCTAATGAGTAGGAGTACGTCCTTTGGTGTGACTTTCAAACAGCAGCTTGCATTCACCACCCAAATATGTCACTAAGGTTTTACTAAAACGATACTCAGAAATGACTGCCATTAAAATATTCAATGCTGCAATAGTAGATGAAGGCAGGAAACTTGTTTTTATATGATGATCTCCAAAAGGATTGATATTCCCAATTTATGGAAACTAAGGCCAGCAGAAATAAAGGACTTTCCACAAACTACAGGATGTCCAGTGCAGATCTGCAAACCTTTGTTTATTGAGTCTCTCCAGAAAACAAAGCCACCTTGCTTCATAGATAGCAAGAACTTACACATTTGTTTGGTTTGAACATTTTTTGGAGAGGACTATAGAAATTAATCTGTCCTTACAAGTATCAGGAACTGTAACCATATTTTAGTATTTGTTTTCTAGGGAATTATCAGTTGAGCCAGGGAACAAGATACAGAAAATTACTTGATTAAGTGAAACCTCTACAGTAAAGAATTGTCAATCAGCAAACAAAATTCAAACATTACATTTCTCTAGCATTTTTATAAAGAGTATTCCAAATATAACTTACATTCATGAACATGGAAGAAAATCAAGGGCTGCTATTTAGATCTCTGGTCATGATTACTGCTCAGATTAGTTCATGTTAAACTTGTTAAAATTATCAGAAAAAATATATTGCATATTTCAAAACAACCATTCTGCAAACCCACACTAAAAAAACCTAAAAATCAATATAACTTCATTTCATATAATCTGGTACAATTTTATATAATCATGGCAAAAAATGTTTACCACTAAAGAATAGTGTTTAAGAAGACCTGTCTATTATGCACATGATAGTTCTGCTCTATCATTATTTCCCCACACTTCAGCTGTCTTCTCCTGCCATATGGTATATGGGAGAGAACAAGGATTGTTGTTTCACTCAGTTTCAAGAGCTACAAACACCCACTGGAAAACATTAACATAACTAAAAAATCTATCTGTAAAATTAACCTTACCAAAAGCCTTCAACTGCAACTGAAATCACTTCTGCAGTTTCAAAAACCTGTTGACGTACACAAAAGGAAGGCAGTATTTTAAATACTCTCAGCTCAGTTATTTCTAGCAGTACACCAGTACAGACACTGTAAAAATACATTTGTCATCAGCATGGCAAATTTATCAAGTCAAAGAGCCAGTGCTCACACGAAGCCTGGAGGCTGTACTTAGCCAGTGTGCGTGAGCATAGATGGTGGATCAGCACACTAACTTTGCCTGAACACTAGATTACCAGTGCTAGACTAGAATGGGCAGCTTCCACATGCAACCGAATTACAACTCCAAGCTCTTTACCTTTGGCATCTCAAAGAAACCCCCACAATACTAAACCTCCACACAACACAAAAAAAAAAAAAAAAAAAACAAACCAAAAAACCCCCACATAATTATAATGCATTTGGTAACCTTTTCCTGGTTCCCTATAAAATCATAATTTCATAAAGTGTGGTATGATTGCATCTGTATCTGAAAGACAGATTCAGACAGCTTAAAATTCTACTGCAACACACAGCAGTTCTTAAATAATTATTTTACATTTTCAAACATTAGTAGACATCGACACAATCAGCCTGTGCATCATTATTACTTTAAAATGCCCAAGAGCCAAGCAAGGCACCTTCCAACACGGTCAAGCAGGAATTATTTGTACCCTGCAGAGCCTACAAATGTAGTGCAGACATGACCTAATGATGCTGGTTAGAAGCAGTGGGGAGGGGATGAGTTCTCAAGTCTGGGCAGCAACCTGCAGGTTCTTGACCCAGGCCCGGCATTACAGCACTATAACAAGATCAACATTCATTCTAAACAAGACTGAGCTGTGTGCCAGACAATCTATTTTGGGGTTTTGATCAAGTTATACCTCACTTGTCCTTTGAATCCAAAAGTCAGCCTTCAATGAAGTAAATGCAATTTAACTTTTTTCTGTCCAAGTGAGTCCTGAAAGACTTCTAACACTTCATAAAACATTATTTTGTTGGTACCTACTATTAACTTCTGTATCCATGAATTTTAATATTGGCATGTGCAACCAGACAACATGCCTCTTGAAAAATACTGTTTTTTTCTTTAAAAAGTGGTATAACTGTGCAAACTGAATTACATTTACTGAAACAGAAATTAGGTGGGACAACACATCCTAAGAAAAGTTAAAAAAAATGTTATTTTACAGAGATTCAATCCATGGCAATGTGTTTCAAAATTTAAAAAATGGAAAACCATTACTAGCACTGTAACCTATACATAATCAGCTTCATTTCAAATGCTTCTGAAACCACAAAAGCAAAATGCATTCATAACAAACCCTCAAGTACAGCAGGACTAAAGTAACAGAAATAGTCTAAGGAGAAGCACCTTTTCATGTCCAAAATTAGAACAAAATTAAAATTATACCTTACATGTCAGGTGGAAAAGTGGGAAAGTTCAGGACTGGGGTTTTAATCTCTAACATCCTCTGGAAAATCCCTTCCAGTTAGATTCTAAGAAAACAAGCTTATCCCTCTGATGTTTCATAAAAGGATCTAACTTCTTTTGAATTTCTTTTGAAGATTATTTGTAGTTTCTCCAAATGTTATATTGTTATAGGATATATTGTTATCCTAGGTACTTAACTCTGATTCATTTCTTGTTTGAAAAATCCAAATTTTGTTTATTTTAACAGCATATTACTATTACTGAAATATCCCAGGAGAAAGAAATGGATTTAAATTTTCAAGGAAAACCAAAGTCTGTCAGCTCTAACATTAAAAAAAAATAAGAAAACAAAAATGCACCAGTTTATCATGTAAATGCTTTGAGTCACTTGCAAATGGCTGGAATTCATCTTCTGTTTACTTGTGCTTGTGTCCTAACAGAAGCAGTAATACTGCCAAGCTTGTTACACAAATTCAGTCCCATCACCGACATGTCTGATTTCTAAAGTTAGCTTCTGTGACATGAACAAGTTAGCAGCAAATGATGTATACCCAAAAACATCTTCCTCTTTCCAGAGCAGGTACAAGTTTTCCCCAATGCATATTGTTATGTGACTAATGAGCAGCAATACAAATTTCAATTATAAGCACCTACATCATTCCTGGAGATTTCAGAGGGACATTTTTGCCAATAAATAGCAAAGGCAATAATTCAAATTACTATAGGTGGAAAGCCTTGCATTTCATTTTCAATCCAAACATGTATTTTGGGGCTCTTAAAGCTCTACAAATATAGGGGATATCCTGCAACACTACAGAAAGATAGAGCAAGGTCCCTCTGGAGTGGAGTTTAATAGATCCCATGGCTGAAAGGCAACACATTCAATTGAAGATTTTCCTGAAGATTGCTGAAGGATGAGAGAAGGAAAAAAAGAAAGAGATTGCACTAATAGAGGGAGAAGATAGAAGCCATGAAGCTCAGGTGAGTGTGGTCATCTGTAGGAGTTTTCTTTAGTCTGAAGTCAGTGACCATCCATCACCCTGCAGCAGGTGGGTGAGGAACAGCAGTTCCTGGGTATAGCTCCCACTGGCCTTACTCAGAGCAAAGGGAGTCCCCAGAGGATGTGAGCAGCTTGGCAAGACTCTACATAAAGACACATGCTTCTTCCAGCTCTACTGAAGACATACTGGGGTTCCTCTCTTTCAGCTGTAATGAGGAATGTAGTACTTGAAATATTATTAAGAACTGTAACAAAAACCACAAATTAATTTAAGGGTATTTTCTATAAAGGAAATATTAGTATAGTTGATGCATATTTTATTGTACCCTAGAGGTCTGATATAAGAAGTTTATTGTTCTCACTGGCTTTCTCAAATTTAGCATACACACTTAGCAACTGCTACGTCAGGTTGCTCATATCAGCAATGCATTGAGAATATATTTAATACAATGACATACCCCTCATTAGGAAAAAATGTAGATGCCAAACAACGATGTTCAGCAGTTTTTTAATCCCACACCTCACAGAATTAGTGATCATACAGAATTAGCCCATGATACAATTAAGAAGAAAAAAAAGTTTTTATTTAAGGTGACACCACCTCCTGAAAATGCTTGCTGAAAAAAGCTTTCAGATAATTCAACTTTCTTCAACCCTCCTCGCCCGGCCCACACTTTTTTAAAGCAGATCAGCTTAGATTGAATATGCTTAAAGAACACTTGCAAATCCTGCTGCTATCTCCCTCTCTTCTATTTGGCTCCTCCTTTACTTTGATCGGACACTCCTTCCCTCTTGATCTCCAACCTCTTCCACAGCCCAACTAAAAGCAAAAATGAGCTAGGAATGAAACAGAACTGCAGAAGACAGCCAAACCCAAATAAAGGAAGCTTATTTTCTCTGCTTGTGAAAAAGCAGAGAAAATAAGTGTGATTGACACATGGCAACTCAAAAAAGTCACTCAGAGTAGTGTTTACTGAATGACCCGTGGAAGACTGAAAGCTGAGAGAAAACCAGGAAACGTGGAAAAACAGAAGTTAGCTCAGCTAGCAGCATTTATGGATTTGACAGGCAGAGTACATAAGCATCCATTGTGTCATTCACATCTTTGATAAATGAAACCAATTTCAGCACCACTCATTACATATAACAACAAGATGTATTTAAAGCAAAAGAATAAGCAATTGCAAAAAAATTCACCATGACACAGTAAGCTTATGACTTTTCAGAAATGTGCTCTGCACTAGGCTTAGCAAAATTTGCATAAGGCATGTATTTAGCACTTTTCTTATTACATATATGGCACTAACAATGTGTTTGCACATAAGAGGTTGAAAAGTTGACAGGTCTCAATAATAAATTAGCTGTGCTAATGTGTCAGCACTAAAATGTTCTCACTGACAATTTCTACAAGTGAACAAGAACACAAACATTTCTGTCATTCTCAAAACTAAGCAACATTTCAGAACCACCATTACCACTGACAGCATATGATTGTTACTGCTAATGTAATTACCGTAATATAAAAACTGAGAAATCCAAATGAACCAGTAGAATGGTATAAAACAAGAACAGTGCATGTACCACCCCATACATGAAAATGCCAATGGAGTACTCTTGCAATAGACACGTCTTTATTTAAACAAATAAAACCTCAGCAGGTAGAAGGGAAAAAGCACAAATCAGAGAACACTTATTTTACCAGCATCCCTGACAGAAACTGTGATTTGTGCCCTTCTAACATAGTCCTTACTTATATTCAAGATCTGGAAATTCCTTCAAGAAGGCTTCTTTAAAACATTTTAAAAATACAGTATTTGCAAATGTGTAAAATGATATATAATTTTGTAGTGCAACAAATTCAGAAAAAATGGAACAAATTTTTCTAAGGTATCCTCTAATGTAAAATCTGTAAATAATAATTACATTACTATCATGGACTTATAAAGGTTATAAGATACCAAGTAAGAGCTTTTAAGTATTGCATATATGAATAAATTCATTGCAAATCTGTAACGTGATCACAGATCACAGCATCATTCATTTTAAAAACTGACCTCTATTTCCCTTGAAAAATCATTTATTTTATAATTGATCTAAAACTTAAATAAAGTTTTAGGCAAGCTTGGGGAAACATAAAAATAAAATTAGAAATAAAGTATTTGAAAAATTAAGATCTAATACTTTAGAAACTCCTAAAAACATCATTTTAAAATCAGGTATCTTTATGAATTCCAATTATAAAAACATTTTGTCCAAAAAGCAACTACTGCCTCAGTTTTAATAATGTTTGTAAGTAGGGGGAATAGAGTTCTCTATTTGTGTAAACATTTACAACTCCAAGATGGTATATCATTGAGGAAGAAGGGAACTAAACCACCTCTGATTTTGCAGCACTTACGTCTGCCTCTCACCACTTGCAGGTGACTTACAACTTCCAGAATCAAGGCTCCATTGAAATCACTGATTGTGATTTCACTGATGTCCCTTTACATTAATTAAGGACAGAAGTTAAGGAGCAGTTTTATCTGTGCTTTGCAGGACTGGGATTTAAGAGATGAGGTAGCAGATGGATCAAACAGATATTAGGATTGTTCAATGTGTGTGAGTTTTACCAATAGTTACACTAAAATAATCCAGAATTTTTAAATATGAAAAAATAAATTATTATTGGGTGTTCTTTTGTGTAGAGAATTGTATTTTAAGAACAGCAAAAGACAGTTGTTCTAAATAATCTAGATTAGGGCATCAAGCTTTCAATGAATCCTCACACAAGTTAGCATTTGCTCTGATAGGAAATTAGACAAGTGAGACACCTTAGATCAGCTACTGCCAATCTTCCTCTGCTGGAACACACAAAGATTGGCAAAGAAGCTCAACTGCAAGTCTTGAAGTAAGGTCTAAAGCACATGGCTGGCTAAACTGGTGCAAAGAGTGGAGCTAATCCAAATGTTGTGATGGGGTAGGCAGCTCTGCCTGGAGAGTCATCATCACCAGCTGTGGCCTAAGCAGCTTCACCTCTCCCCTGCAAAAGGAGGATACACGGACAGCTAATGCCATTCCCAAACCACAAATTTATCTCAGACTGAGATATAACAGAGGATGCAAATCTCAGCCACACAAAGATTTGGTGTGTACCACCTGAGGTTCAAAGGCAATTCCTGCATCCAAAGGCAATCCCACAAATACACACTTCTATGGTAGATAGACCAGTAGAATAGCATAGTAATTAGCTTTTCATATGAATGCAAAAGTGCGGAAAAGTTCAAGGTAGGCAAAAATATGAAGGCCCATTAGAGGAAAAGTTTAAGAAAACCACTCTATTTTTCACTCTTTAAAAACACAGGCAGTCAAGAATGTGAAGAGGAAAATGTAGCTCCTAAGAGTCTAGAAAATCTACATGTTAGAGTAGTGCATTCTCAAAAACTCTGAAGTCACTTCATAAAACATGAGAAGTACTCAACTTCTTCCAAACTTTCAGTGGCAGAAAATGCATAGCTGGTACTGCAGAGATACAAAGTGGTGACTTTTGGTTTTGGTGTACCTTACTCGGACTACTTTGACCTGTAGGTGACAGAACTTCTGGGAGATATTTGCTTACAGAAACAGTTCTGGTTTTGCTAGGCTATTCTAAAATTAGAATAGTAATAACCTCCCCTGTCTCAGTCACATATATATTGCAGAACCTTTAAACTTCACACTACTTTGATATAGCTACCTGAAAACGGTCCCAGTCTCACAGATGACAAATCAAACCCACAAGAACTTAGTGATTTCTCTTAAACTGAAAAAGAGGTCAATGAACCAGAAAGGATCACAATTCTTCATTTCCTGACTACAACCCAAGCATCATTACCCAGAAATGAACAGTACACATTTAGCTTTTCCAATATTTTATGATGTTCAGGCACTGATAGCCGTGTTTGCTGATTGCTTGGCCCAGGCACAGCTTATAAATGTTTTTATATATTTGCTTTCAGCTGTCCATGTATTGATACAAAACAATTAAAATACAGCTTCTAAAGTAAAGGGTATTTAGAGCTAATAACCACTTCTCATTTAACCAGTGTCTTATTTATTACAGCAGGAATAAAAAAAGTGCTGCAACTGAACCCATTATATCCTCTTCCAGAGGAAGTGCTGACATCAGTTCACTGATAAAAATTAAGCTGCCCTCATTCATAAGTTATTTTCAAATAGGAATCAAGATTTGGATGCATCTAGGCTGTCCCCTCAGACTAACAGATTTAAGGTCTGGACAAGAAGTTGGAAAGTGAAACTATTTAATACTCAGTCAAATCCCAGCAGTGGGAAAGGTGTTCTCAAAAACTGATTTCCAAGTTCTCCTGTTGCTCTTAACTGCTAGCAACATCAACCAGACCACCTCACATGTACAACCAAATAGGACAAATGCCTCCCACGCTGTGTCAGTCAAGTATGTTCCTAAGATATTGTCTTTTTTAAACAAGGTACGTGCTTGTACTTTGATTTGGGGGTCGGTTCGTTTTTTTGTTTGTTTGTTGCTGCTGCGGTTTTGGTTTGGTTTTTTCTCTCCTTTTAAGTTAGGTACGACTTATGAGGAACACATTTTTATTATTTCATGTATACATCTAAAAGAACACTGGAAACAAACATCCAAGTGGTTCAAGTTAGTTGCATAGCAAAGACCTCTAGGTATGAGGTATGGAAACCTGGTCCAAAGTATACTGAAAAACGGATAAGTTGGGAAAACAAAAGAGAGCATTGCACTTAGATTCACACAGATGATGTCACATCATATGAAATAATTACTTCCTCTTGAAAATGTTTCTCAACAGAAGACAAAATGCTTCTGGCCACAGCAGCCATTTTGAAATTTATACTTGGAACAAACAAGAAGCTACAACTGATGTTCTTTATAATTGCTTATGCACAGATATGTTCTTTAGGTACTCTCAGTCTTCTCCATCATTCAATTGTGCTAAAATACACATTTTTTCCATCTGAAATTCTGTCTTTAAGACATAGTCAGTGAAAGAGTTCTCTTGGAGAGCTGCAGCTTTAGCACACTTTCAATAGCTACTAACACAAAACAAGCACAAATTCATCAGCAAGTTTGCTATGCAAAACTTATTACACAGCAGCATGACATTTCAGCAACAAAATTCCTTTGTCACATACAGGAGTGTTGCAATGCAGTCCATTTCCAGCCTACTGTCTCTTCAGATACCAGACATCTAAATCCATGCTGCCATTTTCAGAAGACTATGTAATTTGCCTGGAATTTACTCTTACTTTCAACTGTTTCAACGGTTTCATAAAGCATTCATATCTTTAAGGAGTTTATATATTAATCTATTTTCTATTTGTCCTAGTTATGGGACATTTTATGACTGCAAGAAAATCAGGCAAAAAAAACCACTCACAGAGAAAAACACATTCTGAAAAGTATGTCAAACTCAGGCTGCAGACACTCCAAGAGATAGAAGCCTTAGCAAACTTCTTCCCAAAGCCCTGAAAAACTAGTCCCAACAACACATTAAGATATGCCATTTACTTGGGACACTAGCTTTTCAGAAAAGATTGTGGAAGAAGCATAATGCCCTCCTAAGTAGAGCTGGGAAATTATATGGTACCTAATAATAGCAATGTTGGATCAGATCTCAGGATGTGATAAAAGAGAAAGACAGTCTAATGACATGCACACAGAGGGAAGGAATGCTATGAAAATAAAGAGCATGGACATACTAATTTGCACACAGTTCAAGCAAATAACTGTACCATTAGCTTTCTTATCCACACTTGAAAGATCTTTCAGCAAAATGCCTGAGTTCTGTAACAGCACTACTCAGAACAAAGTACTTCTAACAATGGCCCTTGGCTAAGTAAGGAAAAGCTATGGCAGGACCAGATTTACCTGAGATATCCCTAACATATTCATTTATTGTAACATATATACATAACATTCATCAACACAGCTTTACTACAGCACTGTAGAGAGAAGCAGTTGCAGAGGCAGAAGTCCCTGCCAACTTACACTTTCTAAGACAAGACTGAGAGCATCATCAGGAACACTGCTCTAGAACAGTTTTAATTAAGATTAAAAGTAGCCTTTATCTACAGTTTAGGAATAAGTGGATTTGTCACTGACCTCTTTCACCAAAGAAACAGAAATTTAAGAGGACGCAACAAAAATAACATTTCCTTTACTTCCCCCCTCCAGTTCATTACATCCATAAGACAAATTAAAATAAAATGAAGGACAACTATACAGCAGGAATAAAGGCTGGAGAAAAAAATACTCAAACAGACGGGCAGGGGTTTAATATTTACAAAGATTGTCCAGGTTATCAACCCACCTACTCTGAGGTTTTGTGATGTCTAAATCTATGCTAATCTTAAAGGAGCAAACATACATGAGAATTTTCATTTACAGCATGCTTCTATACAAGTTGAGGAAGTAAAACTGAAATAAAGTATCATCACTTACAACAATTAATTAGAGGAAGAGAAAAAAAAAGTGTTACAAGGCTACTTAATTCCTCTGCCCAGATAAATGTGTCTACCCCAGAAAAAGTCCAGGTTCACCAAAGAATTTTTATTTTGCTCTGTAATAACAACATACAGTACTTAAACTACTACAAATAAGAATAACACTTGTTCTCGTAAAACAAGGGAGCTTGAAGACCCTAAATGCATGCTTGCCTGGCTGAAACTAATGTTTTTCATTAAAATTTTGACTCCCAAGCCAAGATTCCTGTGATTGCAAATCACTAGTGTTTCAGTCCTTAACTTGATAACCGTTCTGTCTCAACATACCCTTCTTAAAAAAAAAAGATATCACATAAAATGACCATACACATCACTGTAAATTTACCACAGATTGCTAAAGAAGCAATACCAGAAAAAGTTATCATTAAATATGTAATTAAAAAAAAAAAAAGAAAAAAGGCAATTTTAAATGTTAAGTCCTTTTGGTGAAGAGCTATAATATAGAAAAATCCAACCTGTATTACTAGGGAATAGTGTGAAGCAGCTGCATGTTGGTTAGTCTCGCCTGTTCTCTGTATTCTCCTAATTACTTTTACATGAAAAATGTTTATTTTCAATCAGTAATGCATGAAAAGAATGTATTCCTATAGCAAATGACATGGCAGACAGCCTTCAAAAGGGTAATCATGTTCCACAGCATCCAATGGGACAGTAGCCATTTACCTGTAGCCCCTGTACTTCCAAGTGCAGTTCAAGGTCCCAGTACTTCTCTCTGCATTTTGCACTGTTTGGGTCCAACCTCACAACAGCTCAACTTTCCTTTGAAGCACTGCCACATCGGGGCTGTTTAAGAATGAAATCTGCTTGGCCTTAGGGCTTGATAGAGTTAAAGGGCAAAATCCTGGCTCCATTTGAAGTCAGTGGGCAGTTTGCCATTTAATTCAATTGGTCTACTATTTCACAGTGACCTTAAGGGTATACCGAAAAGCTTGTACCCATGTATCCTGCCTTTGCTTGCAGGCATAGTGGTGGCATGTATTAGTTCTTAACAGTAATCTCTGGGTGGCAACTAGAATGCTTTTACTTTGAAAGTTCACATGAAGCTCACAAGCATTCATACAAAATTACAGAATAGAACTGTAAAAATTGGTTCATCAACAAAGTTTATCTTCTGGTTGGGGCTCAAAAATTCATTTTAAAATTTAGAAACTACAGAACAGCCACCTGAGAAAACATTCACTTTCACTTAGTCTAGATCATTTTAAAGAAAAGGATGAAGCAAATAATATTTTATTTCACCGCAAGAAGTCCCATGGTTTTTAATATTAACCAAAATGTGGTTGTACTGGTGCCAGATCACAAACGTCCCAGGAGAGATAAGCAGGACATATTTCACATTACCACCTCGGCATCCTAAACAAACTACACTGGCATAGGGTTGGATGAGTATATCAATTTGTGTATCACCACAAGCAGGTGCAAATCTATAGGGAAGGTTTTATAAAAGCAATTAAGCAGTTAAGAGAACAGTTGATCAGAAATTCTAACTACGGTATATAGAAAATAATATATTTTTTATCTATCAGCAGCTCAACAATTTACTACTACTTGTAATTAATTGCACTATTATTCATGTCTTTAGAAAACAAGGTTTAAATGCTTCCAAATACAAGTCACACAAATTTACTCTCACAGGACTGTACAGACAACCTGTGGAAAGCCGCAAATATTTTCCCATGTTTTACTTCTCACACTCGAGTAAAACCATCCATCCAGTGACAGATGCCGGGATGCCTGGATCTCTACTTTTCCAATTCCCTTACATAAATAGTAATCTCCTTAAAAGTTAAAAATACTCTTCTCCCTTCTCAGCTAATGTATATGGGTACTTTATATCCTTATTTAGAAGCTTGGCAAGAAACCCACAGGGAAAGTGATTTTGCATAATGTCTCTCTCTTTCTCACTTTCAACATTCTGGCACAAAATTAAAGACCAACTCAGTAAAGTTGACAGCTGAATATTTGTGTTATGCTTCCTCAGTTTTTTACTAGAAATTACATCAGTAATCAATTCTCAGAAAATTTGTTAATACCATAAGCTTTCCCTCATACCCAAAATTTCAAAAATAAATAATAATAAAAAAGGCTGCAGTTAGTAATTTTTATCTTAAGACAGACACTGTACTATTTCTACAGTCATTAAAAAACCTTTTCCACTTATTTTCATAATGTAAAATGAAAATATATTCCATCACTGAAATTATAACACAACCTAGCTTCTCCTAGCCAGCCCAGGAGAGGGAGAAAGGTGAATGCCAATTAATCCAATTACTGACAGAGAAGCTATCAGGATGAGTACTTATCAGGTCAGGTTCAAAAACACATCAGAAGCAACAGTGTTAAAAAAACAGAAAAGAAAAATGAAAAAAGAAAAAAGCTCGCACTCCCTGGGCTGAGTAGCACTATTAAATTCAGATGCAGGGTTGTGTTTAGGTTGGACAGGCCCCAACAGTAGAACAAAGTCAGTCTGTCTTAGTACCATAACCAAATTCTACAAGTTAACAGCTTTTCATGAAAAGCTGCCATTTCAAAATGTCAATCAAACCTGAATATAAGTGGGAACTCCTGCAGAAATAACCAGCTGCAGGTTTGAAAAACATTTTTCACTGAAAGTGGAAACACAAAAGATGTTTGAATGAGATCTCTTTTCATTCCTGTAACAGTAGACGGTCATTTTCACAACATCAAGGACAAAAACACAAGACAAAATTGCAAATAATGTCTTGAAAGAACCATTTGCAGGGGTGATGAATGATTCAAGTTACAAATGACAGAATTATTGGCAAATGGAAACTCATTAATATGAAAAAGCTTCTCTTATAAGACTGCAGTTTGTCTCCACTTTTTCTCATTGTATCTGAATGATCAGGTTTTATGTATTAATTTTATTACATGTTTAATATTGGCTTTCTCACCTTGAGGCAGCAGCTTGCACTAAGATCACCCAATTAGTAAGTACACCTAAACTGTAAGTATTTTGGGGGTTCAGGTGTTTAGTAAACAATTGTAATACTTTCAGTTAATAAAAATGCAGATTCTAACAGAGCAAAGTTAAAACTTAAGATCCACCCACAGAGAGAACACAAGTTTTTCAATTCAGTTCTGGATATCCGAACATAAATAAGTCACATTTATTCAATAAACCAAGGGAAAAATATTATTTATACAAGTGTACATTATAATGGAAAAGCATCTTACCAACATCACGTTGGCCACATTCTCCTTTCTAAAGAATATGGCACGAACAAAGCCATTTTCCCTGTCATCTCAAAGATGCATACCGCATCTGAAAATGAATTTGCTGTCCAAATATAGGCTTCAATTCTTCAATTCAAAATCAATTTCTTATTCAACAACTGAATTGATATAGTAGTGATTTGTTTCACAAATCTTGACATTCAACTCCATGAAACAAATTTAGTCAACAGGGAAATTTAGTGAAGAGTTAAACCAGTATATAAGATTCCCCTCTCCTAAAGGTAACACCTGCCCTGTATCATTGCCCATTTTTCTTATTATAAACATGTAATAAAAGAATAAATTGCACAGCAGATGAACACCTCAGCATGTCTCAGAGTTTAGAGTATTATCATAGACATAGTGCCCTATACATACTTACCTCCTTCCAGGGGTGACTATCAGTATGACCATCACACAAATGAGAAAATGTTAACTCTTTTGAGTAACACCTTTAACTTATGCTTTTCACCAAACTGAAAACACATTTACAAGTGTTTTTCAGTACAACGTGTTTTTCAGTACAACACATTTTTCAGTACAACACATCACAAATGACGATGTGATGAAACAGCATAGTTATATTAAATGTAATTGAGCATACTTAAGAGTTTGAAGAGTTGGAAATAACATATAATTCTTCAGCAGCATTCACTGAAAAATAAGATGCTACACAACATAAACTGGAACAACTTATCACTATAACCTCACTGTACTGAGATATCAGTTACATAATCCAATTTCACACTGAAGCACTGTTTTCTATAGAATACATTAATTTCTGATATCCCAAATCTTAATCTCCATATTACATCGAGAAGCATTTCTCTAGCTGCAGGCAGCAGCACACTACCAGTTACCTTAGAATTTTTCCTTATGCTCAAAGTTCACTTCAGTAGAATCACAACAGAAATTTATCAATACTGCTCCAAACAAGAAGACAAAAATACAGCGAGATTTTTCATCACTAAGTCTTGTTCTTATCACTTTGTGTCACCAGCATTTTTTTTTAAGTAAGCTGGAGCATATATGCTCTACTCTGAGGCCGTGGGGTGAATAATTAGCTATATGAAGAAATAGTTGAAACAAGATTAACTTGACCATAAAATGCTACCAAGCCTTTTAAAAACTGAGACAGAAAAAATAAAAGAAGGAAAGAAAGAAACTGTGCCAAACCTAGTGCCTTAGCAAGCAGAGTGTTTTTGAACATTCTCAAAAGCATTTACTATTTACTTCAGGAAACAGCTTACAAGTCAAAACACGCTGGAGATTTTTTCATTTTGTTTTGCTTTGAGCTGCCAATTGTTAGTCAAGATTACTATTCATTTTACAGGAGTGTTAAGAATGCAAATGGTTAACAGTAGTATAAACTATATAGTTGGTTTAAGTTTGAATGTCTAAAACTATTACACACTGCATTCATCTGCATTCCCTGTTTATGGGAATGAAATATGTAGTCATTTGAAGTCCACAATATGTATACTGTGTTTGTAATAACTGCAGATTTTACAAGCACATTATTCTTTCCATTAGGATTAAAACCTCACCGAATAGCAATTTGTGAAAGAATTCTAGCAGGGCCCTGAGCCCAGAACTCTGACCTCTGATGAGATGCTTGGCAGCAACAAACTCTAGGTCTAAGCAAAACATCTGGTTTGAGTTAGACTTCCTGAAAAAATAGCCCCTGTACTGGGGAAACTGGTATTCACTCAGCTTTGTCTATACACTTTGACTGACTGCAACACTGTTGTGGGGAAGGGGGGGTGAGGAACAGAAAAAAAATGCTTTGCCAGAATGCACGTCAATCACTGTAGACTTCTTGGTGGCCTCCGAAGAGCCAGGCACTTGCACTAGGAGACACTGTACACGTTTGTTCAAGCTTCTTGGGATTTTTGCTATTGTACTTCATAGCTCAAGAGGTTTTTTTCAGAATTAGTGCCAACTCTAAATTATCTAATCCAAAACTACAGTCAAGCTCAAAATACAAATTTCGCCTGAAGAAATAGTTTCTGCAGATTCTGTTTAAACAATAATTGTTTTATCATCATTTTTCTTACAAATTTAGACAATCACTGTCATCATAAAATGAATGAGGATATTCCCAACAAAAACACAAACTCTCCCTGCCAAGAAATGTGTAAGAAGAGCAACAGCTTTTGGTTGGCTCCCAAGAATTTTCATAGGCAACACATTGTTACATGCAGTTCATAGAGATAAGAGTAGGACAGAAGGGTAACTGAAGAGAATGCTGATACAGTAGGGCGGGTGTCCTGAACCTCCTGCTGGTACCTGTAATGAGCAAAAGCTCCAGCAAGAAGGATAAGAAAAGGATAGAACTGGTTCTTGCTTCTCATTTTCCTGAGATGGGAAGTACACCATATCACAGGGTAGGTGAAAATGAAGAAATGCACGACAATTGCAGGCTCAGTGAGAGTTGCACTTTGTTCAAGCTGGCAGCCCCAATAAGTAGCACAAGAACAGCTTGGTGCGGTGGGTAGGACACAGCTTTGCCTACAGACGTGACTGGCAAGAAAAACGTGGCCAAATTCAATTCACCAGATGTTTTTTTTGCAGGACACTTTATACTTTTAAGTATTGCAGTGAAGTCTTTTTTAAGTAGTTTAGCCATAATAATGAAACAGCTAGCAGTAGCTACTGAGACCTGTTACATTAATAGATACACAAAGCAGCATTATATGTCTTCTGTAGGCTAGGGCAGCTCAAGATAATTGAATTTGAAGGCAACAGATAGAGAATTTAATGGAGAGCTCTATCAACATGTTCACCAATGATGCATATAAACATAGGTATGTATAAGAGATGTGTGATAAAATTTATCTGTACACAACTTTGCTATGTACAGATAAATTTACCTTTGCTGTCACTATTAGTAGGACCTATTTCTATTAGTTAAATACTTTTTCTGCACGCTCTCTACTTAATAAAAATATTGTGGTGAAAAAAGCATCTAAAAAATTATTTTCATCTATCTACTGCTCTATTTTATATAAGTCTGTCATACAACTGTATATTGTTAATGTGCTCATGGTTTATTTTCTTCCTGTGATTGCTAATGCAATAATATTTTTATGCCTGTTCTAGCAGTAACTTTACACTGGAATTAAATGTCAATTTCTACTTTCCACCTCCAAAATTCTAAATTAAATGCCACTGATACCGACCCCCTGCATTCAGGCAAAATGCAGCCACCAACTCACAAAGGGACATTTATAAAATAAGCCTTGCTTGTTTGAACTGCAACACTGCCATCACTGGAGTTTCAGCTGGGAGACTTAAATAAATAAAAATAAACCAAAGTAATAAACACCATGTTTTATGAAGCTGCACAGAATTAAAAAAAAAAAAAAGGAAGAGGTCCTCCTGGCAAACTTGAAAGGTCTGACTTAAAAGCTGCCTCTCTCATTCCAGAAGACTTCTGGCCCACGCCACTCAATGCCATTTCTGAAGGACAGTCAGCTATGGGCCACAGGGCGACCCACACAAGTGCCCGTGATGCCCTTTGGCGCTGCAATGAGATGCTCCTCTGTACATGACTATAGAGAAAACAAAACAACATTCCAAAGTAAGGCAACTCAGGAAATTTCTGAGTGTAGCAGGAGTAATGAATCCTACAAATATCTCAAGCAACATGAGGCATGTTGAAAGCCAGACCTTCTTAGCTCAAGGCTTGGTAATATATAGTTATGTTCTCCAAGGAGCTAAATTTTTCTACTACTGATGGCATTCCAGTGGCCCTGTTATCCAAATGTATGATATGAAACACTTTTTTTGCTTTTGAAGAAATAAATCACATATGTCCATAGACTTCAGTTTTCTGGAAGACTGAATATAATTTTAGAATCATCATCATCAGCTGGTTGACAGCAATAAAGACAACATTCACTTTAAATAACCCTGAATTATATACAGTTGAGTAAATTTGAATTTGTTTTGCTTTAAGGTCTTCCAAAGTTGAAGCCAACATGCTGAACAAAAATATTAAACTATCTATAACCCTGTGTCAACATATGATGCTACTGGGAATGGTAAGTGAATTAATTTTCCAAGGAAAATTAATTACTTATGACTTACAGTTGTAAAAGCAAACAACGTAACTCTGGATTAGGGCACATTTAATTTCTGTTTGGAGTAGCGATTAAATTAATTTCATATAATTCATGGTATGTAATGGAAAGCAGAACAAAGATGAAATCTTAGACAATGACTGACACAAAAAAGTGTATATTTATGTTCCTGATACAAAAATAAAGGTCACAGATATTAATCACTGTCTAGTGAAGCATGATTTTAGTTTCTAAAATGATTTTTTCAAAAGTGTTTGTTAGGATAAGTGTTATTAGCAAGATAAAAATCTAAAAAGCCACAAATTACAAAACATCAGAGAAATCTTGCATGCTACATTGTCGCATTGAAAAAAGACTACAGTTTTCAGTGATGTCTATTGAATGACATAATTGTCACAAAATTATTATGAGGAACAGCAACACTAACTTGAGTTCCTCCTACATTAATTTAAGTTCATCTTTCTTCTTCAGGAGTTTGATCCCAGTTCCAACATTAAAACAAATATGTACATTAACATATTGTATGCATTTGATCAGTTACATTTTATAGTAAACAGAAAAATAATCAGAAAAATAAATTCACAGCTTAAGTAAACATATGAAAGAATTCCTGCAGCATTCCATAATTTGATATTTGTTCAAACTATGTAAAAATAATTATTTTATGTATTTCATTGCAAAACATCAAGTTCTTACATTACTTAATACCAACCAATAAAACCATATGTATTAGCAAAAATTTTATGGGCTTAAATATCACAAGAGTTTTAATTGCCACTTCTGTTCTCCTACTGAATGAAAGCACAAATTTATTGCTGATTTCAGATTTTTGGATATCAAATCAACAGCTGCTGTGCTACAAACTCACATGGAATCACTCAAAAGTTGATAGTACTAGTATTTTTCCTTATGAGTCAAATGAATATACTGTTAATTCATGAAACCAAAACAACAGATGCAACAGATGACCACTGCACAGCAAGCAGTGACTATGGAATTCCACCAACAAATAATATTTACATTTGCGATGTTTAAACTGGCCCCCCACACACATTCAAAGCAAGTGATTCACATCCCTACTGCCACTTTTACCTGACTTCAGACACTAAAGAGATGTTTTTACTACAGTAATAATTTCAACAATTTTAACATTACAATATTTACATTAAAATCTGACTAGAATTCATAATATAGCATCTTAAAAATTAACTTACTTCATATAAAAGATGACAGAGCCTGAAACACAAATTCACAAACAAAATAGCTTGTAATGGGTACAGGTAATGCCATAAATAATCTGCAGCTCTCTGGCTGTTCTTTGCTGTAGTATTTTTAAGACTATCTCAAAAATGCAAAGAACTTTAGTTACGAAAATTTAACTGAAACCTAGATGAAAAGAGCTAAACATTTTTTCCTTGATTAACTTGTGTATTGTCACTTAAGGTTATTAAACACATGAAATGTAAACAGGAAACCCAACAGCCTCTCACACATTTCAGAGGCTGTTCAATCAAAATACTTTTACAAAGACAGACTTTACCATCCTCATTTCTGTTTTTAGTTAACCAAGTGTTTCCAATCCAATGCACAGAGAAGCTGTATCAAGCCTGTTTACAGGATCCCAGCCTCACAACTCCCATTTTGCTCCTCTTGCCACTTAGCTCCCCCATCAGAACTTTCAAAAAGTTTCATCTGTCTGGATGCATCTTCACTCAGGTCACCTGCATAAGTTTGAGTTAGCTCTGCCCATGCACATTTACAAAACTGGAAAAAAAAAATCAAACTGAAATATTAAACAGGCTTGCAGACAGGGTACCCTAAATCTGGGCAATCCTGCTCACCACTTTCTATCTGCTGCTTTTATGGTGGTCTGGAAGTAAACAACCTTCATACCTCTTTTTCATGAACAATAACACATATCTCTGTAACCCAATTACAGTATGAATTGCAAGTCTGCTCTCATACAGTGACAAAAAACTTCCTAACAAACTTCTGCCAAGAGAACTGGTAATTAAGCAATCAGAAACAAACTGA
Organism: Machaerirhynchus nigripectus; assembly: GCA_013397975.1. NCBI lineage: Eukaryota > Metazoa > Chordata > Aves > Passeriformes > Dicruridae > Machaerirhynchus > Machaerirhynchus nigripectus. Next base: position 1,942,533 of record VZRQ01001710.1, on the reverse strand, counting down.
CAGGGAGGGCAAATCTGTCCAGCAGCTGTTTCCTATCAACACCCTTAGATCATCCCACCTCAGTACACCAACACTTCTGGAGCTTCCCCACTTTTCCTACAACCTCAGCAGCTCTGTAAAAGCCCACATATGCAGGTACAAACTCTCTAACAATAACTAGCAGCAGTGCGAGAGGGGGATTATTAGCAGATTAATGTCTAAAATTTACCTGCAGTTCAAGTTGCTTACAAAGGCACATCTCTGACAAGTTTTCAAAAGCTGTCTACAGTGCATTTTTGGTGACAGCAGCAAAAAGAGATGCAGTCCACAGGCAGCTTCATGAGTGACATGTGCAGATGGGGTGATACCGCTGTGCTCTTGCACTCTTTGTAAACACACATGCACACATTTTCCTTCATTTCCTTAAAGGGGCAGCATCTCACCTCTTTGAGCTGGCATGTTTTCCTGGAGATGCCAGTAAATACATACAGTGTACTAGCTAAAATAACTAATAACACAACAGTTATTTCTTTCTATATCCCTTTGTTTTGTTGCAAATGACTGTAACAGACTGGCAAAACTTTATTGTGCTTTGCTGGCAAGACATTTGATTTCTCTTTGCCAGCCAGAGAATAGGTAGATGCAACCAGAGAGACTGCCAACTTACAGGATATATAAACCACTCCTGGCAGTTCGCAGAACTGCTGCTTAAGATTAAATTACACAAACTCACCAGAGGTGTAACTTACTTGGAAAGCATTCTTAAGTTTTGTGCACCTACTTCAGTGGGGTGGGGAAGCATCCAAAACATTATGGGGTGATTACCTCTCCCTGGCAAAGCTGTCTGCAAAGACTTAGCTCCCACTAGATGTCAGATGGCTTGGTTCACAGAGCTTTACTTTTCAAAATGAAAAGCTCATAACTTACCCTAAAAACGATGTTGGGCAAAGAACACATGATTTTTTGCTCGCTTTCCTCACAGAGATAATATTTCACCACTACTACAGGATAAGTAAGGATTCCATAACTTGCTCAGTGCTAAAAATCCTGTATTAAGCACAAACCTATTCACCAGCCTACATATCCACTTAAGTAAATAAACGAATACACCTTTTTCCTTACTGACAAGACATTGGGTTTTTGGACTACCCTTAATATTTTACAGGTAAAGCCACCACACCCCGTCTCTCAAAAAGTTTTTGTAAACCTTAAAACCTTGAGTACTTCTCTCCCTTTTCCATAAATTTCAAGCAATCCCTTGCAGTATGCAGCAAAAACATTCACCGACAATAATCTCTTTGCAGGAGACTACAGGTTCACGGGAGAGGTTTAAGTTTCCTTTATTGAGGAGCAGAGCTAAGAGCACAGTGAAATACTATCCTGCATGTCCCTGTCTTTAAAGTCCCACTGAGTTTATTCAGAGATGAGATTCAATACAGAAGCAGCCCAGAATTTTTCTGGTTACTATTTTTTTTTTAAATTTACAATAATGGCAACATATTCTTCAGCCTATTTTTGAAATGTATATAAGTATAGCCAGTTTCTCTCATTTCAGTCAGATTCCAGTTCATCAGCATATCTCCTTTTATTAGGTTTTTCAACTTAAGGTATATCCATAATCAACCAGCTGCCATATAGTTTCAAAAACCAGTGATTTACATTTATTAGTAAGTTGTTTGATTACTGCAAGATACACAGACTGAGTATTAGTATTCTTACCCTTAGACTTTGTTTTGTTTAAGCAAAGGTTCTCTGTAGACAACCACTTCAATTTAAGTACAGAAAACCATAAACAAGCTCACGAAATTCCAATTTTATCCAAGGAGGTTCATTTCTTTGCTAAACTGTGTGTATATTCAGTGTAGTAATACAGAAGGAATGCTGAAGCCTTTTGTAGACAGGCTGTTCAACTGGATGTTGAAACCTGCAACCTACAATTCTGACAAGCAAACAACATTCCTGCTGAACTGTGTTTCAGGAGCTATGTGAATCGCACAAAATAAAGCACTGCTCACCTAATAAGACATCCCATTTTCTTAATCAAAAAATTGTAAGTTGTGAACCCACCCAAACTTGTTTTAATAAGCTTAATGCAGCAAGCTCAAGTTTAAGGCTGTTTTGACAAACTCACCTCAGAGATTTAAAAAAAGACACTCTTGCACATCATGTCATCACCCTCTCACATCATACTTGAGTGATTCTTCTATGCTATCCAAGTAACACACCTAACTACTCATATACTCTATGGGTCAATCAAGAAAACCCCCCCAAATAAAGAAAGAAGTGAAATAACTTCTTAAATATTCAGTGAAAAATGCACTCTACTGACTGAAAAAACAGCTCCAGTACTTTGCTCCATGCTATTAAATAAAAGCATACTACATGCAGAAGATATAACCAAAATCAGATACCAAGAAGGATACAAAGTCTCATTTATTTCATTATTAAAAACTGTGTATTTATTCTAAGGAAAAAACAAGATAAAGGTTTTCTTAAACCACTGATTCTTTGTGATGGCCAGTGTTAGGATTCTGACAACTTGTTTGCAATCACTAACTATTTCACAGCTTTCTTTTTTTTAGAAGCTTTCTGTTTAAATACAAATTTTCATGTTTCCATTACTAGAGAAAAAATAAAACATTTGCTTTACCCAAACGAAGCTACTGAGCTCTGTTTGCTGGGGTTTTGTAAGAACAGGCTAACAAATACCTGCAGTGCAAGGGACGAGCCAGGTTCTGTCAGAGTAAAGACTATAGAAATAATGTAGAGACTCGTTCAGCCCACAGCTGAAACAGGCTGACCCAACGATAATCTTATACTTAGAGATATCCCTGAGGTCTCCCCCTTTGATCCCTGTATTTCTAAAATGTTGCTATAGTTCAGCCCTTAGATACCTTCATTGCATTAAATACAGAGTCAGATTGCCTCAAGTAAATAATATGTGTGATGGGTGTGCACCAGAGTAATAAAATTTTTAGTAGTACTAATGTCAAAAGTGAGGTTAACACCACACCTTATTAATAGCCCTCCTGTTGCAGAGGGATCAGCTGGAGGTTTAGAAAAAATGATGCCATTCACAGACATCTTTTGAGGGGAGAAGATGACTGAAGAATTCAACAAACTAGAAGGGCTACATGCAATTTCAGCCACACGCAGGAGAGGCCAATAACATCCTTCCACCCCTATCAGTTGCCCCCCACTGGCACTTAGTCAAGGAAGGAATGGCCCAGGCAAGGCTGGCCTGCAACAGCAGACAGCATTCTCTACAGCCTTCTAGGAGAAAGAAAAAAGCTCCTTCCTTTCCGAGATACAACCTCCAGTGAGATGCCTCACTATCAACCAGCTGGTGTGGATTTTAAAGTGGTTTATATCTGCAATGCCGTAATTAAGACAACTGGTCCAATTAAAGAGAAAGTATATCTGATTAAAAGCATTCTCTAAAGCTGCACTGTCATTTACCAAAACATACCCATCTTCTTTGGGGCAAAAACTCAAGAGTAAAAGGAATATCAAATTGCAACTGAAACAATAAAACATCCTGCAGGTAATAATCAAATGCAAACCCAATGCACTCCAATAATTAGAGGACCATGGGAAGGAAAATGGACAAGAGTGACAAAAAAGACATTTCCAAATTCAATTATTATCAGATACCCTGATTAGGCTTTATGAAACAAACAAAGAATAAGTTCAATCTTCTTTTTTCTTGAAGGAATGCTACTTAAGAGTATTGTTTACAGATTTAATTTATTTGACACAAAATGTTCCAGATACACCTGTAATCAAGTATTCTCCTACTTCAGAGATTACAGAACTGTATATATTATCTCTTCCCTCCTTTTAGGATGCTAATTTTCCAGACATGTTCAACAGTGAAGATGTTACCACACCCAAAAATAGATTATGAACAGAGTTTTGGACTTCCAAAATTATAAAGACCAAACAGGATGCTGCTTTTTCAAGATCAGACAATGGTGCACATTTTTTCGTATTATACAGAATTTGTCATAAATTCTAATCCTACAACACAGATCACATATTTTGTTCTTAGGTTACAGAGGAGTTTGAGTCCCAACTATCTCTTTCCCTAGAGGTTACTGTCTTTCTTAGCATCCCAGGATTTTGTACATCAAATGAGCATCAAAAGACCAACCAAACTTAACATAGTCCTTTAGGTCTATTTCTCGTTTCTCTGCCTTATTACACAAATTCAGGTTTTGACTTTTTAAATTATATTAATTTAATTCCCCTCTTTACTATGATGAACTGATGGACAGAAAGTTTATGCTAGTGCTGCTTCACTCACCTCTGAAAAGGTGGGGTTTCATTTGAGAGTAAGGATTTTTTTGTCTTCTTATTCATTTTCTTTGCTCTGAAATTCAAATCCCTAACCACAATCTTTGTGAAGCAGCTTTGTTTTCAGCTCTTATCTATGTCTTCCAAGATCATTACAACTGCAGCGTTAATTCATCGCCAAAATTCAGTGTACAGTATAATGAAGTCTTGAGCTACTAACTACTTCTCCCTGGACAGAAATTTAGCTTTGAACTGGCATGAGGAGGTAACAAGGCAAATATATTCTGTATCAGGCAGAATCTGGGCATCATCTTCATATTCAACTACAGAAGAAATCATAGTAATATGGCCTGAAGGTGATAAATTAACTTTGGCTAGGTTCCTGTCTGGGAGGAAAGAACAATTTTCCTAATGAGATAAAGATGAAGGAAGACAAGGACCTTTAGGCAACTGGAATTTAGTCTGAGAGAGGCCATAATAAATCAGGTTGTGCTTCTCTTTGTTTAAGGAAATACCTGTTAAGAGATCTGGGGCCTGTTTATTTTTCTCTGACAAACCTGATTTTCTTGGCAGTACACAAACTCAGAATCATAAATTGAAATGATAATCAAAGCAGGTGGCCAAGTTCAAGTTTCAATTTTATTTTTCATTTAAAATAAGTAAACAAATCCCAGCTGATGGGACTCAATTTACACAGATCTCCCACTACTTGGAAACTTGCAATCCCATATCCAAAGTATCCACACCCAGATGAGCAGATTTGCTTGGAAAACTTGCATTAGAAAAACTAGAGAACACCAATATTCTCACAAGCATGCACATGAAGTACCAAGAGACCAGATGGGAGGGATCCAAAATCCCATGGAAGTAACAACTAGAGAAGATGCAGCCCCTTCACTCAGTTCTCTTGGTGTGGCATACACTCTACAGACTTTAGCAAGCTCACATTGTGAGCAGCAAATTTAGCACGTGACCACTTCACTTTCCTGTAGCACTGCTACCATTGCTGAGAGCAGCAGAGCAGGTCCTGCCCAAGTGGGTCACTCACTGAACACACAATGTTCCTGTACCACAGTCGCATTACAAAAGCTACAGCCTTCATCAGGCACATTCTGCTTCACCAGTCTCTCACTTCAACCTCTGGGGAAAGACAGAAATTACTGTCTCTGACCCTGCCTTTCAAGTAGAGTCGTTTGGGATCTCTAGCTATCCTAAACTGACAGAGGCCACGTCCCAAGTCAGGCTGCTGTGAAGGCAGCAGACCCAGCTCCACTCCCCCGCAAGCTGTGCAGTGCTGCCCTTCTCTTGTGTCAACCCAGGACATCACGTAGCCACTACCAACACCGCAAAAAGATTGGGGCACTTGGGTAGGAGTAACAGAAAAGGCAGGACCATCCCTTCAGGGAGTTCACACTTTGATCAATGCACAGTGAGTGTGCAAACATCCTTTGAGAAACCAGCATGTTGCTTGTGCTATACAGCTTCCATGGTCATGGGCAGCAGCACAGTCTCAGCCTGTCTCTGCCTAGTTGCTGACAGACTAATCACTGTCCCTCTTTCAGGACAAGAATGCCAAAACCTGGATTTGTCAGATTCTTAAATATCAGTTTCAGGGTGTTTAGGAAAGGAAAGGTCATATTTAAATGCTAGGTTTAGAGTTACAATAGGCTAAGAAAGCAACCACCTCTGTGAAAAGCCTGCTATATTTCTGATCTAGACTGTGCACAGCATATTTCACCACTGAAATTAATAAAAAGCTACCGCCAGCAATTAGATTATAAATTAAAATGTAAAAAAACCTTTCAAGTTTGCCTTGGATATTATAAATTCTGTACTTGAAATGCTCTTCATCTGAGGGATTATATCAGCCATTACTCTGGGACTCCCTGTACAACACAACAGCTTTTTCCATGCCTGTCCTCTGAGACACCAGCAAGTGTCTCTCTAAAGGAAGATAAAATAGAAAAGCTTAATTCTTCTCCTCCCATTCCCTTCCCGTGCCACAAGAGAGCTGTCACACCCGAAGGGCAGCAGACCTTCTGACTTTGTTTTCAAGAGTGCAAATTTGCTTTCAATAATGTCACATAAAGATCTAGTACTTGAGAAATTTATGTATCTTTGAACAAACACGCTGTAGTTTCTGTGGTGATTCTTAAGAATTCCAACAGGACGTGTATCTACCTCAGAGATGTATTCAAACCATGACAAGACTTAAGAATGCATATAGCTAGGAACGAACAATATTTGAGGTCTACCTCTATCCTAGGCTTCTAGGATTTATTTCTCTGAAACTTTTCATCCAACCAGTGTGGACAATAACAACACAGTTGGGCCTTTACTCACAACACACCTGTAGTGGATCAAGAAGCTTCTCTGGAAGGGCCAGGAACGTGGTACTTACCTTGTTCTTAATCAATGAAAAGTAAAAGATAACAGCTTCAGTCTCTGCAACTGCAGTGAGCTGCTGCAATATCGTTCACTGCAACATTCATCTCATAGTGAAATGCCTCCAGAACCATATGACCACCATCAATTCCATGTATTTTTGCTTTGTATGTATGCTTGTACGTCCATGTGGGCCACAGGAGATGGTGTGCATTTAAATCAATAGCTTCTAGATCCAGCAATGCAAGTTCCTAGTACTTAAGAATTCACAGTATACTGCAAATAGTAAAATATTCCATCTTGGAACTGATTTTTAAAAAATATTGTTTAAAAAAACCCAACCAACTTTTCTAAATCCTGACATAGCATTTCAAGGTTTTTTTTTTTAATACTTCTTTCCTTAAAGCAAGGGTGAAAAAAAATCTGTATCACTTTTCATTACTTTTGTTTCAAAATACCACTGCTACTGTTATTAATGAAAGCACTAGGTGTCCTCAAGTAAGGAAAGGATCTACACTTCAGACTGAAGGTCTTCTTTTTGCCAGATGCCCGTGCCCATATCTATAGCTGCCACCATTAAAGCACATTTTTACTGAAATCTGGATACATACGTTAAAGCTACAGTGTTTCAGCCCTTCAATACAATTTCCCTCAAAAAGTATGGTATAATTCATACCAAGAGATTATTTAAGTTATGTTTACCAATAAATTTGCCGTTAGCAAGCAACATGCGTAAGTTTTATTGTGTGTGGCAATACAAGTAGGACTTACAAAATCAGTTCTGAATTCTGCCTTAACCAACTAAAATGTTGACCTCAGCTCTGTAAAAACAAACCAGAATATACATTTCTTGGAAGTTTTTCATAACACCTTTTCTTTGTCATGCCACCTTTAGCAGTGGCAGCAAGGGATTCATGGCTGTTAATTGCATTCCACCCCATTAACTCTCATGAGCTTAACTGAAAGAACAGATCCAGACAGTTCTATGCTTTCTGTTCTGAATTCTGCTGCTGCAGTCTTTCAAATTTACTCACATTCTATAGTTTCAAAAATACAGAGAAAAGCACATGCCATATTTTCTGGATTTTTTTTTTTTTTTTTGCTTCTCTATTTGGTGGGACTTAGGCACATGCATAAATGCTTTCCTGAATCAATGCCAATATGCTATAAAATGACAATAACTTACGTACCACTTCTTAGCATAATGCTCTTTGTAAAGAAACTTGGAAAGTAAAAGTTACTTCTCAGAAATAACTTACAAAGATGCATAAAAATCACAATTGTCAAACATTTTCCAATTCAGCTTTAGTAAATGAAAAACTTCAAAACAAACCCTTTTATTACAAACTTCCAAGAAGGAATGCACATAATAGTACAAATTAATGGCTTCTAAATGGAGGATCAATATCTTATTGTATTTTACACAAAGAGCTAAAACCCCATTGCTGTAACAATACAGAAAAAGAGAAAGCTTTACAGATCAGGTTACCTGTCTGATTTGATGTATTTAATAGACTATACATCTGGCTACAGCCATTTCAGAGTCTCAATCACAATCATTAAAAGCAGAGATTTAAAAAAAGGCAGTTTATGACTTTTAAGTATTTATTACCATTCCATCAACTCTGAAAATGTCTTTTAAAGGACACATAACTAGTTGACAATTATAAAGCAGCATTTTGGTATTGCTCTATTTCATGACAGATTACTCAGATAAATGATACATATTATCTTACCTGATACATTCCAACTCCTATGTGTTTGGGCTCAATTTTCACTAGCTCAGCTAATGGGTCTTGGACGCGCCTAGCTATGGAAACTGAAAAACAGAATTAGAAAACAGCTATCACTTTTATCTGGAAAACCTGAATCATGCAACTGCTTTTGCTAAGGTGTTTTGGGTTTTTTTGCATCTTCTATGCATTTTTTTTTAACCTGGAAATAATCAATGACATAGCAGAATCCTTTTTCATTGTTAGACAAGGATATCACATGTGCATCAATCAAACTTTTTATTTGAGTAATTCCTGCAAAGAGCTAAGAACATTTCAAACTGTAATCATGATGTTTACAAAGTTTTTCTGAGCCACAGAGTTAACAAATAAAACTGTATACACTCTATTTTCCCCTTGTATCCATACGAAATGCATATGTAACATTTAACTCTGTAAGAACCTTTAACCTGAAATCACAGATATGTAGAAACAAACAAACATTTTAAAAAATAACAGAGTATCTGTTCACAGTCTTATTTATCTAATACAGTATTCCCTAAGGTATGTATCAGATACTTATATATTTACCTAATTCAACCATAAAATTCAGTGTTCAGTTTGAAAATGGTTCTTGGACTTTACTAATCTAAGCTGCACACCAAAACACAGTTTGAAATCTGTCACGCTTATAACTACATTTAGAAAAACAAAAGCGATTTCCAACATTTCTGATACCATTAAGAGCATGCAGGAAGAACCTTTGGTCTTCTAAATCCGAATGTTGAATCAAGACTACATTTTTGAAGGCTATATTTATTGATAAATCATTTGCTTTTCAAAATTTTGGAAGAAAAAGCGTATTTCCATATGTGAATTCACAAATTTGGTCTAATTCTGTAGATACTGGGTTGTATTCAGTATTTGCAATTGTGCTCCCTCCCACATATATGAAACTAGAAGAGTTCTATCTACCAGTATTACATTTATAAACTTTTTTTCTCCTTAGTTAAGACAAAACAGGTTAGCTGGTTTAGCAGCTCGAAGAACATTCATTCTACATAGCAGAGTAAACACCAGTGAAAAACAAAAGTGTTTAGAGATATTCCAAAAATCTTTCCAAATAAGGACCAAAGACCTTAAATAAAAGCAAACGAACAAATAAAACCTTAAACCCCAAGAATCCCACAAAAAACAAAACCCAAAAGAAAAAAAACAACCAAGCAGAAACATCCCAACTCAATAAAAATTGAAAACCAAACAAACAAACTCCTCCAAAAAATAAAATTAAAAACCATAACAATGCCAGACCTTGTTGCCAAGGCTGGTTTTGTGAACCACAGGCACTTGTGCAAAATAAGAGAAGAGGGACCAAAGGAAACTGTGGGCCTTTAAAAGCTATGTCCAGAATCAACCCCACAGTGCACTAGTCATTTCAAGAGTGTTTAACATTTAAATACATTTTTAAGCAAATCAGGAGAGGGCTAGAGTTAGAACAGACAGAAGACAGGAGTAAATATATATATATATGCACAGCGGTTTGGTCAACAACACACACAATGTTTAAACAAGAATACTGGAAGTATCTCCAGTGTTCACCAGCTGATTTCGCACACACGTACATGTGTAGGAAAACATGAACATGGTTATAATTATCATATATATAAAATAATCTATAAGCCCCTTTACTGGATCACAGAAGTAATGTATTAATTCACAGAAGTGTTTAGGTTGGACACACCTCTGGAGAACACAGGCTGCCTTGTCTAACACCCCTGCTGAAAGAGGGGTGTTATAGCAGGTTGCCCCAGATCATGTCCAGCTGGGTGGAAACTTCACCACCTGTCTGGTCAATCCATTCCGGTGTTGGGCCACCCTGACAGTAGGTAAATGTTTCCTTGTGTCAAGATTGAATTTGCTGTGTTCCAGTCTGGGCCTATTGCCTCTTGTCCTAACAGTGGGCACTACTGAGAAGAGTCTGCTGCTCTCTTCTTCATTCCCTCCCATCAGGTACTTACACCCCTTTGTAAGATACACCCCAAGTCTTCTCCAGGCTGAGCATTTCCAGTTGTCTTGGTTTCTCCTTGTATGAAAGGTGTCCCAGTCCTTAATCATCCTTGCACCCTAACTTAAACAGCAACCATCACTACTGCAGGGTGTTAAACGCTTCACAGCATTTCAGAAAAGGACTTGACTAAACATTTGTTCTTGAAGCCAAAACAGTAGCCAGAGATATGGAGGCTCCTCAAACCACAACTGCTAAGTTTATCAATTAAATGCTGTACTAGAGACTTCACTTTTAAAGATTTGCAGTGCTAAATGCAGAGTTAACATGAAGTTCACTGCTCGGTCAGGCAAGACTTTTCATATCCTTTAATATCCATTTTAACATGCTGACAAAGGCAGTTTGCTAGCTAGGCTCAGAAAGCACTGTGCTGGTGACATCTGATATGCCTGCTTCTCTGATAGAGACGTTCTGAATTCAAAGACAATCACGTATGCCTTCTTGTCAAAAAAAACCCTACAAAAGGTTAATCAGTGTAAGTACACCAGTTATCACTTACATGAGTATAGCTCACTGCAGAAATTCTTTCCTATAACAATAATTCATATTAATTACTTTGAAATCCTAGTCACCCACCACCTAACAAAAGTGAAACAAAACACCAATGAAAGTAGTATTGATCCAAACCAAGAAACACAACAATGTATTTCTTCTGAATGCACTGATGCCTATGCATACAGTTGTCCTTCAGCAAATCTCCTTAAACTCAGCTTCTTTAATACCTATACAGTGCTTTAGAGAATTTTCTTTTAGTTCTACCCAATAGCAAAACACATTTCAAAAGTTATAGCTTAGATAAACTGAGAGCAAATACCTCTCACTGTCCACATCTTCTTTCATTTTATCTTTTAAAAACAGACAACTACATGGATAGGTTGATAGAGGAATTTTTCAAGCACAACTTTCTCTTGGGAACCTTCAGTTAAAAAGTAAAATTTAGACTCTCTTTGTCATATTAGCTTGGTTGACAATGCCGTCATATCCCTAGGAGGCTTCCTAGGCAGTGGAGGCGCAGGACCTGATCCAGCAAAGCACTTCAGCACAGATGCACGTCGGAATTCCCACCGGAACTAGCAAAACTATTCACACGCATAAAGTTACACAGACATTTAAGTGCTTTCCTGGATCAGGCCTAATAGTTACAATATCGAAGCCGGAAGATCAGCTAACAGTCAGTTACACGATTAAGGGATGCAGCTCCTACGGTCAATAGCAGCAGGATAGCTGACCTGCCTAATTCCCACTAAAGCCGCAATTTCACTCCAGAACTTTTCCAATTAATAAATAAAAGAGAGCACAGTAGGAAAAAAGCAAGAGTTGCCCACATACTCTCTAGGCAGAAATTCAGTCAAGATTAGCATCTACTGCCTCTTGTACAGGCAAACCCATTTATTTTTTGCTGCAGTAGTTGCACGCTGCAATACATGGATGTTTTTCAGTGGCAGTGAAGCTCCACTCTGGCCATTTGATCCAAGTGGCTGGACTCTCACAATACAAGCACAGTACTACTGAAATCGTGAGGGCTCTGCAGAAGTGCAAGGTCTACTACCATGGAGCAGAGACAGTAAAACCTGATGGCCTGGCATTTTCTTCTTAAAAATTAAATCAAGACTATAAAATTTCTTTTTCATTTTCAACTATTTTACACTGGGTCCATTTCAGGCATCATGCATTTTTAGAAGATTAACAGTGAAACAGGTAATGCATTCTTACTTCTGTAGATATTGAGGTATTCATTTTTGCCCAAGCAAAAACAGAATAAATTATACTACGGCATGCAGGGCAAAACCAGAAAATCAGATTTCTCAAAAGTTATCAGCATGGCCCAACATGAAAAGTTTGAGAGATGCCTTTATTAAAAAATTCTATTCTAAGTAAAATATGAAAAAAAACTCTAATCAATATTAAACAGGGTATTAAGATCAGGATGGCATGACTGTCTATTAGAAAATCAAGACTTGCACACCCAATAAATGCAAAGCTTGGAGTTGTTAATTAGGATGAAAATATTATTGCAACACTTGGAAAGGCAGTAACATACTGCACTGCCTTTCAATAAATTTACATAAAATTTTAGCACTTGGAGGGACAGAATGGTCTAGGTGGTCCTCTGACTTCAATATAGATGTACTTCACATTCAAGTGCAATGAGAGATAAAGATTACAGCAAGCATCTTTACTGTAATCCTGTCTTGTCATTAGATAGGACATATTCTGCCATTTCATTAAAAAAAAAAGCAGTTTAACTGCTTGGTAGTCTCAATTCACTTCATACTTTGGTTATCTGACAAGACAAACCCAGTAGACAGTAAAGTATGTATGTGTGGCAGTGATGAAGATGCCATTGTGGTGGGCAAAAAGCCTCCATAAGAGTTGCTTGCACAACTCATGCCAATCTGTGTCTGATCTTCACAGAAAATAAGTAATTACATTAAAATGTTTTGTCTCCTAATGGCTAAGAAGCAGATACACCCTCATGAACTTGCAAACATACCTAATTATGTGGCTACTCCGGTCTTAAATATCAAATCACTAATTTTGAATGGAGAAATTTAAAATTAAGACTATTTCCTTCAAACATGCATCATATAACATTGTTTCACTAGTACATTCTACAGCAAGCCATAGTATTTTTCACACAGATCAAAAAGGAGAGCTTTCACTCAGGAACACTGATAATAGTTTTCAGGCTAAATCTTTAAAGATGGAAAAAAACTTCCCACACTCAACACTGAAGTGCCAAAACAACACAGTAGCCTCACTATTTCTCTACTTTCAGCCTTACACTTCTCTGTTGCTATACAAGGGCCATGTCAGCTGCCAGCCTTAAAAAAACAGAACTAGTGCTAACTTCTTTGGCTACCTGCCTCACTTCAGTAATGGAACAGGTCTAAAGCAATCACTGAGAGCGAAATCAGACATGCAGACTATTTAGGGTGCAAGGGCAGCTGGAAATCTTGTTAAGTAGATGAAATTTATTATGGTTTCAAGTATTGTGCCCACTTTGGGGGCAGGCTGCCAACTTCTGTATTCAGACAATTGCATATTGAAATGTTCTCCTTTTGCATTGCTTTATGTAAGAGCCACACCATAAAGCAAGAGCTTAATGGTTTAGATAAAGGAAGAGTGAAAATGAGGAATGCTTATGGGTAGAAGAACAAAAAAGTTCCAATTTCTTTCAGTTACAATGACATTTCAGCGTTGCTTACCACTGTAAGCAGAAAAACATTTTTGGCCAAAAGTCCAGGATGATGGCATTCCTCCTTTTAAAAACGTCTTCACATATGGATAAAAATGTGTCCCAGTCAATAACTGTGACAGCTTAGCTACCCCACACGAGTGGGAGCATTTGTTTTGTGATTTGAAAAAATGTGAAGCTTCCAGATGTGAAGGCAGTTGATAGTTTTACACATGCTTTACAGATAAATGTATGGCAACCACAAGCTATTAAGCTATGATTAGTTCAACCTCAATTTTGTCATAAATGAGAACATTCTGTATCTTTATCAGAAAACCTCAGTATTTCATTCTTGCTGGGAAAGGCTACCATAACATCCAAGTAACTCATCCACCCTCCTAGTTTAAGTTAACCTTCACATCTTAAAAGTTTGAGTTGAAACTTCAAAGTCAATGAAATAAAAAAATAATGTGTTAAGGTAATCAGGGACTAACTCACAAATGCATATGTAATTACTGTCAATATATCATACCAGAGTAGATATGGAAACATTACAACTTTTTAAATCCTTTTATAAAGCCTATTATTGTGTTCAAGATCAATTACTCTCCATAAGTATCTGCAATAATGTTTACTCAGTGATCGATTGTTCAGGTTTCCTGAGTCCTGGAAGCTTTCTATCCTGTTGACCTGAATTTCACCCTCCTTGCAAAGGATACAGTGAAATGTACAGTAGTCTTTTCATTAAGCATTCTTTCTCAGTAGGTCAGGATTTGTGACACAGTTTTGAATCCTCATATATCTTCTTGGTGGGTTTAAAGTATGCAATTTATTTTAAGCAACTGTTCAACAGCTGCATTTCATCCAAAGCTCTTCTGTAGCAAGTGAGCAGGTTTTTGTTTTAAAAAGGTTACATTTTAGTTTACTTTTAACTCCATAAAACTGATAATCTGTTATTTTCCTAAGATTAATGAAATAATGAATGACAATATTCTACTTATTTATTACAAAAAAAAAATCTTTAAAAGAGATGGGGTGAATGCAACAAGAAAGTTAGAAATACATTTGAAGAGAAAACCTTGACAAGTGAATATTACAATGCAGCTTTTTTAAGGCAACAGTTTTTCTTAGAAACACTCTCAAAACCACTTTTCTCAAGCATTAGTAATATCTGTATCACAGAATAGTATCCATTTTTATCCAAGATGAGATGGGGGACATATAATCATTTAACTGAAGCTTGATATGATTTTTCTGCCACAGAAATGAGTTCGTCCCACAAGATGGTAAAAGCTCAGAAAAACCTTTCCCTATCTGTTCAGCTTAAAAGGTCATCAATAACTTTTTCACATTCACACTGCTGATACTAACTGCATCACTATGCCATTGATTACTGTTACTACTAAAAGTAAAAAATTACTTGAAGTTCTAATCTTACACAAGCTAGTCATCTGTATCTTAGAAGAATAAGTCATTTGTATCAACAACAAATATTAACCTTTTGTAAGTGACCAGAATGTTCTTTCCCATTCCTGTTGTAAGAAAAGCAGCTTTGGCAAAATAACACATCAAATCCCAGTATTAAAAGGAAACCAGAACTCCTTGAATTGAAGAGCATCCTGGTACTGGTCATTCCTCTAGCTCCACGCTTCAAGGAAGCAACAAAGCCTTCAAAAGGAAATACACAAACACAACACAAGCACAGAGTTACACCAGAAAGGGGGAAGTGAATGGTTTTCATAGCTCTTTCATGCTAAGGGAAAGCAGCTTGACCACAGCACATAAAGCTTGCAGGTAGCAGAAGATCAAACTCCTCTACTGCAGCCCACTGCTGTCTGCTCTACAGCTTCAGAGGAAATACAGTGCCAGTAAGCAGGATGTTAATGCTTATACACCACCTCTCCCACATACCCTGAGGTTTACACACATTAGAGAACATTAGATTCTTGTCTAGAACAACAAGAAAACTACAAACATCTCTAACATCTGTGTAATAACCCATTCAGGATTGTGCTAGTGGTTTGGGGCAACCGAAGCCCATTTTTCTATTTCTCAGTATCCTGGTGCAGGCACATGTTTATGCCCAACTGGGAGAGGCTCACTCATTTCCAAACTGTCCGCAGTTAGGTTCTGTTTTTTGATGTCCGATAGAACCTGCAGATTGCCTATAATTTCTGTTGAAACTGTAGAGCCTAGCCACACCTTGAGATGAGCTTCTGCTCATTAGTAGGAACTGGGTCCTATGGGGAGATGAGTAACAAGACCCTCTTGCTCTTATTACTAATTATTTATATTATTATTAATTAAGAATTAATTATTGCTATTAGAATTATTTTAGCTTATTAATATTACTATCATTAACATTTTCTATCTTCAACATCTTACTGCTGTTCACCACCCTTTTTGCTTCTAACCACTGCATGTTCGTCATCAGTGTGGTTCTCTGTTCTCCATCCTTCCAAAAATGTAATTAAACTCATTTTTAAATGCTACAGAACACAACAGATGGAAGATGAAATGTGATTTCATTCTGTACTGCTCTAATTGCACACAACCCAACTAAACATTGGGCTGACGAAATGTTTTAGTGCATAAGAATTCACTGCTTACTTTCCCTTCTGAAAGGCTGTGGAACTTTCACCAATTCACTCCAACTAGCTGCAGAAGAAAGCTGCCACTTAGACAGCAGTGTGAATGGTTTAACTGTAGGACTAAATAAAACAATAAAGTTTTTGAAAAATGACCTTCTCTCCTGAGTAGCCAAAGGGGAGCAGTGCTCTTTTAAGAAGATGAAGAAATTAGCTCAAGTAGACATCCAGGCACTATGTCCCACACATCTAATCATCAACTTGTTTTACTTTCCTTAAGATAAAGTCAAAAGAAATTACATTTTTTTCCAATCTCTACCTTCTAGTTGCTGGCCAGTATGACAGCTCTGAACTCTATGTCTCTAACAGGACCTCAGGGAATGAAACCCTGTAGCATAACAGTCTGAAAGTCCTAACAAGCCCTCAAAGCCTACAAGGCTCTTTTGCAAGGAAAAGTGCAAGTGGTGTGCTGAACTTTGAGCATACAATAATGCAATGTGTTCTGCCCTGTGGAGAGGAGACAAGCAGATGGGATTTGACAATGCTAAAGCAAGCTATGCTGTGTGACCTTTGGCTCTCTCAGATTCTTCTTTATCCTCAGAAAACATCCCTTAGAAACAACACAGCTTCCATACTGGACCATACCTGTGCATGCAGCATGACACATGCGTGCCCTGTTAGTTTTCCAAATCTGAAAAAAAAGTAGCTCTAGGGAATAATTTTTCTACTTTTATCGCTTTCCTAACTGGGTGACACAACTATGTGGCCTTAAGAGAGCCCTAGTCCTTCATGTCCAAGAGGAAAATGCACATTTCTTGGAGCTGTTGCATTTGACAAGCCCAGGTACGTTGCTCTTCTTTCAGCGTCTGAACACAGAATTGCAAATTAAAAACCAAGTGTGTATGATTGCATAAGGTATGAAAATAAAACAGAGGCTTAGCATGAGATCTCCTCTAACAAGTGGTCATACAGTGTCTGAAAAAACAGCCCCTTTCTCCCCCCTTTTATTTTGCTTTTTAAGTAGTGAAAGAAAGAAAAAATTGCTTATTTGTTAGAGCAGTCATCTCAAAAGGAAAGGTAATTCATCAATTTAATGAAATGTAGACATTTCTCGCTTATATAACCAAGTGCATATTGAAACCAGAGTAAAATCCCAGCATGACTACTGCCTCATAGCAATTCTCTACCATCAGGCCACTGTTTCACTAGAATGCATCAGTTTCCTCTGATTCTTAGTTACTAAGCAATATTCATTTCATTATGGTATCCAAGAGGTGGAGAGGCAGCAGAAGAAAACATTCTTCTGTGAGCACAGGCCAAACAATTGGTACATCCTTTATCTTCCTTATACTAAGGACAACAAAACCTCCACTAGCTGACCGCATCTTAAAAAGTTTCCAGGCATCCAGAAAGCACATAAATTCCACATTTCTGTGTGACAATCCTTCAGCTCAAGTTCTATGTGCTTACACTTTCTGTATACTTCACCTGTTCATCCACAGTCTTCCCACTTTGTCTAGCCAAAATTGCTCAAGCCAACAAGCATTTGCAACAAGGAGCTGTAAAAGTGGAGAAGCACTAAGAGAAAAGAAAAGAAAGCCTGGAAGTGTGTACGTGTTGACATCTGCACTGACATCCTGCATTTCTTATCCCATAAAACTCGTTTTTATTAGGAAAACAGGCTCTGCACAACAAAATAAAACCATAGGCAAAACTATATAGGACAGGATGGAAGTAGAGCAAAGAAGATATCAACCTTTGGAAAATCACTGAATTCCAGGGTTCACAGGCCAAGTGACAGCCACCAAACCCAGGCTGGCATTGATTGTCACAGAGCTCATCTGTCTGAGGGAGGAATGCCTGTCACCACTGAGTTTTTCTTCTACAAAGAATACCACACCAGGACAGTCATCTCATGTGCTCTGGCAATGAAAGGTAACTAATAGCAAGTGAATTACTGTCAAACTTGCAAGGCAAAGTACCATGCCCAGTAAACTGTTACTTACAACTTCTTCTAAGGGAAACTTGCATCCAGGCTTTGCATTGAAAAAAGGCACAGGTAAATCTCAATCACAGGAACCCAGAGGAATCCAGGAGATTTTACAGGCAAGCTCAAGGGCATAACTCTTACTGGAAGCTGTCATGAATAAAAGCTAACCAAAGGTTAAACACGAAGTGGTGTACTGATGCTAGGTCAGAAAAGAAACAATTTTTTTAAAAATGAAGGAAAACCCCCTACAAATGAACAGAACAACCAAAAAAATATGAATTTGACAGCTTTATGAAAACTCTACCAAATGAAACATTTAACTACTTCTTCAAGAGGGTGGCCAGAGGACACATGCCAGGGCAGAAATAGAACTGCAGTCATCTACCCGGCCTCACAGCTCCCTCACTACCAATACCTCATTACAACCTCAGAGCTGGCAGTCACAGAGCCTTGGCAGAGCACATATTAATAAACTTCACAAAGGTGATCAACATTTCCAGCTTGCAAAGTACTCTTTTCATGGCGTCCATTCTTCCCTACAAACCTCCCACCCCAAATCTTAAGTATGTCCTTAGGCACAGCTTTTGAGAAGGAGAATTCAAGGAAGCTTTGCACTCCCTTCTCTGTCAGACTGCAGTCCTACCACAGGTTGATCCAAAATCCCCCATTACTGAACTCCAGTGGCTTGCTCTCTAGGCAGAACCCTCCTAATCTGCTGCAGCTGAACTTCCTCAGCCTATCAAGTAGGAAATCCTTTTATTGCTCTGGCCTATAAGCCTCTTATCTCCTAATTCTGTGAGGCTGAGAAATAGCTGTTCTGCTCATTAATCCTACAATGACTGTCAGAAGGGGATATATACCTTCTCACTCTACTCGAACACAAGTAACTAGGTTTCATCAAGTTCTTTACTATCTATTTAGCTGAGTCCCAGTTCACAGGATTTTATAGGAATTGGAGTAGCAGAACAGCAGCTCCTGCACTTTCATAAAATATTCAGGACAATTCTAAAGTTGGAGAGACTTTCCTTCTCTCTACTGGATTTCCTTCTCTGTACTGTAGATAAGAGCAAATTCTTTAAGAAAAGAGCTTTTTTTTTTTTCCCTTTTTCTTCCAAGCAAGTGCAATTTTACCTAGAAGTGCTGTATGGATGACTATAAATACTTTCCTCTATAGTTTGCATATATACCATTGGTTTAAAAAGAGATCTTTCGCAATTATTTATTACAAACTCGTGTCATCTATGACCTTCAACGATAGCTCAAAGGGAAAAAAGTAATAACCAGCTGAGTCCGTGGATTAACTACTACCTTCAATTAGCACCCCCAAGAAATGCTGAAAGTTGCTGGTTTTCCCCCTACATAGAACACTCAGCCAAGGAGAAATTATTAAGCTAATTTTTCCATCAGGATTGATATCTTCTATTTCGCTGTATAAAGTAAAAACTGACTACAAACAGTTGCTAAACACCACTGCAAATATTACAGAGATCATATCACAAGATGGGAAAGTTCTCATATAACATGTGTTATTTAATATTGTACACTTATGTACCCGATGGATAAACACAGGTCATTCTGTGTAATTCAAAAAACCTTTTATAAAGTTTTGTTGAGAAAAATGTTAACGTGGCAAATAGCATTAAGATCACCGATATCTCACGTCAGTTGTACCTTTTATTTTAACTATAAATGTCACACTTCATCATGCAGCTGTCAGCTTCCTTTAATGTACTAAATGCTATCATGTAAGCACAGAATCTGACATGATGTAACACAACAATTAAAATAAAAAGCAAGTCAGCTTTGACACAATGTCACTTTTCTGTTTGCTGCAAATTAAAGGAAAATTGAAACTACACAAGTAAGCTAGTCGAGAAAAAAGTCTGCAAAACCCTCAAACATCAGTTAATGTTTCCCTCTAATGTTATGTCCCATTTTTGCATTCAACTTTACGAAAAGATCTATAGCTTTAGCACAGCTAATTACAATTTGACACCAAAAGATGTCATGAAGAACGTCTAAAACTTCTAGAATACCTTGATTGTAACATAGTTCTAGCTGTCAGTTTTGTAATGGCCAACACCCATGAAACTAGGCAATTATTTTTCAATTTCTATCCTACTCTTTTTCAGTTTCTATCCACTCTGTGGTACTGCAGTGGCACGTTAAAATTGCTGATGCTTTTAAAACCAGATGCAACAGCACTTAAATTAAGCCTGAAGAAAATCCTAGTAATAATGGAATAATTATGAACTCCAGGTAGTTAATACTGAAATTGATGTATTAAAAATTGGATTTTAATTTACTGTATTTGATGCACAACACTAAATAAAAGTGTCTGAAATGCTGAACAAATTATTTTGGAGAGAATGAAAAAGAAGTACATCTGGAAAGGCAAAAGGTTAATAATTAGATTTCCTCCTTTTCAGTGTTTTTTGTTAATTTACATCAACTTTAAACCTACATTTAATACATCACCATAAAAAACTTTGGGCCAAGGGAAAAGCTAGTACTATCTATCACAAATACAGAAATGTTACATGCCTAATATTTGCTCTGGCCATACCATGCACTTAAAACCTTTGTGGCCCAGGGAAGAAATAATCACAACGGAGTCTGTTCGCAGGCAGGGAAAAGGGAGTCAAGCAAAGAGAAGCTAGAAACCTCTCCTGCAAATGGAGGGGCTGATATAGACATTCCAAGAATACTCCTGTAAAAACACTCACTTGAAACATCGAGTTAACACTTTCCCCTTTGTGGGAATAAGAGGAAAGGGAAACATGGGGAATTCTATAAAGTATTACCCCTGAATACCATGTCAGAATTCTTTTCTGCTGATCTATACTCTCCAAAGGATTTCCAAGCCAGTAACCTGCTAGAAAAACATTAAATTTAAGAAGACTATAATTTTGACTGGAAAAGTTTCATATATGAGTGCTGCTGCATTTTCCAGTATGCTACATTTGATTGAGTATGACAGCAAACTGCAGAAAAACTAAGAATAAAAAAAACCCTGAGGTAGATAAAAACAAATACAATAAGACACACAATTAAAAATACATAGTAAGTGAAGCAATACAAAAATAACCTCAAACCTCCCTTACAGCTGTCTCTGAATAAAACAAATCCATGAGTAGAATTTGGACACGGACGGAGCTGCTAGGAATTTGATCTTTAAAGATTACTCTGAAAATTATCAGACCAAACACTGAAAATTATAATAGTGACAACACTTGCACATTTCTAATTGCGGTGTTATACCTCAGTGACATTTATGCTAAAGTAGATAACTTTTTAAAAATAAACCTTAACAGTATTTCTTGAAAACCATATTCAGCTACTGAAGACTCCAGTGATCACAACGAACACACACCTTTAAACTGTTTTTCTTGCCCTTGAATGGTTTAATTATTGCTAGAGATATTTATGTACACACAGAGGAGAAGAGGGAAGGTCAAGCCCCTGTGGGCATGGACATGTGCAACTATAAAAGTTTATGCAATTCATTGGTTATATTCATCGCAATAAATTCTCCTGTACCAGCCTGCTGAGGGGATACATCCACAAGGATCTTTACATTACAGGCATTAGTGGAAGATGATCTCATTCATTTGCATGCCTAGGACTTCAAAGGTGAAATGACAGAAGAATTAAAGTTTAGAAACAAAATATCCAAACCTTTTTCCTACTTTTGACTATTATTTTATTTAAGAATATAAACAAAACAGTCTGAGAACTGAGACTTGAGCTCCATGTTGAAATGTGATAAAATTAAATACACTTCATACCTGCACTTCTTAGGTTAGGGTCTAGGTCTGGCATTTCCTTGGATGCTTCTGGACTGACGCTGTAGATTGATGCTCCTGCTTCACTGACAATGCTGAAAAATAAAATGGCAAATATATAAAACAGCACACAACTGAACAACACAAGTGAAAGACGTTGCAAGTGACTTAAGTGAATATTTAGATTTTATTTAAAGCCTCCTTCTTTGAATAAACCGAATACTTACAAAATTAAGACAGTACAAAGGAAAATATCTCCATTTAAGCCAAAACATCCTTCCCTGACCTGCAACATTCATTCTTCATCAATTCTGGCCTTATTATAAATACACGCTGTGCATGATCTCAGTCCCTGTTTCAGTCTTTACAAGAGGAGAGAAAATGAATACAAGAAACAGGTGTTACCAGAAGTAAATAAGCAAATCAGCTTCCATAAGCAAAACAAAACCTACCTGACAGTTTCATTAAACACACCTACATTCTGAAGTCTAATGTTCAACTATTACATGAATCCAAGCCATGAGCGTGCACACACATTGTCAAAAGCCAGCTGCCCTAAAACACTCAAAAAGCCCCAACTTGATACAGACTGAGCCACAGAGCTGCAGCTCCCTTCTCAGCAGCATTCAGTACCGTCTTCTCCCAGCTCTCCCTGCCATCCCCAAAGAAAAACAGACTGCCTGTCTTCAGGAACTTAAACTACAGTTCATGTATCTACCATACACCTCAAACTCATTCAGTAATGATGATAAACTCAGCAATTCAAATCAAACACATAATTAAAAACCCCTCAAGTGCTCTAGTTCCACTCAAGAGAAAACTGCAATCAAGTATTCACAGCGTAAGTTTACTTTCAGCTGTGAAATTCTGACATCACTGAATCAACAGTGTATTTCTTCAAATAACTTCAACAGAGCTGGAATTTCAGGTTGATAATTATGGCATCATACAGCTACTGCATTGGAGATTAATACTATCAGTTTCAGAACTATTTTTACTTTTACTATTCCACTTTTAGAATAACCTCATCTTTGCCATAAGGAGAGAAACCACAGTCCTTAAGAAACAGACCGTTCAGCAAAAAAACCCATAACTTTGCTTTATATTGTTTTAAAATTGGACTATAAATTTTCCTTTTAAGAACCTTTACTAGGTCAAATTTTTAAATAAAGAAACTGATAGTTAGAAGCTCCTCCTTTTAGAAAAAGCTGGAGAACAGCTCAGAGGTAAAATATTCCCATTCAATGTTCCACGCATGGTATCAGTAAACAGTGTAAAATGAAAATACAAAAGGTAAGAATTTCTTACTGTAGTTTTTACAGATTCCCCTCTTCCCCATCAAAACTGGAATTCGGTGGAGTGCTGAACACACAAGTCAGATTTTAAAGTTACCCAAAACTCTAAAGAACATTTCAATAGTACAGACAGACTGAATCTTTCAATAAATACAGAGAATAAAATCCTGTCCTCTTCAGAATTAGTGTAAACTCCAGACCCATTCAAACAACCAATTTAACAGAGCAAAAAAATCCTTAGACCAGGTGAACTGAGCAAGTGAAAATGAAACTATTCACATGATCTCTTAAAAAGATTCAGTATTATGAGAACTCCTTCACGATAAATGACATTCATAAAACATTCCCATCACAGCGCTCAGAAATAAGATCGTATCACAAAAACCGAAGTGCTGAACATAAAGATGTTGACAGAAGACTCATAAAACTGATTTCTCTGATGAACGAGTAATTCAAAGAACAATGCAGCAGAACGTATTTCTTAACCTGTTCACACTTTATAAAGGGAGCATCTGGCAAGCGCTCCCTTTCTGGATACTGCTTCCAAAAACCCACACATGAGCACACACTTCTAACAGCTTTTCACTAATCGCTCTTCAATCTTCATATTCTAACAGATCCCAAAAGCTAGCCCTCATGCAATTTTTAAATTTAACACTGATAATACAGTGTAATATAATTTTAGATTAAAAAAAAATCCATGCTTTGCACTCATTTTTACAGTGCTGTACTATAAACTGTACTACTGCACACAGCTTATTGATTGATCCTCCCCTCTGAGTATTTTCTGCAGTGAAAAAACTGATGTGACCTTGATGGGAATTTTAACACACTCAACATTTTAATGTTTCTCATTAATACTACGCTGACAATTTGCAGAAGCAGAAGGATTGCACTAATGCTGTCATTCTATGGTAATATGTGACTTGTGCCAAATTTTAAGGTAGGCAGTACAAAAACACCTTGCTAAAATTAGTAGATAAAATTAAAACTCAGGACAGCAGATAGAAACATTTGAAAAAAGCATATTTCCTTTCCTCAAGAGGAAAAACGTTTATATACTGGGGTGAGGAGAAGGGCAGAAGCCAAGTAAGAAATTATCTCAAGAAAGAGAACAAGATATAAAAAGCACTTTCAGAAGCAGCATAGATTGGATACTTGAGATCCACTCTGAGATGGTTTAGTATATGCATGCAGTTATTCTATGAAATATTTGGTGTAGCAGACGTGGAAAAAGGGGAGGAAGAATTTCCAGTCACGTAGAACTCCACACTGCTCTGCCCAAGACAGCAAAACCCAGGTGTTAAATAAATCTTTTACCCAGATTAAAGGCATAAGACCACATGCTCCAAAGAAACCATCCTCTGGTTCATTCAACAACAGTCAACCATACTTTTACAGAACTATTAGTGGCTATCACATGGTTTGATATTGCTACAGCGAGGTGGTTACTGATGTGACAATGGCACACAGAAGGCTAAAACATTTCGCTTGGTCAAAATACGAAGATTACAAGCAAAATAGCTTTAGGGATTGGCTGCAGTTGTTCTCAATTTTAACTTTTTGACTAGACAGGAGACAGTCACTTTGGTTCACTGGCATTTTGTATGTTTTCCAAATTCTCATCACTCTCTCGAAAAGGGGGATGGCTTTATAGACAATTTAAGCTAATTTTAACGTTGCTAAATTCTCTACATCATGCCTTTTAAATAATGTATATATATTTTACATCAGGGCATATTAAGGCAAAACCAAACATGCTCAAACGAGTAGGCACTAGAAATTTACTCCAAACTACCGCGGTCCACACTGTTCTTCATTTCCCCTTCCCATTTCTATAATGGATACAATTCTCAGGAGAACCAAAAGAAAAGCTTCATAAGAGTTGGTGAAATTGTATTAAAATCTTGTGTATCTTCCGAATTTGTTCGTATTTTGACTTTTTAAATCACATAATAGATGAAACCAAAAGAATTGGTTCCCCCCACCCCTAATGAGACCCTTATTGCTGCGCACTCCTTAGGAGGAAAGATTCTGACCAAATCTCAATGGTTAAAATTGCTTTATTGAAAAATTATTTTGCTTTTTAAAGTCGATACCTACCTTATAGTGGGTAAATAAGCACATGGTTATGATATGATATGCTTCTAGTACATGAATGAACAAGTTTCATAAACTTCTCTTTGAATTAACAAAAAAGCAGGTAATGGATCTGGGACTATGCCTCCACACTGTGCTTCCCATATCAGCCATCCTACAGATAAGGGTTTTTCCCTCAGCATCTACATCCAACTTTTAAAAATTAAAGTGCCCAAATCACAAAACCACTACACAATACTACAGTGTATTCTTTTCAATTGTACAAACTGGTTTGTTGCATATGAACCAAGTTTTCCTATACTGCATCCATCACATTCACAGTTAAGACACATTTTAAGTAGCCAAAGCAACATTAAATATATTCCACCAGCACCACCTGGTGGGCCCTCAGCTTTATGTTAAAGACCATGCCAGCTATATTCTAAATACCTTAAGGAGCCTTTTAACATTTACTAAAGCAAGTTGTTTTCTCACTCAGCTTAAAAAAGCATTACACATTTGGTCTGAGAAGATGATTTATTTTGAAAACATTCAGATTGAAAATCTCCTAATTTGTACAGGAAAAAGAGCCTTTCTTGTAAAAGGAAAAAAAAAATAGAATCTAAGAATACTGACAATTTACTCCTTCTTAAATTCAATGCTATTACATACCTACAAAAATGTATGATGATGACATGTACCCAGCCACTTAAAAACAGCAGTTTAACTAAAATACAATATTTAAAACTTGCAAGTTTCTTAGGTAGTAAGTTTTCACTGTAAACCTTTTCAAAGCTATGTAAAGAAATCTAATGTAAAACAAAAGATATATCAGGCTAGAAATTTGTGGGTTTAAAGATGAATGCACCTTCCTGACATTTTCATGAACTTTACCAACATTTCAGACTCCCAGATTACATTGAGGTCATTTCCCCACAGTCAAATGCAACACTGGATTAATAACATTACAGAGAAACAAAAATCAACTTTATCCAACTTTACATAACTTGCTATTCCTACAACCTCCAAATCCCTGATTTACAGCTTCAATTCTCTACAATAACATTTTAAGAAACAATACCAGTGCAAAGAAGAGTCTGGTGTTTATTACTTGGAAGAAAAACATGGTCGCTCTAAAAGCAAAGGGTATGTCAACCTCAAAATTAGCCAAGACTCTCATATTTGTCCATAAAATGATGATCTGCCAGAACTCCCTTCACAATCATAATTTAGTAATTGTGGCTAATTCCCCATACCCAACTTTTTACATATTAATTGATAAGTACATTGTTTATAAACTTGTGGCTACAAAAACCAGAGGCTCCCACAAAGTACGAGAATAAAAAAAGAGTCAAAGTTTTATTCAGTGTTATTTACTAAAATAATTGGCTTACAAATCACCCAGAACAGAAAAATAAAATGAAATAAAATGACAATATATTCTCTAGAAAAGAACGCTGCATTTACAGGCTCAATTGGAATGTATCAAGCTTTAATTATGTTGACAGATGTTATGATTAAAAACAAACAAAGAAGGGGCAGGGAAGACTTAATTAAGCACATGCTCAAAAGAAGATTGGTCTCCTTCATGAATGAGAAATCCATTGGGCCTTACTGAAAACACAGAAGTCACAACTAGCTCCAGAAGAGCCTAAGACCCAAAAGGGTTGAGAATGACACTATAGAAATGGGATGCCTTCATCTGTTGTTGTACGCCTCCCCACACACTCATTTTTGATGACTAATGAAAACCACCTAGGGGAGGTCGAAAAAGCTCTTCACAGGAAAAAGCAATAACCTGCTCATTTGCATTGTGACTCATTTGCATTGTTGCTCTCTCTTCTCTTGTCAAGCAGGACATTGCCCACGGCAGAAGCAAACTGTGCAGCCCCTTCAACTCCTCACCATTACCAAAGGTGGAGTTACCTGCCCCTCCTAGCAACTCATGTTTGGGCACATGAATACTCCAGCACCTCTGTGCTGTGCACAGTTCCCTCTGCTGTGGTGGGGACTGTGGCCACCTGGAGCCTGCAGCACAGCACAGGCTGGGCTGTGATTTGTGCAGCCACACGTGCTTCACCACAGGAACAACAGGACACCAGGACCAACAGAGCCTGGCTCTGACACTGCTATGCCATTGCGTCTTTTCCATATGAGGAACACAAGTCATGGAAGTGTGCAAGATTACAGGTTCTGGTATATACTGAATAATGTAGTCAAAGAATAAGAAGACCAAAGAGATTTTCAAAAGCCTGTTCATTCTGATAGGTAAGACTAATAATCTGGTGTTTCCCCACTGCCAGTAAAGTAGTGATATAGCAAAGGAAAATGTTAGGATCATGAAAAAGGATTATACTAGAAAGCAACATTATTCAATAGAATCAAGGCAGAAAGCATACAATTCATCTGTGCTTTTTAAATAATACAAAGAATTAGCTTTAAATGTTAACAATATATAAAACCTGGGAAATATTTTCATTATACTGAAATACACTGTTAGATAGAAAAGGAATTTCCATCAAATTTCCATTTCTTCACTCAAAACTTTTAGTCACTACACGCTATAAAAGTTTTGCTTATATGACAGTCCATCTTTCAAAAATCGGTCAAATTAGACAAAAGCTGTTATAGTCATCTTTAGCAAAAGTATTACAAAAAAGGTCATAGTGACTCACAGCTGCAGCTATTCAGTTAGATGCAGGAGGGACACCATAACCCTTTAGTACAGCTCCTGCTTCAGAGCTCCCACGCACACAAGAAGTTAACCCCACAAAGAGCCTTCAGAGAGCACACCAGAGGATGAGCAGTGATACAGACCTCACATGGTTGCTCGGCTGCATTCTGTAAGTTTCCATAGAAAATATTAGGTGAAATTCTGCTTACAACCAGCATTTTCAAGTTAGAACAAAAAAAAAGTCTGTGTTTCTAGTCATACATGAATGAGTTTGTTCTGTATTTCATGAAGTTCACTAGAAATTATGCCGTGCAAAGAAAGGAATTTGCTCTTGACCAACTCAATCTAGTTTGTAAAGTAAAAATTACTATATTATTTCATACCAGGGACTCTGTTTTGCAGCAGATTACAACACAGAAAAACATCACCTCTTTCAGTTACAAATCCTACTTTTGAAACAGCTTGCTGACCCCACAGCAGGGACAATAAATAAGCACCTTATCAAGCAGCTGCTGAAATGACAGAAGTTCAAGCAATCATCCTTTCATTAGGGATTATTTCTCTCCTTGTTCAGCCACAAATGATATTTAGCACCAGTTAAGCTGATGGCTTTCCTGGTGGACAGTAAAGATCTTTAAAACCTCAAGAGAGAAGAATTAGGCCTGTTTCAATCCATCTTTAGCAAGATACTCTAATGAGTGTTGGTATTGTTGCTTCAGATCATTAAAAATGACTTCTCTTAAAATAACACTTAGTCTTAAAATGACACTCTCTTTTCCACTTTTTCCAGTATGCTTACTGGAAAACTAAACTTCCCTACAGAATCGAAGTACACTCTTTCAAATGAAGAACAACATGCAAAATTTAATGGTTTGAAATATCAAATTATAGTCTTTCAAGAACAGATAAAATGCAAGAATTCCCCCATGTCTGTTTACAAGAAATTGAAAGGAATATAAGAAATGAAAGACAGTTTAATTAAAAAGACCAGCATCCAAATCTCAGGAGAAATGTACGAAAAAGGCTAAAAGATTAATATGTTAAAAAATTTAATTATTGAAATAGCTGTCTTCAAGTATTAAGCACTCCTCTGAAAACTGGAAATATTGGGGCAAAAAACCCAGCATTTTTGTCTTTTACTGCTTTGACATCTATAAGCAGGCTGTGTGTTAATTTTTCATTCTAAGAGCTTGTTGCCCACAATCAAATGTAATAAAAGGATATTTCAAACTTAAGGACAATTATGTTCTGAGTCAGGCAACCTGACTGCCCATCTGCTAGCATAAAACAGCTTTCAAGAATACAGGGGAAGCACTTGGGGCAGTGTATTTAAAAGCTTCTCCTTTTAGCAAAGTTATTACTTTGAAAAATGCAGCACAGTTCTACTTTCAGATTTGGATGAATGCAGAAAACATATCCCTCAAAAAATTTCCCCGATTTCAGAATGAAAAGAGCTCAAAATTCTCTTATTTGTTCCAATCTTCAGCTACCATAATTCCTCCCCAAACTAATGTGACATTTCCTGTCCATAAAACAGACAATTTCTACTTGCAGCAGAATGAAAGAGGTTTGAGAATTATTGCAAACATAACAATGAGTTACCATACTTTAATTTCTTTTGTATTAGATAAAACTCTCTATGAACTCCCAAATCAAGAACTAGTTACCATACTAAACTAATAAAACTAACTGTACAGCTCCAGTCTGGAAGCCTTTATTCAGCTGTGTACGAACCATGCCCTCAGCACATCCCTGCAAAGGGGAGAATGATCAGATATCTGTCTTCATCTTGTCTGAAAACAATGACATTTTTCAGTAAGAAAAGGGTCCAAATGGCAGGTGTCAAAGAGCTTTAGCTTCACACGTGGTGCTAGGAGGCAGAAAAAACAACAGTAGCGTGTGGCCATGTCAGGGCTGCACAGAAGCTGCCGTACAAGCGCATATCTGAAAAGAGCAAACCTCAGAGCCTGTTAAATCAATCTAGTGCCAGATGCTGTTATCAGAAAAAAACTGGTGCTGTGGATTCATCCCCAGAAGAAATACACATCCCATGTCTGCAGTGAAAAGTGAAAGACCTAGGGTGGCATGTCTCAAGACTGAAGGTGACAGTCACCTGTGACTGCCCCCACCACTTTCATTGACAGTTTCAGGAAACAAGAGCTGTCATTGCTCATAAAGCAGCTGGAGTTGAAGCTCCTTTCTGCTCTTGCACAGAGCTTTAAAATCTGAGCTTCAGGTCCAAAATCTACTTCCAAGTTAACCATCCAACTAAAAAGCAGTCAAGTAATTTATTTTTACTTTAAACACTGTAGTACAGTAGGAACTTCAGAGAAAATTTAGCTACCGCTCGTCTCCTTGCTGCAGCAATGCCAAGGAGAGAAATTGTGACAAAATGGATAATGTTACAGAATCAATCTTACCTTAATGCAAGAGGACAACTTTAGCTCAAAAGAAGCACATTCTATGTGATTACCATGTGACGACATTACAGTAATTCTAAGCAGTATAAATGAAAATTGGTTGTATCCAAATATGTTCAAAAGATACCTATCTATAATCAATTACCATTAGAAGACAGGAAAGAGTAAAAAAGGCTTTAGGACTGACATAGGAAATGAAAGCCCTAGAGTCCACTTCTAAAATATAATAGGCATGCAAATGGGTATGCTGTTTATGAATACACTTTATTTCAAGACTAATCGTACCAGTGCCCATGCAGTTTTGCACAACTAAATTATCTCAGTGAACTCAGGGAAGCAAACTGTACATACAGCACTAAAAAAATATAACCAAACACTGACAGGATTTACCTAACCTGTTTTTACCCAGGAGGGAAGCACAGGGAGACAAAGAAACACCTGATTTTGGCAGTCAAGTTTCCAAAAGAAGAGAAACACTAGGTGATGTTAAACACTCACATTTCATACCTTTATAGATAATCTTGAAATGAAATCACCTAGATGCACATTAAAAACATGGCACAGTCCAAAAAGATGATGATGCTTCCCCAAAAACCCTATGAAAACTGTTCCCAATGAAGGGCTCGATAAGCAGCCTTTTTTAGACCCTGTCCCTCACAGTTCCCAAGTGCTTGGTAAAGACGACAAGCTTGACTCAACTCCATGAAACACAGCAGACCAAGGAATCTGCAAGTTCCAGAGCAGAAGGCTGTCACCAACTGCCCTGCCAGCAGCTTCTTCTCAGCTCAGTCAAGCAGAAACCCCTGCAGTGATAGCACATGGCGAAAGCTGGTGTTTCACCCAGTCCATTTCCAGCCATGCAGGATCTTACAAGAGGTAAGATTTATCCTGGCTGTTTTTAGAAACAGCAGAGGCAAAGGGTAAAACCCTGAAACCTGGTAGTTCTTGTTCACGCACAGTAACTCAAGTTGAATAAACAAGACTTTTTAAAAAAAAGATTCCTGCCTATAAAGAAATACCTAGACCTTGCTAGTACCACCTGTATCTGGCATTGTCAATGACAATTTATAAAATAGGCAGATAATTCATGTCTGACTAAAGGCTACCTAGTTTTTAAACCAAAACATTTCCCTATCGCATGCACTGTCATACCCACACCACCCCTCACACAGGACATTCAAGAAAACAAATGATCCATTAAGGAGAGTCCATCACATTCTTGCACGAATACAGATCTCTCAACCAATTTATTTGTCAGTTAACTTCATAGAGCATTCAGATGTAATCAAATAACATTGCATTAAGAAGCGTCACATGTGAACAGTCAGTTTGAAATTACCTAGAAAGGCTACAAGAACATGCCATCCCAGTGCTATAATGGCTCTCGGGAATCATTTTTATCTGTTAGAATGAGTAACACAGATGCAGCAACTGCTGTGCCTAAAACGCAGTTAGTTAATCCAGACCAAAGGCTGGAGCTTAGAGTCACATTAACTCTCATGGGGACTTCATCCCCAGAGTGGAGCATAACTGGACAAGACCACAGCATATGGAGGGAAAATGCCTCTTGGAGAACGGCACCTCCAGCAACTGTCATTTTCTTTAATGCTCACTCTGGGCAATTGGGAGGAAGCCTGGCCAGGGCTGCTGTGCTGCCTCCACAGCCCTGATTCATGCAAAATTCTGACCTGTAGCTTTGGCCAGAGACAGGCTTTATTCTGTTTCCCCTCTGTGCTTTCCTGCAATACCTCTGATCTTAGTACTCAATCTCTCCTTACTAGCCCAACCCTCTCCTCAGCACAGGTCGAGGAGGGAAAGCTGGAGTCAGCTATACCCCCTTCTACTAGGGTTGAGCAATGCAATTTAGAAAGACTCTGCACACAGTGAGGGAATCACAGATTCTCTGCTGCTGCTCCTTCCCCATCCCTCTTAACAGCGAGGTTGTATCCAAAGACTTCATATTAAATATTTTTAACCTACAGACACTTCTTGGCACAGCTTACTGAACTCTGAAATACACAGGTTTTCCACATAGAGAAACTCAAAGTAAATTAAGAATTCTGGAATCAGAATAAATGCTGGCAGGAAAAATTCTTTGAGGTATTAAATACTAAGAAAGAGTGTGACCACATCTTTCTAGCCATGTCGTTTCTTCTTAGTTTACTTTGATTTGGAATTCACCTAAAAAAATAAGCTGTCTGTTTTGGTTTACAGAAGATACATTCACCAACTGAGTTTATTCTCCAGCTCAACATACTCAAGACAAATGTTACATAAAGTGCTTCATGCAGACCCAATCAAAATTATATGCTTCTACCTTTTAAAAATGACTTCTGCAAATTTAATCATGACAGTACGCTCATAATTTTTAAGGTATTCATTTGCTGGGGGTCTTTTTGTTGGTTTGTTTGTTTTTTTTTTTAAATACAGGAAAATATGGTTGCTTTGATATTTTCCTGTGATCTAGTTTATAACCATTCCAAGCTGACACTTATCAAGAAGTGTTCCATTCTGTCCATCGAGGAAAATATTTTTCTTCATTGGAAAAAAGGTTGTAAAACTGAGGTACTAGTTAAGTGTTTCCAGAAAAATCTATTAGTCCCTTATGAAGGAACTGTAGCATTACAGTATAAAAAGGATTATAGCAACAGACAGGGGGAAAAAAAAATCAAACAAGGAATTTAAGAAGAAGAGTAGGTTGCTCATTCTTCAGAAAAAGGTAACATTTTTCACGTGAAGCTAAACAAGCCCAAAAAGTATCAGCTGAAGCTTACTTTACGTTAACAAGCACTTTTAATGGCTCAGTTACTTTTCCAAGACAGACTTAAACGTAGGAAGGTGTACTCAAATGTCTGTAGAGCAACATAAGTAGATTGAGTGCCTTGTTATTAAATTACCCATTTTTCGCTTTTTAGCCCTCTAGGGTTTGTCCATGACTTCTCTGGTCTCCTCATTGTCATAGTTTCAAATACTATTATTTTACTTTTCTCATATGCAACCACTGGGCATCTACAGTAAAAGAGCTGAATAAAATATCTCCAAATGAAAGTGAGCTAAACATTACGTGTATTATATTTTATCCTTTAACCATTTACAACAGTGGACACCCTCTCATTCATTTTGTATTACAAACAGAAATATGTATCAACCTTTGTGAAAAAAACACCACAAATAAAAGTAATGACCACATCCCCACAAGCTTCAAATGGATTAATGAATTGCATGTTTTTACAGACAACCAACTCCTTTCATAGGATTGTAACCAAAAGGGGGAAAAAAATGACAAAAATAAGTATCTGGAATTAGTGAAATAAAATTTCAGTCAGGCAGTGCTATATTTGTTTTCCCCCTTCTCTTAAATGGGAATAATTTGTTCCCTTAGGTTGTGACAGATCCACACAGGAGACTTCCTATGACTAATATCACTAGAACTGGCATAAACATATGCTGAAAGACCACTTCATTTAAAATACATTTTTCACTCAGTTACAAACACTTAAAAAAAAATCTTCTGGACAGAAATTTCTCATGCTTCATCTCTAATCAATTACTTTTAGACTTGAAAGGAAAATCCCAACCATAGTCTTTTTGTTCTATTAGTTATCCATATAAATAAGCATAGGATAAGATGGCTTTCTAGTTTTTTAAGAGATCCTTACACCTACTAAATCACAAAAATGCAGCTTATTTTATGTCCTGCTTTTTACACCACAATTTTCAAAATGATTCCCCAGTCATAGATATGCTATATAGTACTTAGTTAATCAACTACAATTCCAGCAATAAAATTCTTTACAGTAGTGTGAAGGTGCATTAATACATTTTTACATCTAATTACTTGTGAGCCCAACCACATATCTCTTGCAGAAAAACATCTTGGAACATGCTTTTTTTTAAAACCATATTACCCCTCTTTTTCATACCCACCCTACTTTATATTGGGAAAGTCTATTAGAAACATTTGAGAAGCTGTAGGTCAGTTACATGATTTTAAACAAAGGCATTAACAAACTAAAATGTTTGGAAAGGTTGAGGCAACTCATCCTTTTCAAATATAACTATGTTGTTTTCCCTTACAGATGCCACAGTTTGCACCAGGAAGTTAATGATCAGTTTTTCTACCCTCTCACATGGGCAATGAGCACCTATCCACATCTACTTCTCTGGATTGGTCATTGTTCTTAAGCCTGGATCCTTCCAAATAAGCCACCAATGAAGAGTGAGGGTCTTGGAATGATTCTTTCAGCTTTTGGAAACTGTTGAATGCCTGGGAATGACAATGGCTGAAAAACTCCCTGTGGAGATTGATTGGTCCAACACTCTCACTCAAAGCAAGGAGAACCAAATCAAGTTGCTCAGGGCTGTGTCCAGTAAGGTTTCAAATATTTCCATGCACAGAGACCCTAAACCTACTACATATTAACAGGAACATTTGGATCCTCTGTAGCTAAGACTTGATGTTTTGATAGTATTAAGCTGAGGTTCTCAGGTTTTTTTTAATGGCAATTTTAAAATTTAGCACCATATATACACTTCAGAAAAGCACATGCTTGCCCTCAAACAGTCGGGCATAAATAAATGGAGATTTTAAGAGTCAAAACTGTTTTCAAAAACAGTGCTGCACTGAGAACTCACTAAATAATCCCAGCTTCCTCAAATGCTGCAAGCAAAAAGAAAACATGAAATTGTTTGAAAATTAAATTAATGGAAATTTGTGCCCTGCTGATTCCAGCAGGAACAGAGCAGGCCCACTTAATTTCCAGTGTCTGATGTTAACCTGTTAAGACTATTCTTGCAACTGATAATTAACAGCTGTTAAATAACAACAAAACCAACAAAACAAAAATTTGGAGATCAGGGCTATGGAAGAGACAGCACAATATTAAACAATAATTGTCCAGATGAGAACCAGAGGTTATCTGAGAGAGACTCCACGGCAGCACAGCAGTGCGGAGCCTGGAGGCGCTCTGGCTGATGCCGACAGCTCCTGCGGGGGGTTACGGAGAACATATGCCAGGGTGGGATATGCAGCACCCTTTAATACGGCAGAGCATCTCCTGCCCCCGGGCGCCTGCTCAGCTCTGCTGGCTACTGCAGGAGGTGGCAGAGCCAAGCCTTGTCCCCAGCCTGCCCCTGGAAGACAGGCCAGCAGTGCCACTGCTGTCAGCGTGCCCACGGCCCTGAGCCAGAGCAGCGCGAGGCTCGTGTTTGCACACCAGCATCACCACGTGCAACAACACAGCCGAGATCTGCACGGGACCACCAGGACTTGGACTGGGCAGCCTGGGATGAGGCTGACAGGATTTCCTGCAAACACTGCAGAGATGGGGTAACAAGCTCCTCTTCCACCAGAAGAACAAGGCACAAACATTACATATTCCCCTTTGCTTATCCAAGAAAGGATGGTTTCCAAGTCTAAGTATAAACAAAACTTCAGCTAAATTCAGATCCAAATTATATTAAGGAACTTTTGGTGTAGATTTTAATATTAAGGGTCAAATTGCTACTATCCTTCTTTTTTCTCCGTCCCTAATTTATAAATTTGCATAAAGGAGAATTTAACCCTAAAAGGCCATGTAATTGTTTCTAAACGATATATTTTATATATAATTTTATAAAATTAGCCACAGATAGATATGTTCAGAATTCTGCCAACGTGTTGAAATATTTTCTTTAAAAATATAAATAATGCTTTAAGGTTACTAATACCACAAACTGGCATGCCCTGGATTTGAGTTTAATCAAACCCTGAGAACCAGAACAAACACATTTCACAAGCTGCAAGTCTTTACTTCCTCTGAAGTTCGTAAAGGCTTACCATCATCACATGCAAGATGTTATTTATGCAGTCTAATTATATTAACTGTGGCATAGTAAAGAAGAAACCCCAAACTTGTATTCTGTCACTAAATCCAATGGAAACTAACCTACAAATACCTTATAAATAAGGAATAGACATGAACTCAAACCATAAATACTCCATTAAAATTCTGATGAGACCTGTTGTAATCACTAAGACTTCAACCTCTATTGAGTGCTAGAACTGGTATTTCAGATGACCTAAAGACAATTTACATAAAGAATGCATCTCATTCAAAGTTCACTGCACTAACGATAAATTTTAATTTATCACAACCTAATACGAACCACAGACTAGCTTGGTTTCTTAATGCTAGTATTTACAGTCGAACCAAAAAAAATCAATTTTGCAATTTATGCATTGCATCCTAAATAAAATATACTGACACAAATCAACATTTCATCTGTATCTTTACTTTATAAAAACCTGGAAGAAATTTCCTATAGACCATAAAACTGAATAGAATCTGCTTTGAATTAGGTGCCACCACTTTTTTTTCTTCTCACATAGCACCAGAACAACCCCAGGCTCAAAATCTTGTCTCAATCAGAAAACATTATTCCTGTTAGTGTAAGAAGTTCAGTAACCTACAATCTACTGTAACTGCTTTACCAAAGAGAAGCCAGTAAGAGGAAAAATAATTTCCTCTAGCTTGATCTCCTAATAATGAGCTCAGACTTTCCAGTGAGTGGTCTTCTCCAGAAAGGCCTTGAGATCATCAACCAGCTCCCCCAAGGAGAAAGCTACAATGAAGGCAGCACCAAGTGCCTGTGGACACTAAGGTACAAGCCAGCAAGATGATGGCAGAGCCATTTCCCTACAGGAGCAGGGGTGAACAAGAGGAACAGGCAATAGGAGAGCCTTAAGCATTCCTTTAAAAAGAATGTAACATTCCTTTAAAAGTCTTTTTACTGTTCTTGTTAGCTAGAAAAACAGGATATATTAAAAAGATACTATATCATGATATCAAAATTATTTCATTTTAAAACATTCAAATTGACAATGTCTCTTTCTATTTACTCTTACAGCAGAAGATTAGAGTTAACATTTCCTTTTGCAGAGAGATAATCACTGAGCAGTAACACAGGAATATCCAGTTTGATTTACTTAAAAATGACAAACTTCTAGAAAATAACTTTAATTTAAAAAAAAAAAGGAACTTGGAGCTGTGATTTTATACTATGAGGAAAAATAGACCAGGAACAAGCAATAAATGCATCACCAATTTTACTGAAAGCTCACTTATAAATTATATTTACAGCACAACATCATAATGGTGACAAGAGAATCACCCATGAAGGATGCATGTTTCCCTGAAACATTTGGATTTACGTCAAATTCAAATGTCAAAATGTATTCTATCGAAATGTTAGTTCTACCTCAACCCAGTAAAAGAACTGAGCAGGCAGTAGGCATGTTGCCTTGGCTGCCAACGGAGTTTTAGAAAATATAAAAGTTAATTACGTTTGAGAGAGAAGTTTCATGTGAAAAGCCAATTTATTATAAGCAATAACCAGAACTGCTTATAGACAGACATCTTCGCCCCCACCTCCAGGCTTTTTATTTAGAAATATCCACAGACAGCTGAGCTGTTTGGATAGTATTTGCTGCTACACAACAGAATCTGATTCAATTAGAAACTGTGATATTACTTGCAGTTGCAAACAGGATTTAAGCAAAAGCGTTATTTCTACATGAGCAACAAATCTACTTTCAGGAGCATTAGGTATTAGAAGGAAAGGAAAATATCCAAACATGTAGAACTGCTAGATGGAAAGGACTACATTTTTAACTGTGCATGGAGTCACCCAAGCAACACCAATCTGCCCCCAAAACTGAAAAGGAACAAGAAAGCCAGCATCACTCTCTCCTCTCTGCCCTCTCCCCTGCACTTGCTCATTGCTGCTGCAGGAGGGGCTGGTACTGAAGAAGGTGCTTCATGCAGCCTGTGCATTTTGATGTCTCCTTTCAGGAGCACTTTCTCTCCTCCGTATCACTCACCATGACAAACGGATAATTTCTCCCTCTCTCCACTTACTCATCATTGACAAAACTGCTGAGATTCAGTTATAGAAAGGAATTATCCTCAACAGGCACCTTCAGTTACAGCTGCATGACACTGCAGTCATCTAAGTCTAATCCCTTTTCAAGCTGAAATAACCTACTCAAAGTCCCTTTGAGACACACAGCATGTCTATATTCTCACCCTCTCATGCCTTGAAAGAAGCAGAAGTGTGCTGAAGTAGCTCCTCTTTGCTGTGGCTTCTTTCAGCATCATTCATGGAGCTCTTAAGACTGCCATGCACTTGGTTGATAAGAAAAGTTAAACGAGTCCAGTCAGGCATAACCCCCAGTTTCAGCATCACATAAAATTACTCCAAGGGAAGGTGCAACGTGGGCAGCACTCACTCCTGCACTGCCAACAGCCTCTAAGAGCCGATAGCCTGAAATCAGGAAGAGAAACTATAATTTCAGGTAACTGCAGAGGGAAAGAATTCTTGCTTCACTGACAGACATGCTGCATTTGCTTTTCAGGCCTGAAAGATTCACAGGCTATCAGACACCTAGAGGTCATAAATGTTTAATTTTCAAATCTCCCTAAAATCCAAGCCATTTTGTCTTTTACTGGGTTTAAATCAAAGTTTGTACCAGTTGCGCTCCTGGTACTGGGGGAGCTTGTTAGCAGCAGTAGAGTAGGCAATTTCCTGATGTTTACTACTGAAAAAAAAACCTGAAAATATTTTGGGGGAGATTTCTATCTAAACTTAGGATCTGCCCACAAACATTCATTTTTACCAGATCTCAACAGTATTGATACATCAAAGAATAATGAAACTTTTCCCCAGTAATGGGAGCATTTATGACTTAGGATGAAAATTTCATCTCAAAGGTACCTCTCCAACAGTTAGAAGACACTGAAATTAAGATATCTAATGTTTGGCAGCTGAATGTAATCTAAGTGCCTCTCCTAAGCTTCTGCTATTAGCATCAACGATAATAGCACAGTAAGTTTAAATAAATAAGTAAATCCATACATCACATCTCACAACAATAAAAGAAGCCCAGTGAGAGCTGAAATGCAGAACAGCAAATGTGGTTTTACAAATGAATAGGTATGAAGTTTGGCAGAATCTCAGCTTAAGTAAAAACATATTACTGGCAAACTCACACAAATGGAAAAATGCTTATTTCTCCATTAGGTTCTTACAGAATGTGTACTTGAAGACAAAACACTACCCAAATATACAGCAAGTTTGACTGTGCAATAACACTCAGTCTTCGTACATTACAAATCATCTTGTATTTATATCATTTTAATCTGGATGCTCTATTAATCACACTATATTTGGATGCTTCTATTTAAATTAACTCCTGACAGGATTTCACAAATAATTCCTGGTGGAGCTTCTTTACCATAGTAAGGAGCCTAAATGAAGTTTCTCAATCTTTACTAGTGAAAATTTACCAGTTGCCACAGCTATTTCATGACACAGTCACTTAAAACACACAAATGTGTTTCTGACATCTCTTATGTGTAAGAAAGATAATAGTAAGATCCCAAATGCCACAAGTATCACTCATTTTAGAAAGGCCATTTTGACATGAAACATAAATTAACATTTGAATGATTTTAATTTACATTCACTTCCAGGACCAATGATTTTGTTGTTAGCACAACCATACCATACTAGCGTGGAGCAATGCTATTTCATCTAGGCAATGGGTGAAGACTAGCAGCTTAAAATGCACACGTGAATAACCAGAACCATGCTCCAAGTTTCTATAGTTAAATTCCCATAATTAAAGTTCTGAAAATAAAAATGAGAAGGAGGATTTCACCTATTTAAAATACTTTCTATTTTCTGTTATTTTCAGGTCTAAACCCAATGGTTTTCAACCTGTGGTTCACAGGCTACTTCTAAGAGGTTTAAAAAAGGACATGGAAGAATACAGCCCACTGCAAGCAGGCTTACAGTCTCTGGAGTGATTTTTTTACACTGCCATCAGTAAACATCCATGATCTGCAAATCAAAAATACATCAAAGAACCATCACTATTCAGCTCAATCACTTTCCCTCAATCTGTTCTATCAGGTAACATCCAAATTTGACTACATTCCATTTCTACTACGAGAGAAACTGAGGTTGACCACACATGTTACTTCAAAGAAAAAAAACCCACCTGAAACTACAGAGCCACACATGCTCATTTTGGAAGCTCTTAAAAAGCTGCTGCAGCAGCTTACCTGAAAGCCTAAGCTTTTCTGATTTGTTTGAAATCAGTATCAGTACCAAGTCTGGAACATTTAAGGCTTGGATTATTAATCCTTCACGCATTTACTTCATGTGGGACCTCACACTGACAGATCAAATCCCAATCCTC
Source organism: Machaerirhynchus nigripectus (assembly GCA_013397975.1). Lineage (NCBI taxonomy): Eukaryota > Metazoa > Chordata > Aves > Passeriformes > Dicruridae > Machaerirhynchus > Machaerirhynchus nigripectus. The sequence goes on along the minus strand of VZRQ01001710.1, from coordinate 1,901,844 downwards.
CATGCCTTTGGATGAATAGACAGCATTTTAAAGAATACTCTGGAGGTAGATGAAATAAGGACATTTAGCTCACTCTGGCTTAAAAAAAATTAATAAACATAGTATTGGAAAACACCTCATAGATGCAGCTGTTAGGAATCTTCTCCACTGCTCACTCTGAGAAGCAGTATTATGTCATTAAGTCACGTTTTTCAGCTGAAGTCCAAACTTCAATTTTAAGCTTGGTCTGAACACCATCCCTTCATACTCGTAAATGATCAAGGAACAGGAGTGAGAAATTTCTCTTGACATAACCTGCTGCACTGAAAAGACAAGGAACACACGGCTCAAATGAGGTCAAAGCTGTACAAAGTTCCCACAGGCTGTTGTGTGTGTTCAGTTCAAGTTCAGTGTGTCTGCCAAAAGGAAGCACCTTTAAAGTGCCATGCCCCTTATTCCCTGACTGCACTCTCATTCTTTCTCCACCACTTCCTCAAGCTTCTTGCATTCCTTGAGCCATCCCTTGACCCTGGCAACCACTCAAACATCTCTTAACCAAGGGCTCCTTGCCTTCTCCTGCTAAGAAGTACAAGATGGCACACAGTGCTGAGACCTGCACACAGGCTTTCCTGACAACTTTGAAGTTCCATCCTTTGGTATCTCTACTGATACTGCAAACATGGTAAGAGCAAGTCAACAGCCAGTGCGATGAAGAGTAGTTTGGTAACTCTTAAGAGAAAAAGGATGTTGAACCAAATAAACACAGCAATTATGGGAGAAGATGGCGTCTCATACTATTGTCTCATGTTATGTTTGTTCTACTAAATAAGATCTCTCGGGAAATCTTTCTACGATAATAAACTGGTAAGAACATTGTGGTGTTGACCAAAAAGCACAGAAAAACTTCAAAAGTTGTAAATACATTAAATAATAACGTAAATCACTTCAGTCTGAAATAAAAAGCTTCATTCTGGCCTCTTAGGTAACCTGCCTCCTCAAAAATATCAGACACAGAAATTAACTAGTTTTATTTCACAGAAGAACCTGAGCTGGAAGGGACCCACAAGGATCATCAAGTCCTACTCCCAGCTCTGAACAGGACCAGCCCCAAGAGTCACACCATGTGCCTGAGAGCGTTGTCCAAATACTTCTTGAACTCTGGCAGTCTTGGTGCTGTGACCACTTTCCTGGGGAGCTTGTTCCAGGGCCCAAACACCCTCTGGGTGAGGGACCTTTTCCTGATATCCAACCTAAACACCCCAACTCAGCTTTGTGCCATTTCCTCGAATCATGTCACTGGTCATGAGAGCTAAGAGGTCAGTGCCTGCCCTGCCCCTCCCCCTCCCCTCATGCGGAAGTTGTAGCGTTCTCTGGTGAGGTCCCCCCTCAATCTCCTCCAGGCGGAACAAACTAAGTGACCTCAGCCACTCCTCATACAGCTTCCCCTCAAGGCCCTTCACCATCTTTGTTGCTCTTTGTTTCAGTGGAGCAATCTATCTTAAATAAAATCTTTTAAAAAGCTGTTTTATTAATCTGAAAATAACAAAGATCTACAAGAAAATAGCCCGTGTACAAATTACTGCTCAGTGAGGCACATAAAATTAAAGAAGTAATTTTGCAATCCTAAATATACATGGCTTCTCTGTGAGAAAAGAAAGGAGGGAAAGAATTATCAGTAATTATAAAACTACATTTGTGATCAGTACATTTCTAACTGAAGAGAATGCATTACTGCCTTTAAACTTGTTGTCACACGTTTAATGGCTTTTCATCCTAAAATCTTCCCTTTTTTCTATTTGTTTAGTATCCCTTAAAGGTCTGAAGAGATTTACATATTGAGAATGCATAACTTTTAAAAACTCTTAGAAAGAGAAAACACAGAAGGGAAGTTGCACAAATAACTTTCCTCTCTCCCCAAAGACTGTTTTACCAGAGATTCCCTTGGAAGCAAGTCAAATGACATGTCCTAGTGTTCTGGAAAAACTGACTTTTTCCTTAAGATTTAGATTTCTGTCACTAGTTACATTTGCTTCCTGACCCCCTGCCTTCACATTGCTGAAATCTAGACTCCATATGCATCTTACTCTTTTTCTGAACTTAAAGAAATTCATAGTATCTTTAAATACATTAAAAGACTTCCAGTTAGTCCTTGTTCTCATCCTGAAAACTATGAAATATTTCTCTGAAATACAAAAGAGAGCTCCATAATTGTCAAGTGTATCACTTGTGCAGTTTGCTTCAAAAAGTTTCAAATGCATGCCATGCACACCAGAAGTTACCATCTCCTGTTTCACCTGCCCCACCACAACTTCACTGCTTACCCATTTCCTTCCCTCCCCTCAGAAAAACACAGCTAGAGATGGTATGGGTGTCTACAGCTGGGGCAGAGACAAATCCTTGCTTCAAAGCTGAAGATGACCTCTGAATTTCCCATTTTGAATGTAGTATGGGTTCAGCTCAACATAGATCCCAGTCTATAGATACACCAGGAACAAGCACTGGATCCTATTTTAAATGCAGTCACTTGTTCCAGTCTGCGTTGTACTGAACAATAGATAAATTACTACCCAAAGTTACGAATAACCAGGAGTAGTAGGAGGAACTCATCTCTATGCAGAGTAAGGCTCCAACTTACAGGACTGTCTTTCCTCAATGTAAATACACACAAAATGATTTTTCATTTGAAGTATGCATGATCATTCAGCTGTGGTAAATAATCACAACAGAACATAACTTTTAAGTAAGGGACAGAAGACAGTTTGGCTAGAAATCACCCAATAATTTAAAATGTTTTCATTAACTATGTCTTCTTCACTCACATTTTAAACCTGTTTGTTCCTCCAATTATTTCTCCATTGTTTAGGACTTCTCATGACTCCACTAGAGCTTAAAAGAGATGAAAGCACAACAAAGGTTCTTCAGTGCACTTTTCACATGTGTGCATTGTTTCCACTGAATATGTATTCCTTTAGCCAAAACTTTCCAAACTACTTTCCACCTTCTGGATCAGACAGCTAATGACCTAAGGTGTGTAGGTGTGCGTACATAAATGTGTCATCAAGAGTTATATAGCTTAACAGACAAAAATAACAGCTTAGAGAAAACACAATCAAAAAGAAATAGGAATAAAGTTTCCCATATCCCTACCCCCCTTCATACTCTCAACAGACTTGAAACAACTGCATTAATGCAGCAAGCAATAGCTTGTAAAAGGATGCAAACCAGCTGAAACATTTGACAGACAGTGTTAAATACCAGAGGATTCATATCAACCACTTTATTTGAAAAGGTGCTTTGAAGCTGGCTATCTTTCATGTACCTCTTTCATGGCACATTAATAAGGAAAACTGAGATGGGGTAAATTAAGTCCCAAGGTCATATCTAGAGTTACAGCACCGTGGGTACCTGATGAAATACGGATTAATGCTGCATGAGCACTGAATAAATAAAACCACTTCTGTTAACCACTCAAACAAGTTTTACAAGTAGTTCTGAACTTTATTCAGCAACTAGACTTCAGACATCCTAATCCCCCCACACTGCTTTGAAACCTAATTATCATAATGTGAACCCGAATGTTAGGTCCCTTTCAAACTGCGAGTGCTATGAAGCAGAAAAGTAATGGGAATTAAGCTAGTGTAACATTAGAAATGTAGAGGCATGGAACTTGAAAGTGGCATTTGTTAAAGCTGAGAGAGCATAATGTAGATATTCAACAACATAAAACACACATTTAAATTGAAAAGGATATTTAAAGCATGTGCAGACACCTATAAAATACAAGCGGACCTAAAATCCTGTAGAAAAAACATTTCTAAATCAATTTCTTGCCACCAAGGTCTAACTTCAAAAGGTATTACAGTCCTATTCTCCCTTAGCAGAACATTTCTAAGTATTCTAAAGCAGACAATTTAAACATTAAAGAAAACCCAATGAGAACTTTACAAGACATTACAGACTTTCCCCTATTTGTCACAGCTCAGAAGTGTTTGAACTTAAACAACAGTAAATTATTAATTACATTGCTTATAAAACCTCGACAGTAAGAAGAGATTTTGCTGTAAGTGGCAGAAAAGGATCTTGCATCAAGCTGAAAATCAAGCAGACAGAAATTAAATACCAACCCATCTAAACAATAACAAAAACCACACTTGCCTGGCTGCATTCTATACTGCATGTTGGAAACAATTAACAATTCCTGACATTTATTGAGCTTTCTTTTAAATACAAGCTGAAATACTTTATTCTGAGTGTGCATTAATGTAGCAAGCACATAAGAGTCAGACCAGTAAGAATGCTTGTATTGTGACAACAAAACCATTGAGGCTGAAAGAGAAATTGTGATTTGATTTTGCCAAATACAAAGATTGAGCTGTTTGTTTTATCCTGCCTTAGCATAGTTCACCTGTCATTCAGATAGCTTTCATTTCCAAGATGCCTCAAACTGACAGCAATCAAAGAAAAACAGATTCCTGAAATATTTTTTCAAGATTTTGATTTAATCCAAAAAGGCCAATGAAATCCTAAAAGTTCATCATCTGCCATGTTAATGCTGAACACAATGTTGTTTCATTTACATTTCTGGTCCTGTTAAAACAAATACACTTGTCTAAACTAGAACATCTGTTTTGGTTATAATACAATGTATCTTTGGCAAGAACTCACAATAGAACTAACATAAATAATCAGGAATATTTATTGAACCTTGTAACAAAAACTGATTTGTAACAAAAAACCTAAAGACTAGATATGACTGTCCCTGGCTCTAGTCCAGTCCTAATCTAAGTCAATAAACATAGCTCTAAAAGGGAAACTACATTTAAAAAAAAAAAAAAGTCCTGTAGTTATTTAGGTTGGATGTAGCTATCTGAAAGCACGTTAGTTACAAAAATAGTGAAAAATATTTGCTTTAAATCAAAAGCTGTCAAGCTGAGTCCAGACAAGTTTTAAAGCCACATGAAAAATCATGCCATATGCCTCATTTCCTACTACTATCTTCACTGGTTTGTCTTCTCTTTGGAAAACTTCAGTAAAACTCTATGCAGTTTGTATCTGCTACTAAATATTTTTTATTTTAATTACTTGCTTTTCATATATTATCTTTAGCCTTCATTATTTGTGCATGCACCAACTGCACACACTTTTCTGAAATTACATACTCTATTATTGTCTAATTTCCCTGGAAATCCATGATTCCAAGTTCTATATGACAAACTGGACAGAAAAGTATGAACAGATTTTTATTTTCTTATAATTATTCCTGATCCTATTCTCTACTGCTACTATTTGCCAGGGAAGCCAAAGTCTGTAGTACCTCCCCATCGGCCACCTTTCTGAACAACAGCTTTCGTTGAGTGTTTTGGTTTTAAAGCACTATAAAACAATCCAAACTCATCTGCCAAGCCCCTTTACATTTGTACTCCTTTAAGGAAAAAGGATTTTTAATGCAAATACAATTAGTAATTTTCTAAAACTTGCACAGAGCAATGACCTGAGATCTGTTTTGCTGGGCAAGGATTTCCACCTTGATGCAGCTCAGTGCATCCCTGTGAGAAGCTGAAGGCTTGGGAAGTGGTAGCATGTTAGATGCAACTGACTCATTCTGTTACAGTTCAAATAATGGATGGATTTTTTTGCTCTAGGGTGTTTAGGCTGTTTGGTTTCATTTGGGGTTTTTTGTTTTGTTTTTCCCACAGTTCAAACACTATATTGATTAGCAAATCCATTCTTTATTTACAACTGCAACCTGCTGAAGCAAACCTACTTTAAGAATTAACTGTTCCAACAATGCCTGAAATTATTTCCTACAGATTTTAACTGGAAAACAATTCATAAAGATCACTTCATCCAAAAGCATACACAGGCTTGCACAGAACTGATGAGAGATCTAGTATTTAACCTATGTACAAACAAAGTCCTCATACTTTTGCCTATCATGAGAAAACAACCTAATCAAGGGAAGACTTTGTACGTGGAAGCAGAGAAGCTGTTTGTGATCTGAAAGCACATATTCTGGAGGTCCTTGCTATTTCCAAAAAGAGAGGATCAGCAGAGCATATTCTTCCAAGTCACCTTTCACAGTTCCCCTCAAAAGGTATAGCAGTTGTCACAATGCACACCTACTCTCACCTATTGCTCAAACAGTAACACTGTACTAAGTGCTCCTCATTTAGCAAGTATCACATTTTGTAACTCAGACTGACATAAATTCCAGGCATTTCACTGGATTATCAGAAGTGGAGGCTGGATGGCTGGACTCATCGTTCCTTTCTGTTACTGAGAAATACCAAGGAGATTAATGCTTTCGGGAGCTAGAAAGGAAAAAGTAGCTACCTTGAAGGATTCAGCAGCATGGCTTGGAAACCCCAACACTGGATAAAAGCAATGTATAATTTACTCGATAAAGATGCACATGAAACTAGTTTGTCAGAAAGGGATATATGGGAACCCCAATCTTTACAAAAATCTCAATACAGACTGACTAAATAGATACAAGGACTGCAAATCCAGCCTGTCTGTAAACTCACATACATAAATTCACACACAGACAGTAGTATACAAAGTTCAAGAACCCCAGATGTCACCTATAGCATGAAGTACAAAAAAAAAATCACTTTGCTTTAATGTGCAGTACCTCATGGCTCTGCACACAAATTCTGAAATATGGACTAGCTCTCTGCTGTATGAGCACAGCACAAGAAAACCATGAACAACAAACATATAAATAAAGAAAAATATTTTTGATTATGTTAATTTTCATGATATAACATGGCAAGTTAAACAACTGCAGTTATAGATTTTTGCTAAAAATACCAGAAGTTTTGGAGAAAGTGAAAAGTTAAAAAATTATCGGTCACTACTAGAGAAAGCAACAAACTTGTTAACCTGACTTCTGCCTTGCACCATTTATACTAATTCCTATTACACAAGAGCTTATATCAGTTCCAAGAACTTGGTAGTTTAAGTACTACTTTGAAAATCTTGTCATCTTGAAATATAAATAGGGAGAAAATATTCAATCAGAAGAGGCAAATACAGTGAGAAAAACAACAATCACAGTATTATATAAATAAACTTTTCCACGTAAACTACTATATGATCAATAAACAAACAAAATCAGTATTTCAGACAAAGTGCTTATGGCAGCATAATGGATTTCTAAGCTATATGAAGTGAACAACAGTGAAATTAAGCATTTGCCAAAACCCACACAGTACAAAGTGTTTTGCACTCTCTACAGTCATTAAACATCCACTGTTTTCATACTGGGTTCAGTAAAGAGGATGCCTAATTTTTCAGAAGCTTGAATAGCCTCTTCCCTTAGCAAACAACCACAATTGGAAAATCTTTACTACATCTCCTGGAATAAGAGTGATTTAAGAACAGAATCTTGTGCAAATTTACTTGGGAATCTTAGAAACAAAGAACAAGTGCAATCACAACTGAGGTTAGTAGGAATAACACATTTGTTAAATATATCTGTAAGACTACTTCCTAATTTATGAAAAAAAGGCACCTTTAAATGTATACAATAGTTTGAGCAGTGAAAGGCCATAACCTTCTTTAAAAGATAGAAAAGTTATTTCAGTATGCTAAGACAGTGAAAACTAAATACCGCTGTTAAATGTCAGCACAAAAGATAACCCAAGGTAAATCACAAAAAATGCTTTAGAAAAGAATAAAGGTGTGAATTTAAAAAAAAAAAAAGAACTCTGCAGTTCTGCATGGTAGAAAAGAAAATTATAAAATACAGTTTCCATCCAAACCAACAGAACAATACATTAGTTCAAGTTCAAGAAACTAATTGATAAAATTCGAAGTCTGAAAAGGATAAATATCTTCACTACTCTCCCCTAGGTATTAACACAATATTTATTTCCAGACCATTTAATTCCCATAGGATTAGCAAGCATTCCATACTGTAGTCAGACAACAGAAGTTTTATCACGTGCAGTTAAACCTCATTTATCAAGAAATAAATACATGATGCCAAAGGGGTCCTTAGCTGTTAGTGTTGCTATTCTCACATACTTTGTTACAATGATAATACCAACAGAGTGAACCTCAGGAAGAAAAAATAAAATGCTTCACTGAGTCTCTCTTACTGACTCAGGATAACTACTTTCATGCTTCGAAGAGCTACAGCCATTTTTCTTTGGCTAGAACGTAGAGTCAAGCTTCACTCAAATAAAGACAAGGCAGCAAAAAGAAATACTTCAAAAATTACATCTAAAACTACCTGTTAAGTTAAAATATGCTGAAGAGATGAATAATATCCCAGCAAAGGGATCTTACCAGTAAACAACATCCAGTGGTGCAAAATATTTCTTCATAATTAAGTCAGCAAAGTAAGCTTCTGTTTCTCTGCAGGCCGTGCCATTGCCAATCACAACAGTGCTGCAGCTTTGTGAGGGTTAAAAAAACCAAACAATTATTCTTAAATACTCTTTTATACTTTTTCATGCATAGCATTCAATCCACAACAATGACTAATACATCTGATTTTAGATAGCACAAGGCCCAGATGTAATGAGAACATATTCCTGGAAGCATCAGGTTGTGTTTAACCGGTTTTCAATGTGACCGTTCATTAGATAAACCAAAATTTTCACTCATTTGTAAAGGAATTGTACAGTGGTAATATAAGCAGAAAATCCAAAAATGATACTTCATACTAATAAACGGAATGTTATTTAGAGTCCTCAAACACTTTCACCTCGTACTTCCCTCATCTGGTATGAGTCATGAAAAAGAGCAGAAGCCAAAGCAATCAGCATCTTAATTCCTTAATGGGAATATCATAGTTTCCAACAGCTTGCAAGGTCATTCCCTCTGACTGCCCACACCACAGCCAGTCAGTCACCAAATCACCTTGCTTAAAGCCAATCTAATGCTTAAAGACAGACTGGATTGTATGCTGTGGCAGCTCAGCAACTGACTCAGTAGCTGTTTGCAATTCCATCTGGAAACCTACCTGTGCAGGATTTCCTTTGCTTAACAAAACTCTACCAAAACCTAATGTGGCTTTTGAACAGGGAAAGATCAGTAAGTGGTTTGCAGGTTGTGGGGGGTAGGAAGAATACGGCTAAACTTATGTCTCAGCTGAATGCTAATTTCTGTTCCTAAAAATAAATAGATTGACAGAGTTTTATGGGGATACAATCACAGCATGCAGGCTTACTCATAGCCATGGCTTGAGTTCATGTGCTTCTAAAACATATGTACTGTAAAAACATGAATACAGACCAAAATAAAAAGCAGTCTCTGAACTAGATTTAAAAAAATAAACTTCCAGTTAAATCAGTAGAATTCTTATTGCACTCAAAATCAAGTATTTCTATAGTCAAGATTTTAATTTTGTTTGGTAAGAAAGAGCAATAAATGGAAATTTCTTTAGCATACTTGTACTGTAGCAGAAGTCTCTTTATCTTCTCAGCTTCACGAAATCCTTGACCAGAATGCAGGTAAACTACATCAGTATGGAGTATCTGACCTAGAATGAAAGGCAAAGCCATTTAATTAAACCCACAAAGGTCCAAAAGCTATATCCTGCAGAACTACTAAAGTTAATTTGATGATTCACAAAGAAAGCTTCTTAATAAGTCATCTTTCCCTTTGATCTTTATATCCATTTAGAAGAAATGTATGGTGGGCATAGGACAAGAATGCTTTGGCTGGCAAAGCAAAACAATTTAATATATTTTGCAGTTCCCTGCGGACATATTCAAGTAAGAAGTAATGAGCATCTAAACCTATTAGCAAATATAATGTATTATATCACAGAGAAAAAGAGCAATTTACTACAAAAATTTATTGTTCTAGTGTAGTACAATTTATAAATCCAGTAAAGAGTAATGAAAAGTAGAAAATTTAAGGACTTGCAGTACAGGCGTTCTAGAATTCCAGTGCTAGCTCTTGTCATCATCCCATCTATCACATTTGTAAAAGAACTGTATTAACTAGTACTGATAACTAATGGTGCAATGAAAGCTTGTGAACATTTACCTCACCCTTATTGCCTTCTAAAGTTTCAAGAACACAACTTTCTTTACATTCCCCTTGGGTGGATATATTCTCAGGCAAAAAGCAACAAAAAAATAAAAGGAAAACAAATAATTTTTGCATGGGCCTAAAGAGGTGTGTATCCCCTGAACAGACTAGGATGCAGTAGGAAGGCTCTGACATGAACTAAGAAGTTTTGCAAAAACAGTGTTTCTGACTTCTTACACTAAAACACATACTACTAAACAAAAAGAGCTGATAAAGTGTCCAGATGTCCAAGATACTAGCCATGAAAAAAGCAATGTTATAGAAAGTATTTAAATTCAAATTCTTTGTTAAACAATAAAAATGCCAGGTGTTCTCTTTGCTGACTACTGAGGGGCACAATTATTTGAATGTGTATTCAGGAAGGCAGAAGGTATTTTAAATTCTATTTAAGACAGGAGTAATAACACCAAAGAGGTCACTGGAATCCAGGTGCCAGAAACTTAACCTTTAGCTAGCTGAAGAAAGGAATTCACATGCCAGGATGTGAGGAAAATACTAACAGCTGCACAAAAAACTCCCCAGTTTGATAAAAAAGTAGGTTTTGAAATTATCTTTACTTTTAATATATAAATGCATATATTTTTATCAGTCCTTCCCAAATTGTTTGGAACTGAAACTTACTGGTTGGTGAAATAATTGCCAACTTGCAGCCATGTTTGTAGCCAGGATCCACTCCCATCAAAGTACGGCCTCTCACAGGGCTGGTCAGAAGCAGCTGACGGAGATTTCTCCCAAACATCATCACAGACTCTTTCTCTGCATCAGATGTCAACTTGGATCTTAGAAGGATGGAAGTAAAAGGGAAAAAAAGCCAAAACACTTTATTTTCAATTAGCTTTCAAATACACTTACTAATTGTTCCAAAGTTGTAAGGCTTTTTCCAATCATGTTTCCATCATCTTTAATTAAATGTTACAATTCAAATCAAGGTGACATCTTTTTTAAAAAGGATCAACTATATATCATCTTACTCTTGTTCTAAGAAAGTCAGTCAATATAAAAGTACAAGAGAAACACTTGTAAGAACATACACCCACCAACTAACATTCAAACATCCACTTGTGATTTTGAGCAAAGAACAGCTTCCTTTCAAAGCTGATACCTAATTGTAAAGAAAAGTGGATTTGAAGGAGGCATGAATTGAATTCATCATAATTTCACTGTTCTAGAGAAAAATCACTACCCAGCAAAAAAAAGGATGATGGTTTACACTGAGAGGTACCAGAGAGAAACTGGAAGGGTCCGTCCAATTAACTGCTAACACACCATGACTCTTGAGGCATTTAAGTTTGTCTTTGGATTACTTCATTTAACAGACATCAAAGAAACATGAAGACTTGAGCTTTTTCTAGGAGAGTATTCTGATTCCTCAGAACCAAACTAGGAAGCTGCTGGGGCCACAATGTTCCCTTTCTTTTCCAAGTTATGTTCTTCAACAGAAAGAAGCGAGGTAGTGCAGCAAGGATTGACTTTGATGGCTTGAAGCACGAACACTTAGAGCAGTGTCAAAAGAAACAAATCAGTCTTGTTGAGTGAAGATGTACAAGATGCACGATGTCTTACTTGTCAGATGTGACCAGCAAGACCATGACTGACAAGGACAAGTATTTTCATCATGGTATGGCACTTTTTATATAAAGAAACAAAACTGAAAGAGTAACGGGTACAAAAATATTCATCACCTCACTGATTTGTTTTTCTTTTGCAGGTACTCATTACCACTTGCAGATGCATTACATTGTCAGTAACTACAGTAATTAGGGAGTCAAAAGCAATCCAGTAAAGCCTTCATTTAAAGGTAGCCAGTGCCCTTATTCTCCTTTTCTTTTTACCTATCACTGAAAAAAAAACCCTACTATCTGGGTTCGTTTTTACAGAATGGAAAAAAATCTGCGTTACAGTTAACTAACCCTATAAGAATGGAGCAGGGAAAATTATTCAAGTTGTTCAGGTCAATCAGTGCATGGCACAAACAGGCTACAAATAGTTTAAAGACAACCCTCATAAGGGCTATTTGACATGATGGAATATGAAGCTGTTCTGAGCAAGTTTTGGATGTGGACGAACTCAACAGCCTGACTTCCATTTGCCCAGGATCCAACCAACCAACCAGCTCAGCCCTGTCTCATCCCACAGTGGTACAGAAAGAACTAGTAAGTCCTCATTGTCTCTCATTTGTAAAGTAGTCCAGAGACAGGTCTAGATTCTCTCTCACACATTACTGAACATTTCCTAAGGAAGTGTGCAATAGCAAAATGCTCCCTTTTATCCATGTGCTCTTTGTTTTTGTATCAGGTAGATCAGATTACCACAGACACAATTTAAAGTGAGATGGTGAAGGATATACACACATTACAAGGCTCTTTAGCAGTTCAAATGTGCCCTCAGCAAAGAGCAGACACTCTGTATAGTGCCACTAAATGTGTGAACGGCTGCACCAATTCAGCTAAGTTACCCCTCTATCTCAGTATTCTGTCTCCAAGTCTGTCTCCAAGCAGTTGCCTAAGCAGCTGATAGAGCAGCACTAGCATACCTGTCCCATAATCTTATCCTAGCCTCCAACTACTTCCAGAGTATTTCCTGAGCTTGACATGATTTGTTTCTTTACTAGCTCATAGTAGAGCTCTTGCTGAACTATCCTATCTCCTCCTGAAGACAGGTATCTTTCTTTCATCCACAGAGTCCGTTGGCAGTGAGTTTTGCAGGTCCATCACAAACTGTGTAAATAGCTGCCACCTTTTGGTTAGAAACTGATTCTTTTTATTATGTTCCCCTAAGCCTTATATTGGAGGGAAGTAAAAATTTATCCCTAGAAACCTTGTTCCACTCTTCACACATCATTTATCTCCAAGTCCTCCCTTTTCCAAGTTGAAGTCATAGTGTAGTCACTTTTTTCTTTCCAGAGAAATTATTTCATTCCTCATTTCCCTTCACTGGGCCTTGTCCAGTTCCAGTGAATTGTTTTCCTACTTCCCCCCCTCCTCATGTGAGTGGACCAAAATGGACAAATATATTCCAAATATAGGCCAAATAATCAATGATTCTTTGTCTTCAGTCCTTAACTAAATAGTCTTATCTTCTGAGCACTTAACATTTATGTGGAGCTACTGTCCACAGTGCCAAAGCATCTCTCCTGTGGCAGGACAGCTCAGATACTTATAAAAAGATAACTACTTCCCCTTGCAAGCATCATTTTACACTCATTCCACTGAATCTCAGTTGCCATTCCTGATCATTCACTCTTGCAGCTTCCTTCTCCCATTTTCCCCTTCTCTATTTTTTTTTTAATAGTAAAAAAAAACCCTAAACCACAGAACAAGCTTCTCCTAGGGAGAGTCCAGAGACAGAACAATTAGATGCCATTCTGAGAGACCAGAGAAAACAAAAGCAAATACCTAAGCCTCACAGAAGTATATGGATCTTCTATATACACACAGAGAATAAACCAGTCACCCATGTATGTAAATGAAGGTTAAAAGTGCCTTGTAAACAAGGGAAGGGAATGCTCTTGGATCGGAGGCTTTGTACAAAAACAGACCAAGTTCCATCTTTCCATCTATCACAAAGATACAGGGTCCCAGCTGCCCACAGGGCCAAGTCCTCCCATGCTGCAAATACCTGTCAGTCCATCTCTGAAGGGAGACTTGTGCAGGAGTTAAAACTGCCCTGAAACACATGCTATTAGTTATGTCAGCCTTATGGATATCATGTTTAAAATTGGCATGGATATATAGAATTTTTACAGTAACAGGAAATGTTACTGACATTGCCAGGTGCATTGGGGGAATGTCCTTTCTATTACATAATATCCTGTATTTTTAAATTTCTAATATAGACATCTCTTTTCTCACTGTCTCTTACTCAAGAGTTGATACCAATTACATGATCTACTGTCTGAAGAAGCAGCAGCCCTTAATTTCAAGTTTGGCATAATCATTTGATCCTTTGGAAAATAAAACACGAAGAAAAAAAAAATCAAACTGCCTCAAACGATCTAATATCTTTCTCTTTTTCAGTGTATTACTGGCTTCATCCAAATGGCAAGATGTCCAGCTTCATGCTTTTCCAATTTATGACAATTCTCATTAATATGGCAGAGATACATGGCAGAGATAAAAGACAGAGAGCAGTCCTCCTCTCTAAACACAAAAAACCCCAGCTATTTTGGAAAAAAAAAAAACCAAAAAACCCCTCAACTCTTCAGTTCCTCTTTTATGAAAAAGTATCAATCAAATCAGGACTCCAAGCCCCTCCCTTGAAGTCTACAAAGCACTCAGACTGTATATCACTAACAGGTGTATTGTAATAAAAGCAAATAACCTAATCATGGCATACTAGTTTCTATAGTCAATGTTATAAAGATTTAGTTTTTAAACTGAGATTTAAAATTCCCCACTTCCATGTACAGTCTGAGATTAAATCCTTTCTGTGGAAAAATATCTGCAAACTAGCTTCAGGTGTGAAACAAGATATACAGAGAAATGTTTGTGTCCCTGAAGACAGAGGAGAGAAAGCACTCTCTGCAAGAAAGCATGGAAAATTATGAAAGGATTATCCATTAAAAAATATGCCCATGCCACATCACTTGCATGAAACCCTGATGGAATCATTCCATGCAGTGCTGCAACAAGATAAAATGTATTTCAAAGAGCCAAAAGCAACACTGGACATTATTATACCAGATACAAGAAACTATATCTGACAGAATGGAAGAAAGGAAATGAAACAATAAATAAGGTAATCGTCTTGCTGGCAAGTTTCATTCTTCTTCTGATCACTAGAAGCACCAGCAATTTCAATATACTCTTGGAAACTTTCTGTTCCAACATTTAATGATAATAAAAAGAAAAAGGAACAGCAGGAGGTGGGTTGGAAATATGAATGCTAAAAGGAGGTATTGAATACTTTAGCAGCCCTTTGCAAGAGTCAGAAAAAATATTCCTGGTCCATCCGGAAAGAAAATGGAAGAAGGATAAGGGTTAAGTGGTCAGGGACCAGGATACTACTGTCAGGTGCTTTGAGTTCCTCTCTCTAGGAGAGGTTTCAGCTTTTCCTATCCAAACTCCACCAATCATGCAACATGATCACAAAGAGTAAAACTTAAGCAGACATCCACTCAGGAACAGGCAGCAAGCTTCAAATTCTTCTCAGTGATTACTTGTGAGCTACATCTAATAAGTAGTAGGGAAGGAAGGTTTTTTTCCTCTAGATTAAGAGAACAGAAAACTTTCAGCAACTTACTGCTCCAGCAGTCCTCAAAGTGTTATACACTATACAGGCCACAACAGTCCTGAGGTACAAACCATGGAACAAAAACACAGTAAAAGAGCCTTAAAACACCCATATGTCAGTTCGCTTAGTTCTCTTAAAACCAAACCCACTAAAAAGTAGGTCTTTTTTTCTTTATTTTAAAAGAGTTTTATTGTAGAAATGGCTAGGAATGACAACTATTTTCACTCCCATGTGACAGAAGCCAACAACTGAACTTTCCACAATGAGATGTTCACCATTTTGGCCACAATAGATACAGTGCCTCCCCTAGAGTAGCTACATGTCCTGTGGTCACAAAATAATAAGTAAACCCAGTATTTTTAGAAATCTGTGAAATTCTAAGTAACAAAAACCCAGGCTCGCTAATCAAAAAAGGTGAAGCAATCTTGCTTGCAAAGCAATAAGCAAACACAACATACTATAGTGAGAAGCCCAAAAATACATGCTGGAAATACATGTGATTAAATTCTTGAGCTGATGGTTCTTTTCAGAGGAGTAGAACACAGATCATTCATGCAATGATGTTCATGAAAAAGTGTCAGGAAAACAACTCCAATTCTAACACAAACATATGAGAACACCCAGGAAAGTACAGAAGAACCACATTTCACAATGTGGTTGCTGATTTTAGGTACAAGATAGCATATCTTTTAGATACAAGTCATTTCAACATTTCTCATCCAAGAAACAGGGTCTCTTTGATAAATTTCATTTTGAACTACCTCAGAAAAGGCATTAACATTTTGGTCACATATCAGATAGCCTTGCCAGAATGAAACATGCTCTATTTTGAGGAGCTCCTCTTGCACTGAAGAATCACACCATAAGTACTGTTAGCTATCAGAAGATAATGCTTCTAGTTGACATATTAAATAATTTCCACTATGTGGTAAACTCCTATACTACACCATGATAGATCCTATTTAATTCATGTTCATTTGATACTAAGTTTTAAATTTCCTTTAAATTTAGAACAATATTACATATTTTAACAAGTCCTCTGATATCCAATGACATCATTACTACAGTGTCACCAGAAGTAAGTTTACTGACTTCTCTAGAGACATCACAATACTCATAGCATAGTACCAGACTAACACTATGACTAATTAGTTTGCCACAAAAAGCAGCTGGCAAACACGAGGGGTGCTTCCAACCCTAACAATACTTTGATGAGTTCTATTAGACAGGTAAAAGAGAGTGAGTCAGAACAGTGTCAGTGACAGTACTATTGCTGTGACGTGAAGAGATGCTGGGAAAATTCAGTTACATCCTGGTTTATGCTATTACAAGAATAAAGACGCAACTCTTACGATAATATAGATCTAAATTGTAGTTTATTAGATAAATGTACAAGTATCTAGCATGTAAACATGTAAAATGTCTTCACAGAAAGATCTTTTCTCTACTCTAGCCTAAAATGGATAGGGTCAAAAATTAAATCTATAGAACCAAGACTACCCAGTTCATTGCTTCTGTAAGCACAGAGGCTTAGAAACATGATGATATTTTTAAACAGAAAAAAGATATTCTACCAAAACACTGGGGAGGGAATTGCTAAAAAATCCAGGAATATGAAAATACAGATTTATTCTGGGCTTACCTGAATTCCCTACAGAGAAGAGGATATATAAGGCGCTTATACGCATCCTCTACAGAACTCCGTAGTATCCTCATAAATTCTGGTTTCAAAAATTGTTTTGGTCTCCATCTGCAAAAGATCAGAACAAGAAAAATAAAAGAAATATTTTAAGAACATATGCAAACACCTAGATAAAAAAGGAATTTTCCAAAAAGACTTGTGCACTGTTAAATCCTATAAACTGCAGAATTACTATAATAGTTAGGCAACTAAGTCATGAGTCAAATATGAATGGAATGAGAAGTTGCTCATAGTTCTATTACCACACAAGGGACAGGCTTATCTTTCGTTAGGTATTAGAACACAATCATGGTTTATGTTTTAAAGAAAACATAAAAAAACATACTTCACTTTGAGAAGTCAAAGCTTATTACAACTGAACAAAGAACTTGGTTCCATATAACCTTTAGGATTGCATTGTTTGCTATTGCTCAATACATTAAAAAAATGACAAAACACCCTCTGTGATTGTCATTGCAGAATTACTGATAAAAGGCAACTATGCCCAGATGGAGATTAAGGAGCTAAACTAATGCCAATAAATGGAACCCAATTCAAATTTCAAATTCAAATTTGGAATGCCTTGAGTATCTCTATTCAGCTTCTAAATGAAATCTTACTAATTTTGCAGCAGTTCTTAAACCACGAAAGCCAAAAACCTTACAAATTATTTTTTTCTTTTACCTGTTATTAATATATTTGAAGTGTAAATAATAATAATAAAGGGAAAGGGGAAATTAAATAAACAATAACAACAAACACAAGACTGTTTCCCAAGTTTTTCTAAGCCAAACTCTTCAAAGCCTTGAACTCTTTTCTAGGGAGAGCACACAGTGGTCATAACTATAGTGACAAGTACTTCAAATTTTGCTGCAAAATACACCTCACTCTCAAAACTTCCTAGATATTTAATCAATTGATCTCTTTGTTGTGGTCAAAGTTCCATAAAGGAGGGGGATAGGGGGATTGTGGGTTGGTGTGGGTGGGTGTGGGTGTGTGTGGATGTGTTCTTGAACAAGCAGAACTGACTCACTGAGACTGTCCACCCTATGAGAAGAGACTGAGATTGAGGAGAAACAACCAGATATATTATACTCAAACAGAAATAAATACTATTAACATTTCCTATTAATGTCCACCTGGTTTTTATTACTTTTAAAAAATATTGATACCACTCAGAGTTTTCTTCATGTATTGTATTATTTAACATGACTGGATCCCAAATTGTAGTGGGAGATACCCAGATATATTAAAAAATAAGCATGCAAGTTTTTTAAGATTTTGTTTGCGTGGCTTGGGTTTTTTAAATGAAACATGGTAGAATTATGGCTATTTCGTAATGTGTCCAGGTGCAGGCAAAAACAGAACTGAATTTTACTTTTGACCTTGTTTACTTGCAGCCGCTCATAAATAACTGAGAATTCTAAATTGCTCCTACCCAGACAGCTTTTCAGTTGTCTAAGGGGATCTGCAATTTCCTGAAACAGCTTTTCTAAGTGTCTGTGCATATAATAGTTGAGAAATGTGTGATCGAGTCAACCCTGCATTTAGCAGACAGACACGGGAGCAGAATTAAGCTCACCATTTAGTTTTACAACATTCAGGGTTGTAATTCAGTGCTTAGCCACATGACCTCATCACTGCTAACAGTTTTTGCAAATAGTTCTATTATACTTATTTGTAACTAGAGACTCTTTCCATACCTATATAAAACTGGCAAAGGCTTTAAACCCTCTTACTGCCATCACATTCTATAAACATTAAGTTTTTACAGGTGGCAAGTATGTGGATTGTAGTAATCCCCCAGAAAACATCCTCAGCACAAATAAGAATGAGTTTGGAAATCTGGCAGCTGTTTCCCCCTCTCTTCCATCCATTAAAGCCAGTTAACAAACTTTTCCTCTGTAAATAGGTTATCAGAGCAGTTATTTTTATTACCTGCCTATAGATAAGTAAAAATTTAGGCAACATTCTGTTAGAAATTGCTACAATTGAGAAAGCATTCAAACAGCAAGTTCAATCATAGCAAATACTGAAGTTTAATAATTTCAATACTTTATGAGAGAAGAGAAAAATCCACTTTGTTGCAAAAAAGCAAAGCAAAATCATGTGTGTATATTTTTAAAATCACAGCCTAGTTAAGTCTCCCTCTAAGAATGGATTTTTCTTGATTATTTATTCAAGATCTAACTTTTGAAGCCAATTTTTTAAAAGCTCCATACAAATAATATCCTCTTACTCTGATCATCAGCTCTCCATGTGGAAGTGCTCACAACAGGGACCACAACAAACATAAAAGGGTTAGACTACTGAGACAGCAGAGGGTAAAACCTCACATCAACAGAATTGACAGAGCCCACGTTAAAAACCACCAGTACAGATTAATAACTGCTCCAGAAAGAGCCCAGCTAGGCTTTTAGACCTGAAGGACAAACAGCAGAGCTTTGGGTTCCTCCAAGACATTACACAAAACATGTCCCAAGTTAGTAACCACAGATTTTACATAGGATATGAGAATTTTGACTGGAAACTGAAAAACACAATTATCTAACATCAAACTTCATTTTCAAGGCTGCAATGCCACTTTGGAACAAACTCTCACCCCATCCCAAGGAAAAACTCCATGTTGTTTTTACACTCAAAGGCAGCTAAGCAGCCCCTCTCTGGCTCTCTCATTGATCACTTTTCTGAGTTTGATTTCACAACCAAGTCTTTGGAACCAATAGGAGTTCTAGTGCTAATGGAAGTAGGTTCACTGTCAAACCACAGAGATGCCATTTTCTGGGGAAAAATACAATCCATAGGGCCAGGCATAAGGATATTCCTGCGTTTTCTACACAAACCCGAATTGCAAGGAAACAGATGCTTACACAAGCTAACAGACATTCTGAACTTGCAAAAAAATTTACAAGATTCTTAGCCAGCATCTACACGGAGCTCAATGCAATAAGGAACTTTAGTCTTCCAAACTCATTTTCTATTTCAAGGGCATTTAATGCTAAAAAATTTGTCCCAGAAAAACACAGAAAGTTCAGAATATTTGCTACTAATTCAATACACAGTAGGTGATACTGTTTTGTGGCTGAAATACTGGCCAAACTCTGTAGCAAGCTGGCATTTCTGGTTCTGAAGCTGACAGTGTGTGTGATCTCTAGCAAATTAGTTAATACCTTTGCAAAGTTTTGAAACCATTGACTCAAATAAAAGTTACTAACTTTCTGCACTAACCAGCAAATCAATGCAATGAAAGTAATGCAAATTCCACCCTTGGACAACCATTTCAAAGCTTGCAGGGCAGAATACACATTTACTATTTGTCAGTTTGATAACACAGTTGTCAATCTAACAAGGAAGATCAGAATCTGTCTTAGATGTTAAGGCACAAAGATGTACTAAAACCATTCCTTCAGAAGTTTTCTAATGGTGGAAAACTGTCCTTAAATAGTAAAAAGCTATAAGCATATATAGACTCAGGAGTGCTAAGTATTAATAAGTATTCATTTCCAAGGTCAATACTCTTCTTATCCCAGGATGACTCACAAAAGGGTAATCAACCAAAAATATCTCAATTTACATCCCACTTTTATTTGTGTAGCAGTGACAAGCTGTTCCATTATCTGTGGTCCACAGTGCTTCCAAATTCTGTCATAGATGCAGTAAAAGCAACACTGATGGCTATGTTCTTCCTACAGAATATACATCTTGAGGGGAGGACAGAAATTCTGTTACAGGTACTAAAACTGGAATGAAACAGGTGTGTTTATGAATCCTGATACTTTCCTGGGGGGGAAAAAAGGTTACTTAGCCTAATATGGTTTAAGAGTAATAGTATCTGGCCAAAAAATATTTTAATATTTTCAGAGCCCTATTCTTCCCTTTCAGAGGGAAACAGCCCTATTAAATTTCTACAGTGAAAAGGAACATTTTTACCACATCCATTTCTTGGACTTACTGTGAAAAAGAAATACATGCTAAAGCAGTATCACTGTATTCAGTTTTACACATTAAAAGGTGCATTTCTTCCTATTTTTTTACCTCCTTTTGGTTATTCATTTTTAGGATGCAAAGGAAGGAGTTTCCAAGACAGCATCAGAAAAATGCCCAATATCTTAAACTACTGAGAAACAGAAAGTAATTTTTTATACGTGCAAGGAAGATGCACAGTTTGGATCACAATATTCTCCAACAGAAGACATCAAGGTACAGTTTCCAAGAAAAAAAAACCTATAGAGATATTGCACAAAACCCCATATATTTAACCTAAACTTTTTAAAAAGACCTTCAAAATTATGCAACACTAAACATCTCACTACAGGCTTAAAAAAACAGACAACTTATATGAACAACTCAGTAAGCAATAAAAGAATCTGGTTTCTACAGTCTCGTTTTCTAACTTAAACAGAGATCAAAATGCAAGAGATAGTTCACACAACATGTGAGAGTTATGCATTGAAGGCAGTTACATTTCAATTTGTCTGTTAAATACATTAAGCTCTTTTTAAACATGCAATTCCTTACATTTGTGAAACTTGAAGTTATGTACTTCACTGATCTAAAATCCAAGACAGCCCTATTTAATAATTGCAATTGGGCATATCAAGCTATTTTTTGAAGTTCGAAGTATATTCTATTGAATTCTACAAAGTCCTTTCAGTAAAGGCTACTGGATGTGATACATATTACAATTCAAAAATATATTCATATTTCACCAGCCTTTGCATATGTTTAAAAAAAATTCAATTGCTTGAAGAACGGTGCCAGAACTTGCAAATGTAGCCCAAGGCATGATCTTTTCAGCATAATGCTACAGCAGTTGGAAATACAGAATAAGAATTATCCACTTGCTAATTTCATCTAATCTAATAAATATTTGTTTAATTTGTTCTCTTAATGTAACTAGACATATGAGGTACACTTCAGTATGCAGCTGTCTATAGAAAAAAAGAGATTTCTGTAAGAATATGTATCCATGCAGACCTTTCATTGACACACCACCAACAGAATTCTTTCTTCACCCCGTCAGGAATGTTGACCTTCACTGTCAGGATCTTCAGATTTTCCCCTCGGTTAATGGCCAGAATCTGAGTGCAAACATAAATGGCAGAGACAGATGACACACAAAATATCCAAAAGATAAACTTATCAACATTTGTGTACGCGCTTGCTTGACATTCTGTAGCAAATCAGGATGGTGGTACAGTAAATCAGTTCACAAAGTACTAGCATGTACAGATAACATCCACAATTTAAACAGAGATTAAATCATGCCATGGCATAACAAATAATACGTTTTTCCTGGAGTCTGCAATCTCAGGATCCATTTTAATCTTAAACACACTTACAATGCAAGACAGCATGAATTTAGGTGGTGGAATAATCTTATTTAATAACCCAAATTAAAACTCAAGAAATTAACTGAAAAGTTATTCCAATCAGAACTAGACATCAGAAAAGGAAAAAGTTATTCCTGTGCTTCAGATTCCATTTTTCTTCCCAAGATCAATCCAAATTTAAAATTAATTATGAACCAGAACTTGTGACACAAAGGTGCTCAGCTTAATTTGAAAGAGGATGAATTTAGTTATTCATACCTAGTTCACAAACAGCAAAAAAGGACATAAACACTCTCTTTACAGTAACACTCCAGCCTTAAACAATGCACGTATTTCTGACAGTCTTGTGTACATAACTGCACAGTCATGATCTAAAGCTAAATTTCGTACCTGCTACCAAGTTAAACTTAAATGGAAGACTGTGACTCTACGTTTAAAACCAGGATCACAATACAAGTGGTGGATCCTGGAGGATTCTGGTGGATATCTCCTAGTCTAAAATCACTATGGAGACCCTGAATGTTCACCTAAACAGTAAGGAAACTCTGACCATTGGATTTTAGAAACAGAGTAATAGTCAGAAGCAACTACAAATAAAAGACACATCTTTAGATTTCATCTCTTCTTCCAAAGTATTTTAAAGTAGAAAAATAAAAAAAAGAAACCTGCTCGAAGCTGACATTCCTGTATGACTACACATGTTGCTGTATGTAGCAGGCCCTGAGCACTGTCACAACAGAGCATTCTGTGTCAATCATGAACTTTAATTCAATCACTAGCTAACTCAGACATGTCACATATGTTAAATACAATGGTTTAAAATGACTCCAGGACATAGTACCAATTTATATTCCTCTGCCTTACTGCTCCTGTGACATACCAGGCCTGACATATCATTGAACAACAAAGCTAATAATAAAGATTGCATGTGAAATATTATAGCATCTGGTACCTTGACTGCCAAAGCAAATGTTTTCACGTAGAAATTAGAAAGACACATTTTAACAAATCAAATGCTTTCACGTTTATTCTGATTTTATTTTTTAAAAAGAGAGGAAGTTAAATGTCAAGTTAAAATGAAATCAAAGTGATGCTCACAACAGAGAATATATCTGATAGAATTATAATGTCATCATTCAGCATGCTGTCAGCAGGGTCAATATTTGCATCACATTTTGTTTCCTGGCACTCCATCTGCAGAATGTGTCAGTCACCTAAACTTAAACCAGCTGTTAATGCAGTCACTAATATTATTTTTATTTTTTATTCTCAAACAATCTGCCTATCCCGTTCTAAGTGATGCATTCAGAGAAGAATTATCATCCAATAAATGCTCAAATAAGAACAGAATTACTCAATTTCTCTCTCTAATATAATAAAGCTCTTTTAGTTTAACTTGGTTTTTTAAGTAACAGGTTAAAATCTGGCTATTCTAGTCACAAAGCAGTCTTCACTTCTGGAAAAAGACTGTTTTTATCTGAGACTGGAACAGATCCAGGGCAAGGGTTGTTAGAAACAACATACATTTTTCAGAGAAAGCAAGAACAACAATATGATCCAGTCACAAGATTCATCAAACCTTACTCTGTTTATCATAAAAATACAACATGCTTCATTTTTCACAGTTTTCTTATATGTTGCATATTGACTTAAACTCACAGAGTAAGTTCTGTATACTTTGCAGAGGACTTTAATTTCCAATTCCTTTTTAAGTATGGGATTGAAAATAGAGCACTTGACTCAAATGTTACATTACTTTATTCATGAATTCTTTTCCTCCCACTATTTCAGTCATCTCCAAATACAGGAAAGCAACCCCAAGGCGCACACAAACACTGAACTGTTTACAATTAGTCAAAAATTCAAATAAACTCTTGAAAGGTTTTTTTCCTTAGTTATGACAGTGTTGGTCCTGCTTCTCAGCTATGTCCTAAAAGAGTCCAGTCAGGTTCTCCTTGCTGCCAAAGGAAGAAGCTGTGACTGAACCTCCCGCTAGCAAAACGTTCCAGCTGGAAACACCCACGGGGTATCTGACCATGTCAAAATCTGGAGTCAGCTTTTAAAGCTGACTAAAACAACAAAGTTTTTTCTCATTACAGTTTTAGTATTTTAACTTTTTCAAACAACCTGACTCCATGCCAGTCCTGATTACTTCAGGACTCAAACAAGACAAAATGACAGGTCTCAGAGGACAAAATGACAGTGGCACAGGAGGTAACTCAGACCTACAACAGAACCAAGCTGCAGCACAGCTTACTGCACAGCACTTTAACTCACTGCAACACACACTCACAGCTGCCAGGGCTTTGGTCATAAAGGAACAGCTTATTCTCCTACAGGTAACATGCCAAGCTACTGTGCACCCCCTATACTCACATCAAAGCCAGAGCAGAGTTAGGGTTGTACCCAGGTCTTTTAAGGTCACTTGCACTTCCATACTCAGGTGATGACAAGTTTCAGTGCGGTATTTTATGGAATCCTCTGTTTGCAACTCTGAAAAGAGGTGATTTAAAGCTGACTTTTGCACCTACCAAAAAGCATTCAGAACACTTGTCTGTGCACAGACACAATAGCAGTAGAGAAGGTCTTCAAAGCACTAAGTTTTACAACTGTTCTTCAAACACACCAATTTAACCTGCAGTCCTGGGGGATTAGTAGATTATATAAATCCCTCTGAGTTTCAGGCTTTCCTATATCTTTTTCAGGTATAAGCTTCTTTTAATAATCTTGAGCCAAAACAGAGAATTTCTTCTCTTGAAGACATCTTGAACTCTATTCTTAAAGAATATATTTTTACCGGTTTTTAAATGCACAAAGGAACTATCTCTTCACAGTCTTAGGTGAAGGCAAATGTAAAGACTTTTAGGTATTGAAAAGGATGGTCATAACCCAAGAAAATAAAAGCCATTAAAAAATGGCAATTTGTATCAGTAGGGGAATAAGGTCAAGTAATAAAGAAAACGAAGATGATGAGAAAGACTTTCAAAAGTACAATACCAGGGTTTAAGTTTAATGAAGAAATGGCAGATAAAGAGAAAAATTTTCTCTCCTTATTTCGTTATCAGATCACAAAAGAGAGAAACTTAAAAATGAACAAAGGCCCCAAGAACCAAAAACAGACATGAAAAGTTACAGTATATTTACAGAACAAGGAACTCTGCAAATTTTATATGTGAGAAACTATCATAAAATGCATTTTTTCCTCTACTGGTACAGAGAGCCCTGTCACATCTTGAGCCTTGAAACCTCAGTGAAGCACAAGCAACTCAGACTTCTACAATTCACAGTACAGAAATACTGCATTAGAATAGTCAATAGCGAAAATATACAGATGAAAGACAGCACATAAGCGTGCAAAACCATCCCCTGATTACAGGACTGCCAGCTACAAAACCAGTGCTTATCACTTCTCTGAAGAGCCAGAATGGGTAAAGCAAGAGGCATTCAGGTTAGCAGCAGACACAGGGAAGAATAAACCAAAACAGATCGAGTTAATCTTAACATCAAACATACAAACTAAGGACACATCCTGGATAAGAAACAGTGCAGCCACACTGTCAAAGTGCTGACCAGGTTTGGGAAATACAGTTTTTAGCCCACCCTGTAGCTAAACAACAATTTTCCTTAAGTAAAAAAAAAGATGCCTTGGACAAGAAGTAAATCATACCATCATCCCAGGAAACACTTATGCAACATGTATTGTGTGAACATCATGGCATTCACCACTGTGAGCACAAGAAAAATGAAATACCCTTTGACAGCTCAAGTATTCCTTCAACAATAAAGGACACAAAAGAATCCATACATCAGAACATGATGAATCCACCAATCTTTGTCAATGACACCACAATAGCCAACAGATTTCTCTATCAACTTTTCCAGACCCTCTAGAAGCAGTGTTTTACCAAATAATTACCAATATAAGTACAGTAAATGTTCATACTTCTTACAGAAAGAACAATCACAGGTACCTCTTCAAATATCTATACAGGACCTGCCTATTGAAATCACCAGCTATTAGTGAAAATCATCAGTTATTAGCTATTTAGTCTTTCACCTAACACCTTTCATATTGGAAGGGGAAAAACAGCTTAAAAATTAGTCCATTGATGTTGGGAATTTTTTTTGCAATAAATTAATCCTTTATTAATTCAAAACACACCAGTTTAAAACAGAAAGCACAGAAAAAAATTACAGCATATCAGAGCCTTCTAAAGGAAAAGAACATTTCTAGTTAGAAACACCTAAGTGGGTCTGTTTTCTGTGATATTATGGTTTGTTTTGGGTTTGGGATTTTCAGGTTTTTTATTAGGTTTTTTAGGTTTGTTTGGTTTTTTTTATCTAGGTGATTGTGACCAAAACAAGAGACAATTCACTTCGTGATTAGTTATGAATTAATGCAGAGGTCTTGACAGTTGCACTAAATGCATCACTTCAGCCTGTGAACTTAAGTAACAGGCGTAGCCTAGCTCTCAAGTCATCAGCCTCTCATAAGCTAGTAAGTTTGCTTCAGCCCTCCTTTCTTTATCTAATTATATAAGTCTAAGCTTGGGGCTTAGGATAACCAAAGATGCTTCACAGAAGGGAATAATGAGGACTTTAATAGCAGTCCTTTGCTCGTGTTTCTTAAAACAGAGATCAAGAGCTTACTCCTGCATTTCAAGAATTTAAAAGCCTCTATTACCCCTGATAACTGTAAAGAAGAAGAAAGTATCCTTAGAATCAGTTTTAAGCAACAAAATTCAAAATCAAAGCAACATTTAATATTTTAAAGTTAAAATTCTAAGAAAAAAGTATTAAAATTTGAAGTTGTACCTGATGATGCTGAATGTTCTTTATATTACAAGAAAACTCATGGTACAGTTGGAATTTATCAATATCTTTTTCATTTCCATTTTTGGATGACACTTTTGCCAATGTTGACTGGATGGAAATGTACCTTTGCTGACATCTGAAGAGAAAAAAATCAAATATTTTTAAGGTATTCTAGCATGAAACTTGTAACAAGTCATTATTACTGTACAGATCAAATAAAAATGAAGTTTGGAGTCTGCTCAATTACAAGTGATGTTAACTCTAATTACCTGCAGAACTGGATGACATAACTTAATGATGAGGTGACATAATGTATACTGACTGTTATATACCAAGAGAAGACAATCAAGCAGAAAAGGCTGATCACAGCCCTCCTCCTCAAGGGAATGTAAACTCAAAAGCCACCACCTGCACTTTAATCTGTTCAGTTATGGGTTCAACTTCACACAAAAGTTGCACAGAAACAACAGTAGTTATCTATTTCACAGAACCGCTACACCCTCTTGAATCTACTCAGCCTCAAAATTAATTTCTGGCTTTTTGCATTTAACACCAGTAAAAGTTTTCATTATTTTTAGGAGTATCAGGGATCCCAGATAGTTTCTGAATGCTCCTCATGATTATCATACATACAACATGCTTCAGATCAACAGGATTCATCTGTAAAGCACTGGGTAGTCAACTAAGAAACTTCCAGTGATCAAACAATGAAAGTGATAGTTAGGTAGCGACAGCACATCCCTTACAAAACAACCCCTTCATTGAATTTATCACATTGCTGATTCAAAGCAACACTGCTTGCTCCTAAGGTGGTGCATGTTCTTTGATAACTCTCTTCTCTGTCCCAGATGGCACACAGCAGACAAAGTAACAAGTGACTATTGCCCTGTCACACCAACTCCCAAGACATGACAACACTGAAGTTGGGTAATGTAAGAAAACTTAAATTCAGCTAACACAATTAAAGGATCAGTAAGTCCTGCTTTAAAAAGTCATATTTGTTTGCCTTAATTGACTACCAATGCCAATATCAACTACCACTGCACACTAGTTATACTGACTGGTGTCAAATCAGCTATTGGAGCAAGAGCTTAAGCAGATTCACTTCTTGAAGAAAGTGCACAGAGGGAAAACTCCCTTATGGGTCACTAACCACAAGGGAGATCTGCAATATATAGGGCAGAGCACAGAGTTTTTCATTCTCTGGGAGTTACAGCATCATGCCATGCTCACAACAGATCTCTACTGCACTGACTGCCAGATAGGCAGAAGGGCTAATGAACATGCACAGGAATGGACCTAAATCCATCCCACAGGAACACCGTTTTCACATCGTTAAGTCCTGTATCTGCCACTAGAAGACTGCATTTTACCATGTAAGCAAGAAAGTTTAGAAAGTAAGAACCAAACTTACAATTTCCTGATAAAATCCAGTGTATCTTTATCTTTAGCGAAGATGTCTGCTAAAATATGCTGCACTCCAGCCTCTACTTCCTGGATATTTGCAAGCCCTTAAAAGAAAAATAATTTTAGAATATGCAGTCACTACAATATACAGTTAATAATTACAGAAAAAACTAATTAAAAAGTTACTTTACACAACTGCACAAGCACTAAGAAAATATATGCAAGCTGAAAGGAAACTGATTAAAGATATCTGACTGACTTGCAAAGACTTCAAAGAATCCTAATTCATTAAAAATTTTTTAGCAAGTAAAGCTTCCTTTCCAAAACATCTGAAATTACTGTATTTTTAATGAGCCTATAGTGACCAATGAGGTATCATAAGTCAAAATTATATTAAAATTAGAGAAAAATAATTTTTTTGACTTTGATGCTAACAGATCATGACATTTGTGATGTCAATAGTGCAACAGTAAAATTGGATATTTAAATATAATTTTTGAGGTTTTAATAAAATGAGTAACTGCAGCAGAAGTCTACATATTTTGCTACTGATATGCAAACTGCATAAAATTCTTTGCAGGTAATCCTGTCTTTTCTCTGTGCAATGATTTTATATTTTCACTGTATTGTAGCAAGAGTTTGGACAATAATACTTTTGAGGTCAGGGTACTATCAACCTCTCCTATGTAACACTGAAGTTATGTCTTCAAAGACATGAAGTTATAAATGTCTTCCTATCTCTGGAAAGATAACAGAATCATTCCGTTAATTTCCAACACGCAGAACGCATACTTTACTTCAAATGGCCAGAAGACAAAGCCCATAATTCTCCTTAGCACAGGGATTGAAGTAGACCAGAAGCAAAGATAATGAAATAAAACAGACATCTTGTATTTTAATTCAGTGTATCTAACCCTGCTCCTAGCAAGAGTCAGTAATGAATGCTTCAGAGCAAATAGCAGGAATCCTAGAGCTGGCAGATGCAGCATTAACTGTCTCCTGCAACACTTTACTATTCACTCTGCTGCCTCGTGGACAGCTTTATTTACACCACTTTAACAGGCTGCACACCTCTAGCTATTCATTATACTGAACCCAGAACCCTGCTTCTGATTAGGTTATAAAGTTACACACTATAAAAAAAATTTATCCTGTCACGTTTTAAGACAAGGAAGCTAAACTTACCTGCCAGAAAGAACAAAAATGTAAGAATAAGAATACATTATTAAACGTCTAAACTTATCAAAAGTTGTAAAATTTGGATCCTTACATCTACAAGGAAATGTTTCTTACAGTAAAAGTAATGTCAGAACACAAAGCTAAGGGAATTTGAAGACTTGCATCATATTGAACACAAACTGAGACACTCAAATAGATCATTTGAATGAGATAGCATAGCCCCAAATCAGTCAGAGAAATAATCAGAAAGTTCCCATTCAACAAGCACCACTCACACAGGCACTTCACTGTGTCCACCAGCACATGCTTGTGTAATTGGAGAAATTTTTGACCACGCACACAACTAAAAGGAAGAACAAAGTTTTCTGGTTAGCCTGCTTCTGTAACTTTCAAATGTCTGGCCTTGAAACATGAACTGCTGTTTTTATTTCAGTTTATTTTTAGGATAAGTTGAAAAACATTGAGAATTTAAAAGAACCAAATATTAAGATTTGATGAAAGTGGCTCATTTCTTTAAAAAAAAAAAAATCACTCTGATCTCAAGTTGTATATAAGCTGTCAAACTGGCTCTCAAGGTAATAAAAGTGACCCAGTTCATAGATGTATATAAGTTCTGATGTCTTTCAAAGGCAGACCGTTATATAAACCTAAGCAGCATTATTTTTAGCACAAAGTTGAGAATAGGTGTACTGATTTTCAAAAACTTATGTTTATGCTGCAACACTTACTTCTGAATTTACTCTAAATAATTTATCTGAACTTTCACAGCGAAGATTTTCGTTTGGCTCCTTGGACTGCACCAGAATAGTCACATATATGGCTGCAATACACTGCTGTATGAAGTAATGACATATGCTGAAATGCAGTAACTTAATAACCAGAATATTTGGTAACTGATTTTCATTGCGAAATTAGCAGAACTTTATAAGCAGTATTTAAATAAACTGAAGTGGGAAAAGTAGGAGTCAGCCTTACTCAGGAGGTTTAGTACCTTTATGCCGAAATTCAAAAAGTATGTGTTGGGGCAGGGAAGAATAGAAGTACATCTCTATTTTAACATCATACAGAAGGCTGCAGCAATCTTCACATTTTATTGTCAGATATTGCCCCCTACAGATCCAGCCATAACTGCATTCACAAAGACACACAATTCTGCAGTCCATATGTGACAATCATGTTGTTAAAAGTTCTTGCTCAAATTTCAGAGATTACATCTTCTCCAATCCCTACTGTCATTCAGACACAAAAACTCTCCTGCTCACTCCAAATCCCCTGGGCCAGTCTTTATTAAGATATGCTTTGCTGGGTGACATTTCCTTCAGTCCAGAGTATGAGCATAAGCCTCTTGTACACTCAGCATTGAATCTTCAGGAAACAATTCAAGTAGAACCATGGCAAGGTCTCAGGTGTGTGGCATGGTTCCCTCTCTCTTACCAGTAAATACAGATGTCAACTATAAGGTTTCCAGACTTATGTCTTTTCTACACCAAAATTATTACTATTTACAATACAAAGAGACAGGAAAGGTTGGAGAGTCATTAAATGTGTTAAATGTAAACTCTTAACACATGTTGCTAAAAGCACAGTTGAATTTAAAGTAGTTGCCTAACTTCCAGCAACATCAGAACAATTAAAGTAATTCCCCATTTAAAATATTTTCAGACATTTAGAACATTACTGCTCATAGAAGCAGGACACTTACCTTTGGTATTGGGTCTAATGTAAGAAAAGAGATTGAGTTCTGCAGGATTCTGCAGGAGTGACAGAGCAGCAGGTTCTAATCCCAACTGCTTGGCCCTCTGTGCTTTGGTGCCTTTACTCCCAGTTTTATAAGGTGCAGACTTAGAACAATAAAACCAGACAAAACAAAAACAGTTATTAAAAAGCAGGGAAGTATTTCAATCAAGTGCTATGCACTTGACATTATGCACTATTTAGTTATGCAAGATTACATTTAAACTAAGTTTGAGCTGAAAAAGACTAGAGTACTGACCACATGGTCTAATTCTTCCAAAGTTCTGCAATTTAGCAATCCTTTTAAAAGGCAATTGGATAACTTCCCTTCTTTCTTCAACTTCTGTGCCATCGTATGTGCCTTCTTTGCAACCGTACTAGAATGCAAGAGATTAACTTTAATAGTCACATTTCACAGTGAATTAAAAAGCCTATTGATTGTTACCTTGTCTATTACACCGCTGAAACTCTGAAACCCCTGAAGATTGTATCTCATGTTAATCTTCAACAAACCAAGTTGATAATCCAAAAGTTTCTAACCATTTTTCTCTCTCTTCAATTAGTTCAAAACTGTATCAAAATATCTTGTGGTAGCTTTAAAAAGAATCATCAGCTAACACTGATAGTCATTACTGCTCCATACACTTCTGTAAGATTACTGGCCTGGAAGCCAAATAAAAAGGCCCTAGAATAAATCCACCCTGATGAGCCTTACAGCTGCAATTCATATCAAGATAGTTCTGCAGCATCAAGTACAGGCTACCAGATTTAAAGCCCTAGGTCTTCAATAAGATACATGAGAGCAACTGCAAGCAGCAGTGGTATTTCGTTATTATTTAACTACTTGTTCAGACAAGAACTCTCTCAGGCCACCTTCCCTCCTTGAAAAGAATCTCTGGGTAGGGGTTAGCAGGGAGTACAAGGAGGACAACACCAAGCTGACAGAACAGCTGACAAGTCTGTTTCCTTGCCATCTCAAGAACATAGGGCCACTCAAAAGCAAGATGGAATGAAAGCAGTCTCATCCATTGCCACAACAAGCTTTGCTGATCATTTCTTTCCTGCGGTGATCTGGGATAGTTTAGCCTCATCTCCTGGTACACTCCAACCTCAAGAAGGGCTCTTCACTAGGAGCTTCCTTGATCCAAGCAGGGAGCCTAGAGATTCTTAGTGATTTTTTTTCATTCTTTTGATGAAAGTGAAGCTTCCATCTCATCATGCTATGTATTTCCAGCAACTATAAACTATTCTCTTAGTACCATTTTTTTCTGTGAAGTTTTAATTGACTGCAAAGAAATTAAGATGTTAGTTTTTCTTTGGCAATTAATAATTCTAGTTTTCTTGTTACTTAGAGAAAAAGAAAAACCAACAAAAACCCAACCTACCAAAAAACCCAACAAAACCCCAGACAGGTATCAAGCATAATTACCTCCGTTTTGAACTTTTTTATTAGTTCCTTTACAGCTGTAGTGTGTACAAGGAGGTAAAACAAGGGACACAGAAGCAGCAGGGAGTTGTTACTCACCTCCCACCCAGATCCCTCCTTGTGCTGTTGACTCACTTACCGTAGCTCTTCCAACGTTTGCTGCACTTCTCGCAAGGCATCGGCCTCCAGGTTATTGATGAGCTCCTTTCGGTAGCGAGCAATAAAAGGAATCGTGTTTTCTTCTTGAAAGAGCCGAATTAAGTTTGCACATACCCAGGGTTCAACATTTGTTATTTCTGCCAAGGCCTGTCAAAGGAGAGAGAAAACCCAAGCAAAACCACCAAATACATTTAAGAGAGATGGTAGACTGCTTTAAACAGCCTCTCATTCATCATTCAAAACCACTCCCAGAACATTACACTGGTCAGCAGAGACTACTGTCCTCCCTAAGACAGAGTACCAGGCTTCTTCTGCATCCAGCCACCACACCCAGTATTTCAGCAACACATGCAGCAACCAATATTTCCAGAAATTTGTAACCACAGTAAAAATGCAGGAAGAGATACCTCTTGGGAATCAAAACAAAACAAAAAAAAAGACAAGGAAGAAAAAAATTCAAACCAAAACTATAAAACAAAACAGAATGACCATAAACTGTATACATCAACTTAGAAAACTTGGAACTTTTTTTTAAAGACAACACTGACATACCTCATGGTTAAGCTAAACAAACAAAACCCACAAAGCCAGAGCTGACCCAAATCCCACTCAACCAATTACAGGAAACTAGAGATACTACTGACAGTTTCAATACAAACCAAGCCTTGGAAATTTAAACATGATTTTGTACAAATTGAGCTTTCTAAAGTTATAGTGTATCAATATGGAATCACTGACACACTATACATGCAGCTTAGTAACATTTCAGTAATAACATCTTAGTAACATTTTAACCATCACTACCGTTTGCACTTCACTATAGTAGTTACCATAGATGGCTGATATAAAAGCCTTGCAAAAGTTTCATCGTGAAGCCTAAGAATACAACAACACCTGCACAATCATATTCACTCATTTTGGAGCACACACAAGGATCAAATTCTCCATATGTATTTCCAGGAATATGTGAGAAAACTCACAAAATTTTACAGCTTTCTTAAGCAGACAGTACCAAGGATAATGAATACAATGTGTCCTATCTATTTCCATTCTATTAATATTAAAATCTTCCATGATCACACCCAGGCTTCCAGCACAAGAGCTGTGCTAAAACTGCCTCCACCTGAAAGGCTTCAAAGTTAAAATCCCACAAAAACAAAGATGATATCTCCCTTCTTGTCACTGTTGTGTGAGGAATGCAATCTCCTTCCTGATGGAACCATAAATTGATAAATATTCTCAAATGAGTCTCTACAACTAAATGATCAACATTGACTAAATATTAAGTTGTAAAACTGCACACAGACATCCCAAATCTTTCAGCACACCTTCCTGCAGGAGTTTCAGTTGTGTACATCCACAAAAACCCTCATGTGCTGATACAGGAGAACCATGCAGACTATTACAGGCACTTGTACTAAGGACACCCAAAGTCACAGATATTAGAACCATGTACAAGTTCAAAGTTTTAACAGTTACCAGCCAATATCTATATTTGTGCACATTTTATGACAACCTAAGCAGAGGTTAAATGACTACTTAACCTCAGAGGACTGTAATTGTATGTTAAGATTCTAAGTGCTAATTATGTAGGAAATAGTTTCACTGGTACCTCAGAAAAGGAAAATATCTCATACCTGTACAATATCCCAGTTCATTTCAAATTCTTCTTTTATTTTGTTGCCTCCCAGATTTTTAACTGGCTTTCCTTCAGGACATGCATTCAACTTAATCTTTTTAGAGGGTGGTTCATCAAATGCAAACTCCTCCTCGCATTTCTCTTGTTTCACTACAGGAACACTTGTTGAGGGTTTTTCATCACTCACTGAACTGTTTTGGTTGTTCCCTTGGAATGCATTTATTTCCCTTTTTTTAGGCACTTCTGGCTTTCGATTTAAACTTTTTGGTTTAGTGCCTGCTTCTTCTTCCTTAGGTTTTAGAAGCTGCATTTTATTATCTTCTACAGGTGCAATAGGCAAG
This sequence comes from Machaerirhynchus nigripectus, assembly GCA_013397975.1. Classification (NCBI taxonomy): domain Eukaryota; kingdom Metazoa; phylum Chordata; class Aves; order Passeriformes; family Dicruridae; genus Machaerirhynchus; species Machaerirhynchus nigripectus. The sequence goes on along the minus strand of VZRQ01001710.1, from coordinate 1,866,869 downwards.
GATACATCCTGCCAAAAAGACATTGAAACCATATTAAGCACTGACTGTTTCAAAGTGGTTCAACATTTCATTTAAACTCTAAAAAGACTTGCTACCAGACATCATTTTCCCAAGTAATGTCTCTGGCAATGAAACGCCAAGCCAGAAATCAAGTAACCTGAAATGTATCTTGCATGGAGGAAACAATACAAACACACACAGCAGACCTCTGATTTAGGAGATCAAATAAAATTATCCTGTAAAGAATTTAACAGGACTTTCCTTCAGAAGACACTGACCTACAATCTTTGCCTCCATTCATGCCAACAAAACAGGAAACAGCAGGGCAGGGAAGCACTCTTCTGAGGTGTTAGCTTCCCAGCATGGGAACTGGAAGTGAGATTTGGTCTGCCAAGACACAGTTTAACCTTGGACAAGCCACACCTTCTTTCCTAACTTTCCCCAGAGATCATCTTCAGAAGTCAGAAGGACTTGCTTCATGTGATCTCAGATGTTAACAGTTGACAGAAGTATCTAATTTTCAATAGAACTGCATTTTATATTAATAATAATAAAACTGCAATCCTTACTGGGTTGAACAGCCATGCAAGGAAATGTAAGCACAGGCTGCCTTTTTTTTGTGGTACCCAGACAGCAAACAGGTAGAAGACATTAAAGGTGCCGTACCAAAACCAGAGATACTACAGGAAGAACAGAAGCATTTATTTATTTACGCTGTTGGAAGAGATTTCCAGGGAAAACCACATTCCATTATCACTGGCCAAAATTTTCAAGGAGGATCCTTATATCATGGACACTTTAATGCATAACAAAGTCCCATTTATCCAAAATACTGAACGTTCACAGGAACAATGGAATTGTATGAGCTGATCAGACTCAGGCAACCAACTAAACCAGAGTTGGAAAAACTGTTTACGTTACTTCCCAAGAGCAGTAATTAAATGTCTCTTGCTTACAGATACTCACCATTTCCTCTTTTATTGCTACCTTCTTGACCATTTTCCTGGCCACAGTTGACTGTGGAGCAGCAGCTTTTTTAGTTTTTGCCTCAGTTTTCTTTGGCAAACGAGGTCTCCTGGCAACTTTGCTTTTTGGCTCCCATTCCTCCTCTTCCTCCTCTGATTCAGAGGTCCTGAAAAACAAATGAATCAACAATATTGCTTATGAGAAGAATTAAAAAAAATACCTAAGCAAGCTAGTCTGAGTGTTTTTTGGCATGAAAGAAAGTGAACAGGAAAAATTAACAGAAAGGTAGAGAGACTCAACAAATACAGGTCTTTCACACTGCTGCAGGACTAATGTCTTAAACAATTTCCCAACTTTCATGAAGCTAGTTCCTGGGATGTGTACACATCTGATTCTGTTTCGACAACTTCCACCCCATCTTCACTGGGAGCAGGTAGAAGCATAAGTAATTTGTGTTTTATAACTGAGTGTTTGTGCATGAAAACTTTTTAATCAACTTCTCAGAAACTGAATGTTGTTCTTACGCAATCACTCATGCTTAGCATAAACCTTTAAAAAAATCCTAAGGAAAAACATGATCTTACGAATTAAGAAATGAAGGTAGCTCTTCTGATGTAGAGGCTTTGGCTACAGATTTCCCTCTCCTTGGTAGAGATGACATCTGAAAGAGAGGCAAGAAGAAAGAAACATAATACTTGGTTGAAGCCGTATTCTCTTTAGCTCACTGTCAAATGTGCCCTCATAATGTCTTCAGCAACCACAAAAGTTTCCTCTAGAGCAAGTTTGGTTTTCTCAGTATCCAAGAATTTAGGCCACGGCAGCACACATTCAAAAATCTTTTCAACTGGGCAAACAAACCAGCACTATAACCTCTCAAACTACTTTTCTGTTCACATGAAGGTAATTATTTGGCTTGCATGTAAAGCTGTTCTAGCAAAAAGGATACTGGTTCTCAAATGTTTTATTGGGTGTCACACATAGCATGCCAGTCTTTCCTCCACCCATTTAAAAAGCATAGCAAATCGAATTAAAATCTAGTGAAGTGAACTCACACGTGGTTTTGGTGGGACAGGACAAGACAATTGCCCATTTTCAGCTAGAATTTTCATGCACAGACTATCTGTTGCTTGTATGCACAATAAAAACCATTATCTTGAATGACCTGCTCATTATCAAATAGAAAGTACATAAAACAATTACTGAAAGAAAAAAGGGAAGGCACACTCTTTCCCCTGATAGAACATTCATACTTAGCTGCATTTCAGTCAAACAGTTACAGAATTTTTGGCAGTGGTCAGGCCTACAAATTTCAATAATCATATTTAGCAATTTCAGTTAAAAAACTTTAGGTACCCTCAAAATTTTACCCGCCAGAAAATCATAATTTAAAAAATCTTAAAAAGCAAAAAAAAAAAATCCTGTAATTTATTTCAATTAGTACAACATTCAGAAGCATATTTTACCTACATCTGGTACAATACCATCATTCTTCGCATTTTATACCCTGACCTTCAATCCAGCCTTACCACTGCAACAGGAACCCTAAAGTCCCATGTTTGCACAATACAAACCAGATAAGCATTTTCCAAAGTGCCATTTAACTCAAGGGCAAAATGCCCTTTAATCCAACTTCATTCTGGCTTCTGTTCAAGCACTAGAACATGATTGTTCTTAATGGCTTTCAGCAAGTTTTCCTTGTAAAGCAACACAAAAATTAGGGGGCAATTTTCAGCACTGCAGTGGAAGGAGCACTATTGAGACCCATATCAAAAAGCACCACTGGCTCACTTGCAAAGCACCTTCTTGGACCAACCATCTTGGTCAGTAACAGGTGAGCATTTCCATGTTGTTCCACTCACCGAAATTCCATTATGTGACTGGTTGGAACACACATCTACCACAGAAAAACACAAATCTCCAAAGAACACAACAACAAATATTACTCACCTTATCAGCTTCCCAGATGCCTTTTCACTGTCAGTTCTGAGACACTCCCAAGCTCATCCAGCCACTCTGCTTCTCCGTGTTCCTTTGCTCTTTATACCTGAATAGTTGTTAGCACAGTTCTGAATTAATTACTTATTTATTACCATTATTTCAGAAGCATAATTATGTTTCCATTTTTATATCATACTTTTTTGTATGAATGGGAGATCCAAAAAATATTAAACACCAAGACTTCCAAAGTTAGGTAACATCCAAGCCAGATCGATCCCTGATCCACTCTTTTGCAGGCACTGGGACACTTAATGCTTCTTTTCAGCTAATCCAACTAGGTGGGTATTCCATCAGTTTTTAAACACTCTAACCAGTTTCATATCCACTCAATCACTGCAAGTAAGAAGGAAAAGACCAATATACATGGTCTGTCACTGGCGGTCAGCATTGCCCCTACTGAGTAACACCACTCTAAACATCCCTGTCAGTTTGGAACACTCAGCATATCACCATTATTGTTCTGAAGCCTGCAAGTTCTGAAGCCCAAGTAAAAGGAAAACCTCATCTGGAAGGTCCTTTCTGCTAGTGTTTCCCCTATCACCTCAAGTGGCCAAGGGCAGCGTCTCAAAATATCTCAACATTTGTGTTGGTACATTAAGTAAGATTATGGCAAGAGTAATGCTTGCTTTATAAAGTTAATTGTACTTCCTGACATCCAGTACTGGTGACCTATCTAACTCTCCATATCTGCATAAGAATAGGAGAGGAGCTCCTTAGTAATTCTCCATGAACAGCCAAGCCGTGGTCAGAAGCCAAAAGGGAGTTATACAGCTGAAAATAAAAGCCAATACAAAAAAAGCATATGTGAGATAAATATCAAACATGGGGTATCACAAAGGGAAGAAAAACGCATTTTCATTGTGAGGTGGGGACCAATTATAACCACCTCCTCTTCTCATAATGAATACAACAAACTAACTGTACTTCATATTTGTAGAAAAGAATCTTATAGCTACTACATATATACTTTTTGTTTACAAAAAATAATTTTTTAATTAGAACGCACAAAAGTACTTCTTGTTTAATTTCAAATTGCCAGACAGCTGTCTGCTTAATTTTCCTCCTGATCTGCCTGCGCTGGGGTGTGCAAACACCTACATTTAATGACTAAGAAAAACAGCTCTTCCGTGATTCACTGCAGAGGGGGAGGCAGGGAAGAGGATGAAAAAGAAACAAGTCTAAATGCCACTGATGATGACAGATAACTAATACAGAAAAAAAGCTTGGAGACAGTCCCTGAAGTGAGGCAGCAAGACTCAAGAAACAGGCAAACACTGTTAAGCTCCACATGGAGCATCTACAACACTGACTGTATAACAAGGCACTCAATAAGCTACTGCCAGCAACATGGTCCGCTTTTCTGGGGATACAGTCGCCCATATCTCCTGCCTCAAGTGTTAAGGGAACTGGGAACACCTTTATTCACCCTCCCACACCATGCTGGGATCAAGCCAGTGTGAGGTTGGCCACTTATCTCCTACTAAATTTTCCAGATAGACTGGCCTCAGTTGGAAAACTGCCTTTAACTCATCCTTCTCTGTCAGCTCCAGTGAACCATACCCCAAGACAGCTGGTTTCCACCCTAAGGAAAGAAATGATCGTCCCTTCCAAACGCAAAAGAATCCCATAACTGTAGAAGAGCCAACTACAAAGCTGAAAAATTAAGAGTAACCTATCTATACCAGTCAGGTCATTTTCCCTTTGCATGTCTGTGTTCAGTTTTGCTGAACAGTTTACAGTGCTTGGTGTCTCCTTGTCAGCTGAAGGAAGTAAACACACAGTATCCAGAGTTGTGCACAAGTTATGCAGCCACTCTGTTCACGATTTCACCAGCTTGCTAATTGTCATCTTGAACTTCAACAAGCTCTATTCTAGCAGCTCTTCTCACATCTGAGGCCAGTAAACTTCTGGCCAGTAAACATCAGCTAACACACTTTTTCTTATTTTATGTACACTGTCAGTGACCTTTTTATTTACAACAATGCTGTTCTTTAAGAAAAACAGTTCTTACTCATCCCACCAACAGTATTTTACTTCCATGGCAGGCAACATGAGCCAGGCCCTGGAAACTTTGGCCTTGCTGACATACTTAAGCTCCCAACTGCTGTTTCATTTCAAATCTGTCTATGTAAGATCTTTTGCTTCTTTGAGATAGGCTGAAACCTCAATGCTGAACCCTCCCACTAGACCCTTGAGGCTAATCAAACTCGCCTGCTTGCCCATGTCCACAATGATGGCGTGATGCATCATTGCTTGAAACACCATTAAAGCCTGGCTTCTCCACAAAACTCAGCAGTTATAGCAGGTTCTTCAAAAGTATTTCCCAGGTAAAAATTAAAGAAATTCACAGAGCTATTATGCTGTCCAGTGAAGAAGAGCTGAAACTATTTAAGTCATTGCTATTTTAGATAAATATATCTGCTAGGTCCACTCTCCAAATAGTTTGGCATCAGTTTTGTTGCCAGTTCTTGTTCCCACCACCACCACTTCTATCCTCTGCATCCCATGCAGAGCTCCACATCACAATTTGGATGGCTGCAAATCCAGCACCTCTCCCTGCCTGTCAGCTACTCATTAAAATAAGGCTACTGTAGTTTGGGGTCAGGCCATGCCAGAAATGAAGACTGACTGAGTGGCTCTCACCCTTTATTGTATAGAATCTTAATATGCATATGCACAAAACATGCAGGAAGGAAGAAATCATTTCTCTGGTCTTTCTCCCCAAAGAGGTCTAGGCTGCACACAGAAGAGGTAGATTGAGGTTTTAAAAACCTTATTATGTTAAGGAGCAAACCAAATCTCACTTAGAGACTGCTGTTCTCTTCAATCTCCCTATTCACGCAAAGGCACAACCCACTAAAAATAAATTTCTTCTTATGTGAATCCCACTGGCATAAGCAACTGCTTGCACAAAGAGAAGCTTAATAAAAATGTCATATTTTCATAAATTTTTTAAATTTTTAATTTAAAAAATTCTCATTCCCCACCACCATTCTCCCAACCCCCTAAAAAAATCCCTGCACTAGCACACACCTCTTTTAAAACTCCATCCGTAGAGCAACAATTTTCAGATTCAGAAATAACTCTAAAAGATTTTTCTACCTGAAGGCACAGGATTAAAACAAAAAAGAACAAAAAACCAACCAACAAGCAAACAACCCAAAACACACCACCATCACAAATACACTTGGAAATTAATTTCATTTCAGTAACTGCAAAAAGCCCTGTCCAGCTGAAAAGCACACAGAAACTTCTGAATCTCTTTTGCAGTTAATCTAAAGCAACACGTTCCTTACAAAACAGGGATCCCTCTATGCAAAAAGCTTCTCAAACTTTGCTCTACAGCCGCTGCTTTTCTATCACAAATAAACCAGCAAGAAAGACAGAATTTTTCATTTTAGCTTCTTGTTAAGTCTAATAATACCAGCCAAACCAGAATATATAACATGAACCACCTGGGGCAGGACAAAAAGAGCACTATACGAATCCCATATGACAAGTGAATTTCGGACCATTGTTAGTAGCAGCAGAATGGCCCAGTTCAATAACTATATGGAGGCTCTCAACAGGCTGATTTTGCTTGTCCTTTTAAGATACTTCCACTGCATGCTACAATAACATTCTAAGGAAAAAAAAAAAAAAATGTGAGCATACAGTCAGCAACAAGGAGGAAAGATGCTATGCAGACCAATGGTAGGGACTTGTAGGGAAATCCTTCTGTCTCTCCAGGATTTTTTTCCTGAACAGATAGGTCAGCTGAGTTGTACTTCAAAATATAAATCCAACTTACTGTAATCCTCTTGAGGTTAAAACCTTGGAGAACTCCCAGACACTTTTGCTCAGAGAAGCTAGTGCAGATTTCCAAGGACTTTTCCTGCATAAATCCAGTCAGGCCTGAGGAAGGAGTTGCAGACACAATTTAGGAGACTTCAGCATTAACTGGAAAATTACAACGACAAAGAAACAGAGAGACATACAGGGTACACACATACAGTCCTCAAAGCTACTCAGAGAGGAAAAGGTGTAAGAAGCAGTAAGTGTACCACCTACTCCTTTTACTTACAGAAGTACCATCAAAAAGGCAAAGCATTTTTGCCCCTAGAAAGTGCATTCTATCCCATGCCTGTTCCTGTAACTAGTGGTCCCTCTGAGGAAAAGGAACAGCCTGTGTTATGCAGCACCCTGTAAATTAATCAGGTCTGCCCAAGACATGGGGGACACAAACACTTTTCATGCATTTTCTTTAATCCACTTATCTCAAACCACCTATGAAGACAGACATTACCCAAAATAAGGGGATACTGCTTCTGATGCAGCAACAGACAACTATATCATGTGCAGTTACTCCTTTTCTCCAGTCCGCCAAACCAGCCCCCCAGTAACACTTCCATCCTCGTTCATTAAACGGGATGTCTTCACTCCCAAAGTGATGGAAGACATATCTCTTCTGCATGGCTACAGCCACAGCAGTTTATCATACCAAAATACTCATTTTGGAGGCTTGCAGGCACAAGGGGAATTGAGAGCAAAGCATTGTTTGTCGCTTGGTGACTCACTACCACCCCAAATCACTGCTTTTCGGCCCAGAAACGCGACCGAGATGAAAACACACGTATGTACTTCAAAGCCCTATTCTCTCCCTGGCGACAACCTGCTTTCTTCAGGTCTGCTGGCAGCGTTCAAGAGGAAGGGCTAACCGAGCTAAACGTTCACCCTCCCCGCCTGGGAAGCACATCAGCTCCCTGGCAGAACCACGGGAATGAGCCACCTCTCAGTCGCCTTCCTACCTCTTCCAGACGTCCCGCCCCAGCCTAGCGGCGGGTGCCCGCCCGTACCCGCGGCCCCGCTCACCCCCTCGCAGGGGTCGGGCACCTCTCTCCCCGGCCAGAGGGGGTGGGAAATGGGGGGTGGGGAGAGAACAGGCTCGTGTCCTCCTGAACAACCGAGACAAGAGCGAACACCTCGCTTGCCGGGCGCTGCGGCGTGGCACGGAGGGCGCACGGAGGGCGCCGCTGCCCGCCCCGCCTCACCCCCGGCCCGGTCCCGGC